>JBBBDQ010029504.1:0-402500 GCA_037127315.1 Ascarosepion bandense
ATATATATATTACTTCGGATTAGCGATGCCCATTGAAAATTATTGGAGATTTACATTATTTGAAGGTTTTCGGATTATCAGCTTAAGGGATTTGTATCATGTGTAGTCTTCATTTTGACACAAGTTTCGCTGCTGTTTAGGAAGTGATATGAAAATAGTGACATCTTGTCGCTGTCAAATGAAAAGATAGAGATTAAAATGCATAATGAGTTATACAGCGCCACCTATCATTTGTTAAACGAAGTTAACGTTTGGGGTAATTCCATATTGGCTTAATTTTCATTTGTGGGAAAATGTTTAAATTGATAGATTAATTGTACATTATTTACATTGTTCAGACTATAGTCTGTGTCTTCATTGACATGTTTACAACCTCAGCTCAAATGCATAGACAAATACAGATTTATTCTATTATAAATTGAACTAATTTACCAGATAATATGCGTATGCGTGCAGTGGTGAGCTAGAAATAGAGAGTGGGTATAAATATGACCAACATTAGATAAATTTGCCAACTCTGGTTTTGACACCTTTATTCTAAGCAAACTAGAAGTCCTGCCAGGATTTGTAATTGGCGACCACAATCTAAACAATGTAAGATGATACAGTGCAGGTAGCAGACACAAAAAGAAAACTACAAAATCTTTTACCAGAGTTATATAAAAACCGAAAAGAAAGGAGTATGCATAAACTACAAGAAAACTAAATGCATGTTAATCAGTAAAAAGAGAAACGCAATATTTTGACAACAAGTCGGTGATACCGAAATCAACCATGTACAGACATTTAAATATATGAAAAGTGTTCTAACAGAGCAGGGTATGTGCGACACTAAGATCTAAAAGTGTATTGGCATGACCAAGGAGTCAGTTCAGAGGCAGAATAGAGTATTCAGAGACAGGAAAATTCCATTGGAAACGATAAAGTGAGTACTGGATTGTTATGGGATATCTGTACTTCAATATGGCAGCGAATGCTAGTCAATCTCATCAAAGATCAAGAAAAGAACTGAAGCAACAGAAATTTGTTTCTACAGACTGTTGCTGAGGATGGTATGGACCGAACATGTTTTAACATGTTCGTTTCTCGCTCTCCCTGCTTGTGGAATTCCCTTCCATTTACTTGCTTTCCCGACAGTACAATCTCCAAGAATTTAAATGTAAATTCCAATAGTCTCTCCTATATCACTAATCTGCATCCTCTCTCTCTCTCTCTCATGCTCCCTTCTCCGTCCACTCCACAGTTATCAGTATTCTCGTTCTTCTCTTACCCATTTCCTGACACTCACTATGAACTGTTCCTCTTTCTCATAACTTTCTTCCTATGCATACTCATGCAACACAGTGGCAGTAAAATGCCTTGCTATGGGCGATATGATCATTAAAAAATTTTTGGAGAGCATCTATACGAAAATGAAACTGATAATTAACATCAAGAAATGAAAGCTAAAATTTCTGGAACAGGTAATGAAGAAAGAAGGGTTTGTCAAATCTGAGACTCACAGGAGAGATAGAGAGAAAGAATAAGAAGGTAATCAACGCATGACAAACGTGATGGTCTTGAGAAAATTAATGGTGGAGCTGGAAGGTTTAACGAAAGAAAACCTTGTTGAAAGTTAAAATTATAGGGAGGCCATGATTTCTAACTACCTGAAAAATCCGGCATATAATAAGAAAAAGAAAAAAAAGAGGAGACTATGCATGAAATGCCATTTTAGCGAGTATTTACTGCTGTATTTCTTGATCCAGATATTGTGCTGAATGTTTGTTAATAGTTAAAAAATATTTTGGCGTTTTAGGATAGACTGAAGTTCAAACAAAAAAAATCGCTTTTAGTAAGTCGTAGAAACCAGTTTTCCAGACAGAAAATATCTAGTTCGATTATAGCGACAATTCAGATGAAAACCTTTTTTGTTACTGATTAGCTCCATGCACTATGCCTTATTATCAAAAAACAGGAAGGACATATTGATAGGAGATGAACGGTCGTTTTATGTTTAATCAGGACACAAGCTATTCAGACAAGATATTAACGTCGTCTCGTGTTTCAATATTCTGATTGAACAAGCTCTATTCTTATTGTAATAATTACATTGAGGTAAATTGATATTCCTTAACAATGAACTCTTAATTTCTATATGTCGGTCTGCATACGTAAATACATACATACACACACAGAGAGGAATACACGCATATATATATATATATATATATATATATATATATATATATATATATAGCAAATATATTATGTTGGCATGCAAATGTATATTACAGTTAGAATATATATATATATATATATATATATATATATACATATATATATATTCCTCTCTGTTTTCTTCCCACTCTTACTCTCTATTTCAATTTGTATTGCATATAGCGTTAGATAAATTTTAAAATATACGTGTGTCAATTAAGATTTCAGTTCGTTCTCTTAGTTGTCCCCGCAGCAAAGGCAGTGTTTATTTTTCCTTTGAAGTTGTAGGAACTTCAAATCCTGTTTTGGGTAGTTTTTTTTTCATTCTGACACCCTCTGTCCCGCCCTATCCATCACTCTCTCTCTCTCTCTCTCTCTCTCTCTCTCCCTCTCTCTCGTTCTTTCTTTCTTTCTCTCACGTATATTTTGTATATAATGTGGTATGGTCAATGAAGCTATACGCCGACTGAATTACCAGATGAATAAAAAGTGAAATGGAATTCTCCATGAAGATTTTAAAGTTTCACTCAATTCGGTTAATATTCTGATGGCAGCAGATTTCGTCTCCGGTAAGCTACATTGAAGATTTTTCAAAATTGAATATGTTCATATTTTCTTCTATATAGTCACTAAGTCACTACACATTTTAACATTTTAACATCTCGTGACTTGGCAATACACATGAAGAAATTCTAAAACAGTCAAACATACATAGTAAAAAGTTTCAAAGAAAACCGTTGAATTCCTTTCATTTTAATATCTCGTGACATTGCACTACACATGAAGGAATTCTACAAACTACAATATTGTTAATCTTTTGAAATGATTTGTGAGCGTTTTTGTGGTTGCCAACACTGTTTGTTTATTGATACGTAATTTAGAATAAAGCTCATTTCGTCTTTTTGCCTTGATAAAGTCCATCAAAAGACGAAACGCGTAGGCGATTGAAAATAGGGTTTTCCTCTTGTCTTTATTTTATTTAAACATACTGTCCTTAATCTCAGATCATAACTGAGCATATTTTTACACACACATACACGCACACACATATATACATATATATATATATATATACATATATACATACACATATATATATATATAAATAATATATATATATATAAAATATATATATATATATTTGCTATATATATATAATAATATATATATTTGCTATATATATATATACATCAAATATTCTATATATATATCAAATATTCTATATAGACATTAAAAAAGAATCTCTAACCTGTTTAACTATCTATCGCATTCTCTTCTTATGCAAGAGAATGAGATAGATAAATAGATATATCTATTTCAATCTATTTATATCCATCTCCTTCATACGTATATGTTTTTATCTCCGTCTGTTCATATCTATTTCACTTCTTGACTTCATATCTATCTATCTATCTATCTATCTATCTATCTATCTATCTCATATTATTTATCTCTATTTAACTTACTCTATTCATATCCATTCTCTTAATATTTATCTCTCTCTCTCTCTCTCTCTCTATAAATATATATATATATATATATTGTGTATATTTTGGCAGCATTTTTTCATTAATGCAGGTTTCATTGAATAATATAGACAAGTTTTGTCTATTAATTTTGTGTAGGATCCGTTCATACCGTCTGATATACTTGATGGTGATGTCGTTAAAAGACAACAAAAAATCACAGTATTTGTTGAATTTTTTATCAGGTCTAAGCTTTCGGCTCACATAAGCCATTATCAAAGAGTAAATAATAACACATAGTAAACATAGAACATTTAAGCTATTAACAATAAAGATAATTGAATTGAAAATATAAGTCCATCCCTACCGTGGCGGATGGCCGAAGACAGTGACAAAATAGTGGTGTTGTGGTCCCTGGTCTGATTACAGACATTTGAGTACGTTGTTGGAAATATCGAAATTGATTGTATTCAAACCAGGTTTAAACTGTTTAATGTAGAGTGCTTCGAGGATTTTTAGTTTCTGCTTATTATTTTCTTGTTTGAGTATGTACGTGTTATCAACAAGCGTTTGTCTCAGAAGTGTGCGTTGATAACCGTGTTGTTCTAAATGACGGAATATATTTGAATTTTTATTTAAGTGCAACGTCAGACGCCGTGAGAGCGAATTTGTGGTGTGGCCGATGTAGATATTATTAAGGTTGTTAGAGATACATTCTCTAAATGGACATATGAATTTATATACTACATTGGTCTTCTGCAAATCACTAACGGTGGGGGAAGAGTCGTTGCGGACAAATGAATTAGATGTAGTGGATTTAGTGTAATATATAATGAACTTAATTCTTTTGTTAGAGTCTGTCGGAGAAATATTAGTATTTATGAGTTTTTTTAGGATGTTTTCATCTAGTTGGTAGTTGGAGTGCATCTGGCTACGGTATAAGAGAGTGATATGTTTAGGATTGGTTGGGTTAGTATCATGTGTTGTTTTTTCCATGTTAAGCTTTTTAAGAAAGTAATGTATTTGTTCATCAACTATGTAGTTGGGAAAATTATTATTGATGAGTGTCTGTTTTATGTTTTTTAGTTCACTGTAGAAGATCTGATTTGTAGATGAATTGACTTTTGCACGGTATAATAGATTTTTTATGATGGCTATTTTGTAATAGTGGGGGCATTCACTAATATAATTGAGTGTGGAGGGATTTTTATTAGTAGGTTTTTGATACGGTGAGATAGTAAATTTATTGTTGTCAGTGTTAATTAATATATCAAGAAAAGGAATTTTGTTATCTTTGCTAAGTTCATAAGTAAATTTTAAAACTGAGTTATTTTGAAACTGTTTTTGAAGTTGTAAGATTTCATTAGTATTTTTAATTGATAGTAGGATATCATCAACATATCTTAGATATATTGATGGTTTTGTAAATTTTGCAAAGGTAGTATTTTCAAGGTTAGACATGTAGAAATTACTAAAAATCGGACCAAGCACTGAACCCATGGAGACTCCGTCACGTTGTATATATATAGTGTTGTTTGGATCAACAAAAGGCACTTCAGTAGTACAAGCTAGTAGAATTTTTCTTAGGATGTTGGGATTAATTTTGAGTGGGGGTAATGAAGGATTACTGTAAACATTTCTTATAATTATATCAATAGTTTCACTGACGGGTACATTAGTAAAAAGGTTTTCCACATCAAGTGAAGCTATGATTTCATTATTAGGATTTTCACTCTTGAGGATTTGGATTGCCTCTAGGGTTGACTTTATGCTGTATTTACTCGGAAGGTAGGGTGTGATAAGCTGGTTAATATGTTTAGTTAACTGGTATACAGGAGTAGGAATTTGGGATATGATAGGGCGGAGAGGATAGTTAGGTTTATGAGTTTTTATGGTTCCGTATATGTAACCAGGTTTATAGTCACCAATAATTTTAGGGAGTTTTAAGGAATTCTGATCAGCGTTGTTGGCACTAATGAGTTTATTAATTTTAGATTTTAGTTGGTGTGTCGGGTTTTTGTTAATTTTTTTAAATTTTGTGTGGTCATGGAGTATGTGGTTGAGTTTTGTGTTGTAATCTGATTTGTTAAGTACAACAAAGATGTTAGCCTTGTCAGCTTTTTTTACAATTATGTGAAGGTGGTTGCGTAGTTCGTGCGCAGCACTTTTTAGTTGTTTCGATAGAATTTTTGAGGAGCTTCTGCTTTTATCATGGCGATCTTTGATTGCCTCAGCCTTAAGTAGATCTTTCAGTTCGGGTTTAACGGTTATAAGTTTTTCATCTTGTAATTTAGTGATGCTTTGATAGAGCGTTTCTATTTCAATTTTTTTAGTAAGCTGGTTATACTTACGGTATATATGGCAGTTAGGTCCAAGGTTGAGTAATTCTTCTTGGTGCTTAGTTAGTTGGTGGTTGGAAAGATTTATGAATTTATCGAATTTTTTGGGAAGAGTGATCGTGCCATTGTATAGTGAATTAAGTTTTTTGACAATTTTAGCACGGTGTTCAACTTCAGATTTTGCAGTGATTTTGGATAGTCTGAGTATTATTTCTTCTAGTTGGTTTGAGGTAGTTATATCTTTCAGTTTGTTGTAGAGGTCATGTTTGTTCTTGTATAATGTGTCAAGATTTTCTTTCGCTATTTCAATTTGCCTTTTCACAAGGCTCCATTTATATTTCAAGGTGGTGATGGTGTGTTGGGCTGCTGGATCATGTAATTTAAATTGTGTATATTTTGGCAGCATTTTTTCATTAATGCAGGTTTCAAAATTAATCCCAACATCCTAAGAAAAATTCTACTAGCTTGTACTACTGAAGTGCCTTTTGTTGATCCAAACAACACTATATATATACAACGTGACGGAGTCTCCATGGGTTCAGTGCTTGGTCCGATTTTTAGTAATTTCTACATGTCTAACCTTGAAAATACTACCTTTGCAAAATTTACAAAACCATCAATATATCTAAGATATGTTGATGATATCCTACTATCAATTAAAAATACTAATGAAATCTTACAACTTCAAAAACAGTTTCAAAATAACTCAGTTTTAAAATTTACTTATGAACTTAGCAAAGATAACAAAATTCCTTTTCTTGATATATTAATTAACACTGACAACAATAAATTTACTATCTCACCGTATCAAAAACCTACTAATAAAAATCCCTCCACACTCAATTATATTAGTGAATGCCCCCACTATTACAAAATAGCCATCATAAAAAATCTATTATACCGTGCAAAAGTCAATTCATCTACAAATCAGATCTTCTACAGTGAACTAAAAAACATAAAACAGACACTCATCAATAATAATTTTCCCAACTACATAGTTGATGAACAAATACATTACTTTCTTAAAAAGCTTAACATGGAAAAAACAACACATGATACTAACCCAACCAATCCTAAACATATCACTCTCTTATACCGTAGCCAGATGCACTCCAACTACCAACTAGATGAAAACATCCTAAAAAAACTCATAAATACTAATATTTCTCCGACAGACTCTAACAAAAGAATTAAGTTCATTATATATTACACTAAATCCACTACATCTAATTCATTTGTCCGCAACGACTCTTCCCCCACCGTTAGTGATTTGCAGAAGACCAATGTAGTATATAAATTCATATGTCCATTTAGAGAATGTATCTCTAACAACCTTAATAATATCTACATCGGCCACACCACAAATTCGCTCTCACGGCGTCTGACGTTGCACTTAAATAAAAATTCAAATATATTCCGTCATTTAGAACAACACGGTTATCAACGCACACTTCTGAGACAAACGCTTGTTGATAACACGTACATACTCAAACAAGAAAATAATAAGCAGAAACTAAAAATCCTCGAAGCACTCTACATTAAACAGTTTAAACCTGGTTTGAATACAATCAATTTCGATATTTCCAACAACGTACTCAAATGTCTGTAATCAGACCAGGGACCACAACACCACTATTTTGTCACTGTCTTCGGCCATCCGCCACGGTAGGGATGGACTTATATTTTCAATTCAATTATCTTTATTGTTAATAGCTTAAATGTTCTATGTTTACTATGTGTTATTATTTACTCTTTGATAATGGCTTATGTGAGCCGAAAGCTTAGACCTGATAAAAAATTCAACAAATACTGTGATTTTTTGTTGTCTTTTAACGACATCACCATCAAGTATATCAGACGGTATGAACGGATCCTACACAAAATTAATAGACAAAACTTGTCTATATTATTCAATGAAACCTGCATTAATATATATATATATATATATATATATATATTCTTTATGAATTAGAGCACTGTAGCTATTAAGCGCGTGTAATGATAATATATGCTCTAAAAAGCCTGCCTTCTGCCACCGAACGCTCATAGCCCAGAGGTAGAATCGCCGACTGACGCCAATGCGGTCTGGTTTTAATCCTGTGTTAAAAAACAATTCGAGTTTAAACGTAATGATGAGCTGTGATACATCGAAACAGATCTGTCTGCGGATATATATTCTTTATATTTTTAACTCACTCCTTTAATGTGTATTCATTCTCTTACTATCTATTTCACTTCATTTATATATACTTCAATATTATTCGTATTTATATCTCTGTTAGAGCCTTTTACTACATATTTATCTTCATACGTAAATTTTGCTACATTACCGTTGCTATCAGCAGCAGCACAATCCACTATTCACATCTTTCCTTAACTCAATCTAGCTTTATTTTTACATACTTTATTTTGACCATCTACACATTCTGTGTATTTATTCAGGACAAACATTATGATTTATTTGGAGCAAACGTTATTGAATCCAACACATTTTGTATTGGTTAATATTAGTGATCTTCTTCTATCTCTCTTCATAACCTGTGCGATTATGGTCTTCCATGTCTCCCTATGCCTGGTAGCTCTTAGCACAAATTTTCCTGTTCTTCTTCTCTTCTATGTGCCATGTCTCTTCAGGACGTAGGCGTTCATGCCTTTCCTCTTCTGCCTATTCCTGGTAGCTCTTAAAATGCTTTCTTCTCTTACCCCACCCAAACCACGCACCGCATGCTACCTGCTCAGACCCTTCACATATCTTATTCGCTGCTTGCCCTTGTGTCTTTTTCACTATATTTGACCTGTTTTTTGTTGGTTAATATTAGTGATCTTCTTTTATGTCTCTTCATAACCTTTTTTTTTTAAATTTTTTTTTTAATCATTTCACCCCGAGCAAGGCAGAAACGCCACTGATGTGCAGGGGGTTACATAAATGTAAAAAGATTAATTAGAAAAGAGTGAGGAGTACAAGCTAGTTAGAAAGGAACAATAGAAAGCTGAGAAAGAAGGTGCGATGACAGATACATAGGTGGAGAGAAAGGGAAGGTTATACAGGTGAGGGGAGAGAGCTAGAGTCCAGCTGTTAGGAGATGAGTATTCTGTGCGATTATGGTCTTACATGTCTCCCTATGCCTGGTAGCTCTTAGCACAAATTTTCCTGTTCTTCTTCTCTTCTATGTTCCATGTCTCTTCAGGTCGTAGGCGCTCATGTCTTTCCTCGTCTGCCTATTCCTGGTAGCTCTTAAAATGCTTTCTTCTCTTACCCCACCCAAACCACGCACCGCAAGCTACCTGCTCAGACCCTTCACATATCTTATTCGCTGCTTGCCCTTGTGTCTTTTTCCCTATATTTGATCTGTGAGTATCAGATTCAGCAAGCCTTCCTTCCTCATTACATGACCCATGAACGTCAGATGTCTCTTTCCGATGCTCAGAATTAATTTCTCTTCGTTTCAGCCCTTTCTAAAGCCTCATCATTGCTCACATGCTCGATCCATGATATTGCAGCATCTTTCTGTAGAGCCACATTTCATGTGCTTCAAGTTTTTCCTTAATCTTTGATGATACTGCCAAACATGCAATGTCATATTGAAGGACAGGCATCACATAGCAATCGAAAACTATCTTCTTGTTTTCCTAGCGAAATGTTTCTGTCTCTTAATAATCTGTTCAGTTTCTCGAATGCTTCTTTGACCATTTTAATTCGCCTTCGAATATCAGTGTCGAACTTACCGCCTTCCGTTAGATCATTTCCCAAGTACTTAAATTTTTGTACTTTCTTGATTTTAGTATCCGCGGCCTGTAATTGGCATTTGGTTTTCACCGTTTGCTGATGATTATATATTTAGTTTTCTTGTAATTTATTTGTAGTCTCCTTTTTTTACTTACTTCATCTACCTTTTTAAGAGGTCTTGTAATTTTCTTTCCATGATCTATATAACCAAATTACGAATATTTTGTTCCATACAAAAAGGAAGTTCTACTGAATGTTCAGTTTTCTTTTTCACAAGATTTTGTTGGAATTTTGATTGTTTTTATTGGTAAGATGCACGATCATTAACACTAATCAACACATAATATATGTTATCTTTAATAATATCTGCCCTATAGAGTCATATGTATATTTCGTAACATTTGAATTATGGATCATATTTATATTTAACTAACAGTATAGCCCGACGTTGCTCGGGTGTAATGAAAGCTTTAAAACTAATCCATGGTCCTGTAGCTCAGACTCTTTGGACGTTGGCACGAAAGACTAAAAAGCAATAGTTGTTTCCAGTTAAAGCGAAATAGTAGACTGAAAGAAAAATGAATGGATGTAAGTCATATCTTGATTTCCTGGTATCGATATCAAATAAGTTTTTTCGTGGTAAAATGAATTTTGAAAGTTAAATAAGTCCTCTGAGTAAATGTTATCATGGGTGAGACTAAGAACTAAAATTATACCAACAGAGCCAAACCTGAAGCAAAAGCTAAAATAAAAGGACTGAAAAAAATACAGACATCACAGGCAGATAAACAAACACACACACACAAACATCTTGCCTTATATATATATATATATATATATATATATATATATATTATGGATTTTCTGCACTATTCTAAAAACTGCAACTTTGAAACTTCTGAATATCATTTCTTATGTATTAGTCTATGATCGTATCAAATTTGATTAAAATCGGACCACTCGATTATCGATTTTCGATATTTATCGAGGGTAGCTTGACACACAACCTAGCTAAGAACACTCGCGGGCGCTTATAGCACAACTGTGTAAATTTACAAGAAAATCGGTTCAGTCGTTTTGGATTCTATAGGTAATGGAAACACACACACACACACACACACACACACACATACACACACACAGAAACAAAGTTCCATTTATAAATAAGTTTAGATAATATTTCATTTATGGAACATATTTATATTTAAATGTGTATTTATTTCCAAAGGTGTAATGCACTGTTTTATTTATTACTCCGACAGATTTCATTTCTTTAAGCGTTATTTTTAGTTGATACCCATATTATAGTAGACGTTCCGTATCTTTATTTAACTTCGTCAAACATCAATAAAAATCAGTCAGTTCTTCAGGAATTTCTTTTGTCGTAACACATGGCCCAGTGGATGAATGAGTTGCTTGACTCTAGGGATTGACCCAAGAGTTGTACATTCAATACCTGCCTACTGACGGGGGGGGGGGGAACAAAACTTAGAGAGTTGAGTTAAAACCGAGATAACTGTTATTGAGATATCTGCAAGTGTCATGATAAGTAGAACTAGAAGAATCTATGAATATGGAAACAGAAATGAGGATAAAAATTTTAACAATCTATTTAGTTTAAATAAGTCTTGAATATTCAGGGCGGTAAACGAAAATAAATAAGAATACTGTTCATGAAATAAACGGAACGTATTACTCAGATATGGGTATCCATTAAAAATAACATTTAAGTAATAAAATGTTTATTTGTATAAACCGATTGATAATATCTGTACATATTATATGTTTGTTTAAGAAGTTTTTCGTCTTGTGGGCGGTTATCATTTTGTTTTTCATTCCGTTTCTTATTTCGCCACTCCTTTTAAATCTTTGAAAACTTGTATTAATAAATATTAAGTGCCAAAAATGTGTTTTGCTACGCTCTGTAGCCATAACAGTAGACGACTGTCGCGCAATTATCCGACAATTTCGGATAGGTGCATTAGAAAATATTTTTAAGTCGTGTTTTTTTAAGAAATAGAAGGTAAAAATAAAAAGCACTTGATGTTAGTGATAATTTCAAAACAACCATTAGGTTTTTTTTTTCTAATATTATACAGTGTTACTCGGGATATAATCGATTACATTTGCAACTAGATCGAGTCTAGACGGGAAAGCTTTCGAGCTATCGCCCCTAATTTCACTTATTAATTTTGCTTTAACATTTATTCAATTTGCTGGAAATACATTATTCTTGATAATCTAGCAAAACTATAAGTTTAGCTTTAATAAAAGTGCGATTTTTTAGATATTTTATTCTTATTAATTATTTAATCAATAGAAGAAAAGTAAAACAAATCAGACGATCACCGATGTTAAGAAACCTCCAAGCAGTTCAATATCTAGTTGGGTGGGTGCTTCTGAATACAAGGTACTGTAAGCATGGATGTGCGGGTATTGAAATGGATAACCGCTCAGAATTTTATAACGGAGAACCGAGTTCTAATTTCACTTGGGTTCGTTATATTCACATGTGTTTATGCAACTGTGCATAGGTATTCGTGATTATGTTGCTTTGGTGAGATAACTGTAGTTTCTGTTAAGGGACACGACACAAGAAAGCAGTAATTTTAAAATATACTTTTTACTTTTTTCTGGTGTATGTCCCAATAAATGTGATTTCAATTAACCTATATTCAACTGCATTTAAAATATATTTAAAAATAAAATGACAACATTGTCCAAAACGCAAAACCGTCTAAAATTAAGACAGACTCTGAAATCTAGAAACCCACTTAATTGTAGTTTCGAACGCCTCTTGTTATGAAAAGAAACGAATACGTGATAAAAGTGTGTTCAGTATCTAGTATCGTTGGCCACTTGTGTGTACAAGCTGCTGTCAGCCTGGGTGTGAAGGTAATGCTTAATGGCTCGGAATCTGATATCGGAGAGCCGAGTTTTAATTTCAGTTAGGTTTATGTACATATACACCTGTGGAAAGGTATGAATTTACCTCCTCTTCCTACCATTCATTAGTAAGGCATTTTCATCACTAAATCATTATCTTTGAAAAACATCTTACACTCTAATGATATTTTCTGACTTTAAATATCTTACGAAGGGTTTATTAGCAGTAAAAAAAACAAAACTAAACAAAAGATCTAAAATAAATCTATTGTGTTTAATAGTTCTAAATTGTAAACCAGTACATTTCCACCATTGTGAAGGCTTAAAAATTGATATCACTATCTCTTGCAAAGGTATTTGTTTATACACAAGATAGGTTTAGTATAAGAGACGAACAAGAATAATTTCAGTAAAAATATTCTATTATTTATATTTAAAATAATGTAAATTCGAAAATGTGCTGATTTGTAATCAGGGAATAACGGCATGTTAGTTCTCACCAGGATGTAGGGGCCCCGGTATATATGTTAGTAATGAATTTGTATAAATATTTTAGGCGGTGCCTTTATTTCATCAGGTAAGTAACATAATAAAAAAAAAACTTTCATAAATGAAACCATTTTTTAAACTGTGTTTCCAAATAAAAGGAATAAATGTATGCTACATCTAAATGTAGGGGATGCATTTCTGGCATCATTAAAATAACCCCAGTCAGTCAGTTAAGTAATAATAACTGCTGCGTCAGGCGGGGATCATCGTCTTTCAGTTGCGTCTCTATCCTTGGGCAGAAATCGGTTCCGTTTTATCCTTGACCGAAGACAGACATGCAACTGAGAAAAACTATACTGAGCGGTGCCCAATCTCGAGTAACAGTGTTCCAATGCCATGCCACCTCATTGCACGATAGGTGAAGTTCGGTGGTCGCAACCCGGGCCAGCGCATCCGGCAATTGCGAAGACTGAGCAATTGTTGAGCTCTGCTCGTGCGCACGCGTTCGGCCTCCCCACATAAAATATCAATCTTTTGTCACATCCAAGTTTTAGTGGGGTTCGAGATAAATATCCATATGTGATACACCCTTGGACTATCATGTCTCAAGTGCCATACATGATACACGTTTGGGTTAACATATCTCTTTTGATATCTGACTAAGCTGAAAGTCTTTCCTTAGTAGATTGTCATGTCTTTCTTTAGTCAACTAGTTACTAACCAAAGCTACAGAATCCTATCTATTTACTATCCAACCCATAGTTGGAGGGAAACGAGATAGATTAATACCTTTTCCAAGGGTATTAGCGCGAAAGCGAATGCAACGAGAAAACGGTAATTCGAACTCGGCTTTCCGATTTCTCGTTTCGAGACTGTATCCACTGCACACTGCACCACACCTTTTCTACAAGAACCTCTTACCTTCTAGCATCAGCTTTTAGGTTTCTCAGGAAAAGATATATATATATGTCTGGTTTATTTGCCCCCAATCCCAACAGTTACAAATTTTACGGTACTCAGTCATCATGCACTATGGATTGTAAAGATCTATTGTCGATACGAACAACAACCTCACTTGTGCTAACAAATTTGCTCGATTTTCGCAGATCAATGCATCCCCACTTCTGAAGACATTCATCCGTAGTCGTATGTAGAGATTTTATTTTTTAAATTGGGTACATAGTTGCATTTAAAGTTTGTGTTGTAATTACAATATCTGTATGGAATGAAAACAAAATAAAATCAGGGTTGCTATTCAAGAATCAAATTTATATAATTTAAACGCAATACATCGGATGATATTTTGGAGGTGGAAAAAATATATGTGTATTATAAACCAGATTAATTTTTAACTCTATAACTCTATATTTTTCTAATTTCCGTCTTTATCACTATATATGCGAATATTTCGAAATCAGGATGGTAAGAATGAATCAATTTTCATCCAGAACTGAACCTTTAGCCTTCAAAATGTGAGAGAAATTTGAAGGAGTTTTAATTTCAGTTAGGTTTGTTATGTACATATGCACCTGTGGAAAGGCATGAATTTACCTCCTCTTCCTTCATTAGTAAGGCATTTTCATCACTAAATCATTATCTTTGAAAAACATCTTACACTATTTCATCTTTTAAAATCAAAGACATGATGAAGAACCAATCAATCTCAAGCAAACTTTACAAGAAAATCATTGCTTAATCTTGGTGAAAAAATATCGATCTTTCAGATCAACTCACATTCATACTACATCGAAATAAATCAACGCAGTATTTTGAGCGTTTTAAGAAATATAAAACTGTCATTGACCAGAAAATGTATAGAAACAGTATTGATTTTAATGATTTTTTTCCTCTTTGTTCTTTTCATTTTTTAAAGTGGGGCATTATATATATATATAAAATATGGTAGATATCTGAGCAAATATCATTGTCCCGAATATTGCATGTAACTAAATTTTAAACTTGGACGCTTTTTATAATATTCTGTAGTATGGAAACATTATTACTAATAGCTCTAATATTCTTGTGACAAAATATACCAAAATTCTATCTATAATAGATAGACAGATAGATAGATAGATAGATAGATAGATAGATGTATATATACACAAATATTCCCTTACCTCTTTCAGCTACCTATATCTTTCTTTCTCCCATGTTATATATATATATATATATATATATATACAGAGGCCCGACAATATTTATCGGACACTTTAGTATTCGACTTTCCGAGTACCATAGAGTGGCGAAATTCCTTCAATAGAATAGCATAAACATATAAAGACAATACCTGTAATAAAAATGGAAGAAAATCGATTAGGTAAGGAAAAATATTTATTTTTCATCATTTTTTACAAAACACGCGCGACATTATTTTTCGGACATAGTTGCAAAACTGTTAATAGTCTGTAATATCACCTTTCTTCTCAATAACTTTAATCAATCTCTCTTTATAATGATCAAACATATGCACAAAACATCTCTACGTGTTTCTATTAGTTGTTTTTTGGCATCTAGTATCCGTTCCCATAGTTGAGCCACTTTCGTTATTTCAGGTCCATCATAGACATTTTGCGCAAGCATTTCCCAAACATTTTCTATTAAATTTAGATCTGGACTTTTTGCAGGCCATTCCAAAGTAGTCATATTCACTTTAGCCATCCATTCTCGCATGAGTTTTGACAAATGAATGCTGCAATTGTCTTGCTGTAGAACGAAATCATTCCCTATCTCTCATCTTATCGTTGGTAGAGCTTTCTCGTCTAGCAACTGTTTGTAGCTTTCGCTGTTCTATCGTCCTTTCAGCCACTCCAACCATATATTTCCATTAGCAAAGATCATACCCCAAACCATAGCTCCTCCTCCTCCCATCTGTCGTTTGTTCAGTACAGCAGGCTCACCCCTTCTCGACCAAGTACACCATCCATCGAGCCTATCTGTAAATATAACCTTCTTAAATCAGCATGCTTTGTTAACCACCTTTTAGCACACTCCAGTCTTGCTCCTTTGTGTTTCTTTGTTAGTGTAATTTTTTTCTTAGCATTTTGCATACTTCAAACCGATCCTATGCAGCGTTCTTTGTACTGTTCGGACGTTTACATCCAATTCACATTTCTCCTTCACTTTTCTTGCTGTAACTTTTTCTCCAGATGTCAAAAGCCGTGTCACAGTCCTCTTCATTCTCCTTTCAGTCCTCTTGCCAATTGATCTTTTCCGTCCTCTCTTCTTTTTCCGCTCGGAGTTTGTCTTCAGCATGTATTCGACCGTTGATTTCGACAGCTTAAAATCCATGGCGATGCTTCCGATGCTGAGGCCATCATCCCGCTTCTTCCGTGCCAAACAAACGACTTCTTTTGAATGCATTTTACCTCATTAAACTTAATTGCTTTGCCAGTAAAATAGAACAGATAATTGATTCTAATGATGACAGCTAAGTGTACAAGCAGAAAATTTGCATACAGCAACATATACATGAACTTAGCTCTTAATAAAATAGGATTTTTGTCATGTCCGAAAAATAGTGTCCCGCAAGTTTTTGCAAAAATCACAAAAACTAAAATTATCAAAGCCAAACTATATAAAAATGATTACACTAGTAGTGGATTTTCACTCCTCAACTACGTACTTACAATCTCAAAAGTTTTTGGCATTAGTAACCATCTTGAAGTACTTTTTTCAAAGTGTCCGAAAAATATTGTCGGGCCCCTGTATATATATATAATTCTCTTCATATCAATTTAACTAATTCACTTCATTTTCTATGTATCTATCTATCTATCTATCTATCTATCTATCTATCTATCTATCTATCTACGTCATCTTTTTCATTGCTGCTCCTTGTTCTCTTTTGTTGCCTACTTCTTGCAAAGCGGGCATGTTTACAATGTAACAGCAGCAAGAAAACAGTCGCGATCATGCCTAAATTTCAATCACTATATGCATGCATCTGCAGAAGGCTGTCACAAACCTAAAGATATGTCAATGCGAATCATTTTTACTGACTATCATAGGTCTTGAACAGTTTATTGAAACTAGACATTCTTAATTCTCAAATACGACATGTAAATTGTGGTCGTATTTATAGCTGTTCTTGTTAAGATTTGCTTTTTTTTAGTTCCATTTAGCAGTTGGAGCTGCGTATTATCACATTCATCTTCTTAACGATGACAGTAAGTTATAAAGGAATTTATGTGAATAACGATTGAACTGACATAAAATGAAAAAGTTCGTTGATTGTATTACTATATCAAATGCAAAATGTACAGCCTATTGTTTTTCATAGAAAAATATAATTACAAATGTACTAAATATAGTCGAGAAAATGTGGTATGGTTTTAAACACCGGTGAAAAAATATTTTTGATTCTACATCGTCTGCGAGTTTTAGTTATTACTGCCGGGGGATTATGGTCATACTGCAACTACCCGAGGCTCAAACATTTCCTTAGGACATTACAGGTTATTTCATGCTATGCTGCCACCTACGCACACTCAGTCCTGTCAGATATGCTCAAGAGGTCTTATAAGCCATGGTTTTACTGCTACAATCACTACAAATAAATTTAAATTTAATTTTCTGATATTATACTCTCCTTCTTGTATTCATTTACGCATTTTCTATACTCTTCTACGTCATTTTACTCTACTTCCAAAACTGTTCATTCTTCAACTACTCGTCTTCTAGTCGTCTTCTACTGGTCATCATTTACAACCCGCATTGCTGTCTTCTACAAGTTTTCTACTTTCCTCCTAGTAGTCTTTTTCTACTCGTCATTTTCTACATTTTATTCTAGAAGTTTTCTTCTGCGCTTCATTTTCTACTCTTCTCCTGCTCTTTTTTCTGTTCGTCGCATCTACTCTTCTTCTTCTTCTTCTTCTTCTTCTTCTTCTTCTTCTTCTTCTTCTTCTTCTTCTTCTTCTTCTTCTCGTCATCATTTACTCTCCGCTATACCGTCTTCTACTTTTTGTTCTCTTCTATTCTATTCTTTGTCGTCGTTTTCTACTCTTGTCTTCTACTCTCTTATTTCTTGACTACTCCTATTCGTTGTATTCTACTCATTTCCTTTTAATTATTGTTATCTACTCTCCATCAATACGTTTTTCATGTTTGTGAGGGAGAACCAAAGTGTATGCATATTCATTACATCAATAACATTGAAGATGCTTCTTTGGACTTTGTCGAGCCACCGAGATGAATACCAGGTACAAATATGCATCCCTCGCGTGAATACCTTTAGGTAAGGCAATCAGTTAAGTGCACTACGTGATGCACGCTTTGGGTGCTCATGTCTCGAAAAAAACATGAGTGACTCGGCAGAAAATTACCCCGCAGTAAGTTTCCATTGTTTTCTACGGTAGACTAATTTCCAGCCAAGGCTATAGAACTCAATCTGTCCTGTTATTTAACCCATAGACAGATTAATACCTTTTACAAGGGTATTTGCGCGTAGGTGAATGCAACGAATTCAACTGGAATTCAAACGCACCAGAATGCAGATTCTATAATACGTCTTTTACTCGTCGTAATTTACTCTCCTCATCACCATCTTCTACTCTTTGTCTTCTAAACTCCTCCTCCTCAAGTTGTCTTCTGTCCACCCCACCGGCTTCTAATCGATGTATTCTCTTTGTCTGTTATACTATCCTCCTCACCTCTTATTCTAATCATCGTCGTCTACTCGTTGTCATCTACTCTCGTCGTATTCTACTCTCCTCCTTCTCATCTTTTCTACTCGTTGTCTTTTACTTTGCTCATTCTCGGTTCCCTCTACTTGTCTTCTACCTCCACTTTACAGTTTTCTACTCGTTGCTTTCTACTCTGCCTTCTCCTTGTTTTTTTACTCGTTGTCTGCTAAACTCCTCATCATCGTTTTCTGCTCATTGTCTTTCACTCCCCAGCTACTCAACGTCTTCCTCTACTCATTATCTTCTAATCTCGCTCTAACCCTTGTCTTCTCCTCCATCTTCTACACGTCGACTTCTGCTGATCGACTTTTACTCTCTTTATCCATGTCTTTTTCTACTAGTTGTATTCTCTCAACTCTTCCTAGTCTTCTTTGTTTTCTGCTAGTTTTGTTCTACATATCCTCTCGTCTTTTTTATACTCGTTGTCAAGTACTCTCTTAAGAAACATCTAGCCGTTGGTTTCTACTCTCTACCATCTCATTTCTTCTAGTTGATGCTTTTTACTCCCCTCCTAGTTTTCCTTACTTCTAATCTTCTCCTTGCCGTATTTTTCTATTTATTATATTCTACTCGCATCCCTATTTTTCTACTCGTTGTCTTCTGCTCTCTTTCTTCTCGTTTTCTATTCCTTGTCTTCTACTCTACTCCTCCTCGTTTTCTTCTACTCGTCTTCTTCTACTGGTTGTCCTCTAGTCTCATCTTCACTGCTTTCTAATATTCGTTGTCTTCTACTCTCGTCCTCTTTGTTTTCCGTTCCTCATCTCCTTCTAATTTCCTTCTTCTGATGTTTTATTCATCATCATCATCTTCTCGTTGTTTCTAGACTCCTCCTCCTCAACATCTTCTACAAGTCTTCTGTAGTTTTCCACACTGCCTTTCTGCTCTTCACAACCGCGTCTTTTTCTTAACGCATTCTTCTACTTGTCTTCTGTTTCTTGCCTTCTACTCTCCTCTTCACATTTTTATTCAAATCTTTGTCATCACTTCGTCGTCTTCTAGTCTCTATCCTCTTGACCTTCTACTTGTCTTCTAATTGTCGGCTTCTACTTTCCTCCTACGCCTCATTTTCTATACGTCGGCTTCTACCTTCCTACTTTATGGATTCTAGTCGTCTTATTCTACACGTCGTCCTCTGCACGTTCTTTTTAATCGCTGCATCCTCGTCTTCTTCTACTCGTGGTTTTGTGCTGGTCTTCATCTACACTACCCCTTACCGTTTTCTTCTACTGTTCATCTTCTATATTCCTTCTCTTCGTCTTCTTATAATCGTTGTCATCTGCAATCATTTGTCAAGAGTAGCTGCTAGTTACTTTTGAAGTTTATTTGTTAAGGTTTACCCGGAAATAAACAATGCAGCTATTGATAAGATGAGTTCAAATTAATGCATATATAAAGTAAACAACTGTAGCGTCACAGAATAACGGAGAAGTACTAATTCCGCTCCCTCATTGTAAGGGTTTTGATTAGAAAAACAAAGATATTCAGACAAAGAAACAACTAAAATATTAATGATAATAATTACATATTGTTTGAAATGCATGCTGGTCATTCCATTTACCATCTTTTATAAAAGAACTTGCTGTAACATACGTCATAATCAATTTTTTTACTCAATATCACGGTGTATTTAGACGACACATTTTTTTATTTGTTGTCCAAAAACTACAGGCTTACATACATATAACATTAAAACTCTAGTTTGAAGCAAATGGTACATCATCTAAATGCTAAAACAGGAAGATCTCTCAGCTATAAATTAATATTTATTTATTATATAATTTCGAAATCAATGATAGGATTTACGAGAATCTATTAGGAAAATTAATTGTTTATTTTTATTGCAACATTCGGAAACTGGCCCAAACTATTCACAAGATCCACTACCCGAGCTGATCGGAGGTGGTTTAAATCACCTGGGCGTAGATTATTGAATGTTTTAAACTGAATATGAGACAGAAATCGAGATATGGCAGCAAGTAAATCTGCAAGAAAAAAGGTTTCACAGATTTTTTAGTAAGAGAAACCCACGTCATGATTGGTAGTTGCCTAACATGTTGATATCTTTTGATTATATCTCCTTCAATTAGAAAATAATATAACAAAGCCATTGCTACTGTGTCTTCCGTTGAATATTAACCAAAGGATATTATTCAGTCTGTTATATCTCGCTGTGGCTGGGAGAATTGTTGATTGACCCCAACATTACAGATACAACTAACAACGCAATGTGAAGCAATGTAAAATTCATCACTCTTTTAATAAAAATCATCTAAAAAATGACAACAGTTTCCCGGGAAAACGGTGATGAAGGCGGGCAAAGAAGCAAATAAAAAAGATGCATAAATGTGTTCATCATTTATGCGCCGCTGTGTCTCATAACATAGGCGATCGTGTATCTGCACAATTTCCTGTAGTTTGTAGCTCTTAATAAATATTGTCTTTTTGGCATTTCTTCTGAAATTTGGTTTGCCATCTATTTACTCCAGCTTATTAAGTATTTTATGCGTTATTTTCCTACGCCTTTAATCTGTTCTGTGAGTATAAATTTTCCAGCTCCTTTTTACTCATAGTTTGTATTTATTTCTACAGCTATTAATAAGATGAGTTCAAATTAATGCATATATAAAGTCACAATTGTAACGTCACAGAATAACAGAGAAGTACGTATTACGCTGTCTCATAGTAAGAGCTTTGATCAGAAAAACAAAGATATCCAGAAAAAGAAAGAACTAAAATATTCTTGTTCGAAATGCATGCTGGTCATTCAACTTCTATAAAAGAACTTCCTGTCCTTTGTAGCTCTTTCTTCTGCAATTTGGATTGCCATCCATTTACTCCAGCTTATTAAGTATTTTATGCGTTATTTTCCTACACATTTAATCTGTTCTGTGCGTATCATTTTCCAGCTCCTGTTTACTCATAATTTGTATCTATTTCTGAGATGAGTAATTGTCAATCATCTTGTAACTATTTCGAACATTTGTTCTCATCTTGGTTGATATATGTATTATAATAGACACATCGTTTCGACCAATATCCTCTAGTTATCATCAGGTGTCCATAGCTTGGCTGATGTGGATTATCTCGTTGATTATTGCGAAATATCCTGTGAAACATATTGTTGTTTTTTGATGTTAGAATTATCAACAAGATAATCCACATTAGCCAATCTCTGGACAATTGATGGTGACTAAAGGTTACTTGGAAGAAACTTTGTGTCTATTATAACACCTATATCAACCAAGATTAGAACATAAATTAGAAATAATTCCAAGATTATTGAAAATTAATCATCTCAGAAATAAATAAAAATTATAACAAGTATCAAGAACCCACTAACATAATGTATTTATCAAAATCCATCCGGTACTGAATATAAAAACTCCAAAATTAAACTACTAATGTCCTTCGGTTCTTTAGTTTATATAGTAGTTGGTTATACATATTTTAGTATTATCTAGTGGTCATGAGTTCGATCCTTGGACTTAGACTTGGTAGTGACGAACTAAATTCAACATGAAAGAACAATAATTGATTTCACAGGATATTTCGCAATAATCAACGCGATAATCCACATCAGCCAATTTATGGACACCTGATGATGACCAGAGGGTACTTGGCCGAAAAGTTGTGTCTATTATAATTCCTTTTTTCTCATATTATGCCCTAAAAATTTCAACTCTCTCTTCTTGATGTTAAGTATAAGTTTCCATTTTTTTCTATTTTATCTGAAACTGTCGTTGCTCACATCTTCGGTCCATAGCATCCTCAGCATAATCCTGTAGATCCCTATTTTTGTTGGCTCTAGTGTCATTTTCATCTCTGAGGCGTTTGTCTAGCATACCCTGCCATACGACTAAATGACTACAACAAGGTTGCAATGACATGACATTATTTTTACAAATATATCTCTACAAATACCTAAAATTTACGAAGAATAGGAACTTGTGGACGGACATGGTGCATAGAAGAATATCGAAGCCACAGCTAACGCAACAGACGATGTTATTTAAATTATTATTTGTTATTCTGAGGTTTTCCTTAAATGCTTTCATGGTCAGCGTTTTTATCAGCACTGTACGTGTGTTTAAGATTTCCATCTAATCAACTGTTTTATTCATAACGTCTTCTTCCGGAATCGACTTTACGATAAGGGCAGCGAAGAATTTTCCTTTATCCAACCGTTTCAAGCCGAACGTTTAAACAACCTGTTATAGTTATTAATATATATTAATCCCGTAACAATCCAGCAGCATAGAAATTTAAATCTATTTTTTATTATAACATATGTAATATATATCTAAAAGAATTGAAAAATGGCATAATATTGTGATTTTAATTTTATTCTTGAAAAAATTCAAAAATAAATTGCTATACGATTCAAATAGCAAACGGGGTTAATCAGTCTTTTCAGAGTAACGAATTAAATGTACAACTACGCAGAAAGTCATTACAAAAGAAAAATGCCTACTGGATATTCTACTGATTTCATGAAATCAACAATTAAACTACTTAATTAACTTGCAGTTGTATTTCATAATTGGTCTTATAATCATTAGCTTAGCTATATTTCCCTAAAGCAGCTGCGTAAAAATCAAAATATCGCTTTTCCATGGTCCTAAACCAAAACATTTAGACGCTGTTTACGTATCCCCCGACATATACAAAGGCGAGTGCGCGCAGGCACGCACGAACGCAAACGCACATACATGTGTATGGATATAGATATATAATTTTTTATATATCAATAACAATTTTAGGGGAAAGAAATTTTTAGAAAAATGTTTTGTATAACGCGTTTAGTCTGCTAGAACTACATCGGATTAAGTTTCTATTTCAGTTGATGCAACTAAACGAACGAGAAAATTATGGCATTTTTAAAATTAAATATAAATTTATTTTAGTGTGTGTGTGTGTGTGTGTGTGTGTGTGTGTGTGTGCTTGTGTGTCAGAGAGAGAGAGTGAGTGAGAGAGAGAGGGCAGAGGGTGATAGGTTGAGAAACAGATAGATAGAGAGGAACAGGCAGGCAGAGAGGGAGACTTCATCTATCCAAACATATATATTTATATATGATAAAATATATCGAACTATGTTTTGGTATATTTTTGTGTAAAAGATCTGAACATCAGCTGTAAATACTAAAGGACGCAAAAGACTATGGTAGGAATTTACATCTACTTAATTGTTACATTTTTCTTTGACTCGTGAGAAAAGTGTTGTGATGAAGGCCATGTGTGAATTGTGTGTATATTCAGTGTATATTTTATCTAATTTATACATACATATATATAAATAATGATATATACTTGCGTAGCAATCTTCTATTAAACAATTTTTCTTTGGCCGACAAAGAAGATTTAATTGATATTTATTAAGTTGTTTTCGAACAATATATATATATATATATATATATATATATATATATATATATATATATATATATATATTAAGAACTTATATGAGTTCTCGATGTCTTCTACAACATGGTGCTCCCAGTACTGTGGACATAAATTTTCAGATGGTAACACATGTGTGAAAGAGTAATATAAGCTAGCTTAAAATCTAGTGGGATGTCATTTCACCGAAGTATGAATAATTCTGTTTTACTAGAGTTAAACATGTCGGGTTTTGGGCCAAAGAAGTGTATTTGCCGGAAATTATACTGCACTTCTTCATGGAACGTGTTCATTCAAGAGGTAATCCTGGGCTTCCACTCGGCTCTGAATCATTTCGCTCTCAGTATTTTTCCTCTTTTTTCCTTCACAAACCTAGCCTCACAATCCATTTGCTCAGGCCTATCAAGTAGATCTCGCACCGTTTTCCCCTGTTTTTCTCTCCTTCTATCCGTTCTGTGAGTATTAAATTCTCAAGGCATTCCATCCTTATTATGTGTCCCAGGAACCTCATCTGTCTCTTCCAGATGTTAAATATGATTTTTCATCACGTTTGCATCCTGTCCAACATTTCTTCATTGGTCACGTGATCAGTCAATGACATCCTCAGCAACCTCCTGTAAAACCATATTTTTGCTGGTTCAAGCCTCTCCTTTATCCTTGATGAGATCGAGGAATATTCACTTCCCTACAGAACGACAGATATCACATAGCAAACTTGATCCTGGGTATGACGGTAAACTGCATCCGGCAGCAAAGCCCCTGATTAGGAGGTTCTGAGGAGCTTAGTTGCTGTTTTTTCCAGGTTTTCGCTAACACGGAGTGGCAGCACCTGTTAGGGTCCCAACTATGGGTAAATATTTTATCCACAAACACTAAAACAAAACACTATGAAAGTATAAAAATACACATTTATAGAAATATATACATAAAAATAGATTTTATAGAAAAAAAATACATTTTTGAAACGAAAAAATATTACCAACAACGCATTTTTAAAGAAAAGATTATTAACATCACACATTTTTGAAGGAAAATAATTCTCAACAAAACATTTTTGAATACATAACTAGAAAACATTTTCAGTTAAAAAAAAGATTAAAAAAACTTTTTTTTCATTAAAATCTGACTTCTTACTATAACCTGAACATTTAAAATAACTTAATCCCCGACCTTTTGGGCATTAAATAACCCACAGAGTTTGATATGCAAAAACAAAACTCAAACATTACAATCCGGCAACCTTTTCTTTGTTTTCAATGAGGTTTTCCTGTTTCAGTACTCTGGTTAGCTTTTGAAATGGATCTCACTTACGCACATTCCATTCTCTGTCTGAACACGTCTGAGATATTTAGATTTCTTTACAGTTTTATTTTAGTTTTTCCGAACTATAGTTAGCATTGTGGGTATTATTTTTGCTGATGACTATACATTCAGTTTTCTTGATGTTTATGCTCAGTCCTTTCTTCTCGCTTCCTTTTGCTAACTTTTGTAAGAGGTCCTGAGAAATCAGCAGCTGAAGCACGCAGAACTCTTGTTGAGACGTACAGCGATCATGTTCTGTTGGAAACAAGATACAAAGTTTGGTTTAGACGCTTCAAAAATAATGATTGTAATGTTGAATATGGAAACGCTCTGGCACACCGAAATATGTTGAAAACGAAGAATTAGACACATTACTTCATAAAGTACACATGTCAGGCACAAGCTGACCTTGCAGAATCATTGGGACTTGATCACAAAACGTTTTCGAAACGTTTGAAAGCGTTAGGAAAGTTTCAAAAGCAAGAGCCTTCGGTGATTTAGAGTTGAAGCCAAGAGACGTCGAATGGCGTCTTGTAACGTGTAAGCAGCTGTTTTAAAGCAAGCAAAGGAAGATCTTGAGATAACCTCGGTAATGCATCAACATCGGTGGCAAAGACGAATATCCGTGGTTCGAAGCTTCTGCCCTGTATTTGGTGGGATTTGGGTGTAGTTTGTTATGAGCAATTCAAAACGACTGAGACCTCATAGGAGAACGCTAACGACTACAACTGATACGTTTAGTGTTCTGGAGAAAAAAGGGTCACTATACGAGCCGATATAAGACAAAGTGATTTTGCAGCACGACAACGCTAGACCACATGTTGTAAAAGAAGTGAATACCTAGTTAGGAACGCTTAAACCGCCGTTTTCACCAGAAAATGCTCCATCTAATTATCACATATTCTAATCGACAGTCCATACTGAGCAGCGTCGTCATTCATATGAAGATGCCAAGAAATGGGTCGACTCGTGGTTAGCCTCAAAAACGTGTCGATTTTCCAACGTGGAATTCAAATGCAGACAGAAACATACGAAAAATAGTGGCTAGCGATGAACAACACATTCAGTGAAATATTTCTTACTAATTTTGTAAAAGAAATTTACATTTCATGAAAAATCAGCGAGATCTTCTTCAAGGTCCTAATATATATGTATATACATATATTTATCTCCAGGGCAAACAGTTAGTCAAAGTAGAAAATAACTAAATGAAGAGAACCAACAGTTTTAGAATTCCGAGTTCTTCGGTTTTTAATTTTTGAAAAATTACTCAATACAGTCCATGTCGTAAAGCAGAATATAATTATAATTAAATATGTTTAGCTCATTGTTGTGAAAATCCCTTTCACAACAATGAGCTAACATTGCCTGATGACGAGGTTAGATCTGGAAGCATAGACATATGTGTCGCATTGTCAATTGAATTTATTTTGAATAAAAAACAAATTTTATAATACTTATATATACATATATGCATATATATATATATTGTGTGTGTGTGTGTGTGTGTGCAAAAAATATCATCCTGACTATTGGCTACCTATATAGGAAAGTTAAAATCTACAAATCAGGCAATCAATTCCGCTCAGTTAAATCAATATATACAACTATATGTCATTTATCAAAAATATTACGCCAGTTAATCATACCGTAATTGACTACCAAATACATTATCAGCACTACAAGCAAACTTTTACAAATTCTTCAACTCAACAAAATTCAGAACCATATATTCGGATACTTAGACGTTGATAACATGTTTATTAACGTTCTAGTCCATAAATCAATAGCTAATGTTTTTAAACAGCCTTTATTATCAGTCTTCTCTGCACCACTAAATGTTAACCCCACACTATTCAAAAAATTCTTATTAGCTTTCACAACACAACTTCTTTTCCTCGATTACCTAGATAATATTTATACCCAGACTAATTGGTAGACATCTCTGTTCTTTATTTTCAAACTCTTACTAGAAAAAAATGAATTCAGTAAAGTCAATATACTCACCTTTATGTATATTGATAACATTTTATTCAACTCAAACTCTTTGACATCATCAAACTTCGTATTTTTATAAATTCCTTTTTAAAGTTCATTTATGTACTAAACATTGACAAAGATGTTCTATTTCTAGGTATTTTGATTGATTATAAGAGCGATAATTTTAACACATATCCGTACAAAATGTCGAACCACAGCCCCTTGAAATACAGCAGAGAATAATATGGGAAATATAAAAATTGATGTTGCTAATAAATTAATCAAATTAGATAAACTCATTTCCACATCCAAAATAATTTTTCTTCAAAGAATAAATAAAAAACATTATCAATAAAAACTACTCTAATTGCATAGACGACAGCAAAAACAATTATTTAAATAATAACTGTTTTAACAATAGTCTGACCATAAACATAGTATTACCATTGTTGCTATTACCAAAGTAAAATACATCACAAATTACAAAACAGACTAAACAGTAATAAAAAATCAAATCAGCGAATAAAAACACATCAATCAGATTAATTATTTATTACAAAAATAGTAATACATTAGCAACGAGTTATTAACAATAACATATCCCAAATTTCGAACCGCATTTGAAAATTCAATATTGTGTAAGAGACTACTTGCTCACTCGGAGAATAATTCTTTGAAATAGAAAAGACAAAATGTTCTACATAAGATAAACCAAACGTATACCAAACGTGAGTGCCATCAGACAATAGATTAATAGTAGCATAATGATGATAGTAACATTGGACAGTTAATCACAAATAATATTAAATAATTAGCAAAATCAATGAGAAAAATATTTATTCTCGAGGTAAGACACACAAAAAGTACCATCTATAGATAAAAACAATTATATATATATATATATATATATATATATATATATATATATAGTATATCGAGGCAGCAAATAATTTTCTAAACATATGCTGCTAAAGAGAAGAGACAAGGAATGTATATTATGTTTAATCATGAGCCGTTCTAAACGTCGTAATTTGGCTTTAATTTTAGTTGAAAATAAAGACAAAAATTCTTCAAAATTTGGATAATTATTTATTGATTTGCTTCTAAGCTTTCGGCTCACATGAGCCATCTTCAGAGAGGTTATTTAGACTGAAATATAACAACCACCATCACCGACGATTTTATTTTGTGTTGACATAAAACTCCGCTTGGCAACGGTAATAGTTACCAAAAATAATAAACGCAGTTCTCAAATTTGCAATGCGGATTTTGACGTCACACCGCGTGATAGCGAGAAATGACAACAAAACCATATAGTCAAATGCAATGTAATATGTTATGTCCGGATTTAAATGCGATTAATTGAGTCTTGGTTGTTTAGATTTGATGTACATGGGTTCCAATATCTGCAGGTTCCTCTTACTGTGTGTATGAGTAAGGATCACCGTATTGTTGACCAAAATCTGATATTACCTACATGTATATGTTTTTCAGAGAAATGTTGCTTAATAGTGCTCTGATCAAAAAGATGACATGTAAATCTACGAGAGAGCGTTGTTGTAGTGAAACCAATATATGTACTGAGTTTTTTATTAGTATTAAAGATGCAATCGCTGAATGGGCATGTAAATTGGTACACTACATTGTTTATTTGTATAGAATTTAGTTTCGTGCTTGTGGGATTATTTTGAGGTCAATTGTTTTGAATTCTTATAATATATAATGAGTTTAATATATATATATATATATATATATATATATATATATATATATGTATATATATATATATATGTATATATATATATATGTATATATATATATATATATATATATATATATGTATATTATAATATTTTATATATATATATACATATATATTATATTTATTATATACATATAGACATATTATTATATTTGTGAATTCAGGTCATTACACGCACACACACACACACACACACACACACACACATATATATATATATATATATATATATAATTACAGGAATTGATAAACATAATGGTGCAGATATGTATATGTATATTATTATTATTATTATTATTATTATTATTATTATTGGTATTATCCAGGTACAGTGGTCAATGTTTGAACAGAGCTGTATTATATATACATACATTGTTAAAGATACATATTTCCTTACGTCTATGGCCCGAATCTGAGTTTTATGCGTTAAGCAATCCTCAGGTGCATATTTTAAACAATTTGAAATATGCACCTAATGATTGCATAGCGCATGAAATTTGGAGATGTGGCATAAATGTAAGACAACATATATAAATATATATGTAATCTTCTGTACAATAAAGACGGCAGCTGATGATGGTTCGCCAGAAATAGGCCCACACTCCCGATTTTCCATGAAATAACGTTTTTGCCTAAATATTTTCTTATATTTACTCGATATGTATTTATATACATATATATTTAGAGTTCTCTTAGAAAGTTTTCCTACTACTGTCTGTACAGGATATTTCTTTGGATTCTTATATATCTATACTGATTACTTTATTATATATATATATATATATATATATATATATATATATATATATATATATTATAAATTATGTTTTAGAACATGTACATTATTTTTTAACATTTTTAATATATTTTAATAATTTTTTAATATATATATTATATTATATATTAAAAAAATAATGTACACCTTCTAAAACATAATTTATAATGAATATTCGCAGCTCTATACATCATATATCGAGCACTGTTTTAAATTAATTTTTTCTTCGTTCTGTACCCACTCGGATATATATATATATATATATATCACGCCCGAAAATATTTATTGTATTGAGCACATTTATAAATAAATAAATGCCAAAGAAGTTGAATTGTGATATATATATATATATATATATATATATATATATATATATATATATATATATATATCGATTTTGACGAGAAAATTTTATTGCAAATGTAAAACAAAAATTCACATTCCGGAAGGTTACTCAATATAAATCTATACACAGGAAGTTTACATTAAAAGGAAAAATGCATGCAAGTACAAATATTAAGGAGGGGAATTCAAGAATAAAAATAAATTCAAAATTTTGTTGTCTAGACATTTTTAAAGAAGGTAGTGGAGAATGGGATAAAGACAGAGAAGAGTTTCAAGACTCGATTATAGAAGAAGAGTTTTAGATTGACTCTGTTTTAAAAAATCTAAATTTAAATTTAACCGTGTCACAAGAATAGAAGTGGTATGAGAAATCTACAAGTTATTTCATTTTTTGATTTTTTGTTATATACACAGTTAAAAAAAGTTAATAAGATATCAGTTAAATCTTCTTTGCTGGCCATATTTAATGAAAGATGTTTAAAATAAAAATTACTGTGCAAAATTACTGTTATTATTATTATTATTATGTCATGTTTCATCATATTTCGATTTCTGCTTTGGTCTCACTACCAACCAAGTCTGCGGGCACACCTAAGGCAGGTCGTGGCGTGTTGTTATGGCTCCATTTCATGTTTTTCTATCTTCCCTATCGTCCCTAGCATTACATAAATAAAGTTTTCCTTAGTGTGTGGGCTGTACTTAATAAGACAATTTTTTGTATATCTCTTAAGCTGGGGTTTCCAGGGATTCTTTCAATGTGTTGTTTTGTTCCATTTTTTATCATTCCAAGTGCACCTACTATCACTGGCACAACTAATGTTTTCAATTTCCACATTTTTTCTATTTCAATTTCCAGGTCTTTTATTTTGACAGTTTTTCAAATTCCGTGATTGCTATGTTACAATCCGCTGGACAAACCACATCAATTAATAGACAAGTGTTCTCCTTCTGGTTTTTAACAATAATGTCTGGCCTGTTTACTTCAATTTTTCTATCTGTGTAGATGGTGTAATCCCATAGAATGGTTACATCTTCTATTTCTGTAACCGGTGCTGGGTGATGTTCACACCAGTGTTTGTTTACAGATTTTCCATAATGTTTGCACATTGTCCAATGTAAATATTGCCCAACTCTGTCGTGGCGATTTTTATATTCATTTGGAGCAAGCACAGAACAGCCTGAGATTAGGTGGTCTATTGTTTCTTGGTGTTTATCACAAAACCTGCATTTTGGATCCATATTATTATGCATAATATTTGCCTGAAAGTTTTTAGTGAAAAGACTTTGGTCTTGTGCTGCAAGAATAAAGCCTTCAGTTTCAGACTTTAATCCAGATGCACGTAACCATCGATGAGTATTAACTTTGTCAACATTGGATTTATTGGCACGTTCTGGATATTGGCCATGCAGAGGTTTGTCTTGCCAGCGCTGTTTCATCTGTTCAAGAGGTTTATCTTTGGCTTTCATTTTCATATTTTTTGCCGCAATAGTTGGTTCTTGGCTTCTGTTTTGCTTTTCTACAGAATCTACTAACTGTAAATCTTGTTTGTATTTACTGCCTTCTTTTATTATTGAATATTTTTTCTTTCTTTCTTCATGTTGCCTTACTAATTGCATCATCCAATACTTTGTTGTTTCTATGTATGTTAGTAAGCCAATAGTTGTTGTCTTGTATGACAATTCCAGCTGAATAAGACCTCTTCCATCTTCTTTACGGGGTATGTATAGACGGTCTACATCAGCCTTTGGATGATGCATCTTATGCTTAGAAAGAAGCTTTCTTGTTTTAGCATCCATTCGCCTGATGTCGTTTAGAGTCCAGTTTAAGATGTTAAAGCTATATTGGACAACTGGGATTGCAAGGCTATTAATGGCCATAACTCTGTTCTGTGAATTTAATTCAGTTTTTAATATCATTCGTAGCCTTCTATAGTACTCTTTACGCACTATTTCTTTCATTTTTTATGGTGAATGTTTTCAATCTCATTTACACCTAGGTATTTATAAGCTTCTTCTGGTTTCAATTCTTTTATTGTTACAGCAGGGTCTAAGCTAATTGAGGATGTTTCTTGTATTGATCCACGTAAAACTGTAGCTTTAGCACATTTATTCAAATTGAATTTCATTCCAATAACATCGCTGAAGCATTTTACAGTTTGCAGAAGAACTTCCAGCTCATTATCATTCTTAGCATATAACTTTAAGTCATCCATGTAAAATAGATGGCTTATTTTCTTTTGGCCTATTTTATAACCACATTCTGTCTTATTAAGTTGACTGGTTAGTGCTATTAATGATATGCAGAATAGTAAGGGAGATAAAGAATCACCTTGAAATATACCTCTTTTGATGTTTATTTCATCAGACTTATAGGTTCCATTTATATGATTGAGGTAAAGGGTTGTTTTCCATATAGACATGCACTGTTTGATGAAATTGATGATGACGGGCGATATCTTGTATATATTTAAAGTCTTTAAAATCCTGGAATGTGGCACACTATCGAAAGCCTTACGTTAATCTATCCAGGCAGTACTAAGATTTTTCTTTGTACTGTAGCAGTTTTCCAGGATCATTTTGTTAATTAGCAATTGGTCTTTACAACCATAACAGCCACGTTTGCACCCTTTTTGTTCAAGCGGTATCATGTCATTTCTTTCTAAGAATAAATATGTCTGTTTTCTTAAAATAGATGTTGAGAGTTTATATGTTGTCGGAAGACATGTAATTCGTCTGTAGTTTTCGGGTTGTTTGTTTCACCATTCTTGGGTAGAAGAAATGTAATTCCTTTGGTCATCCATGCAGGAATTTTAGTGGGATCGTCAACCATTTCTTGAAGTGCTTTGGCTAGTTTTTTATGTGCTGTATTTAAATAATATAGCCAAAAGTTAGGAATTTTATCTATACCTGGGAATTTACAATTGTGTGCTTTTTTTAGTGCAAATTTAACATCATCTTCTGTAATTCCAGACCATATCTGTTCTGGTTTATTTTTCATTCGATCTATCTCTTGTGCAATCCAATGTACTTCCTTGCTATGTTCTTTAGGGCAAGCCCATATCTTTTCCCAGAACTGTGTAACTTCTTCCATTCTGGGGGGGGGACTCTCACTTCAATTCTTTTTTTACCTATTTCCCTGTAAAATTTCTTTGTATCGTGTTGAAAAATCTTCTTTTGTCTGTAAAATCTTGCTGCTGAAGGACGGGCTCCCTGTTTATCCACTGGAAGAACCATACTGGACTTTTTATTTCTATTTGTATTTCTCATGTTTTTCCCACGAGTGACGCACGGGTCCAAAAGTCCACCCAAAGTTGCCCGGCACGTTGGGTAACGGTCTTTTACAAACAGGGTCCCGAAGCCTGTAAGGGATCGTTTGTGACCTCATAACGCAGTAGCCATTCACTCCTCGGCACGATTAATACCTTGAGTTGCGAGTTGTTGTTCAGAGTTTTCCTTCTCCTAAATGGGCTGCCAAACGACAGCTGACATAGACGCGATTGGAATTCAAGGAGAAAGACGCTGGTTAAAAAAAACAAAAAAACTTTGGCGTAGCAACGGCTCAACGAAACAAAACATCACTACTAGAACTAGAGTATTTTGTTAAAGAAAGAAAAAAAATACTGGAAAAAAGTTGACATAAGTTTAAGTTTATTTGTGCTGTGAGATTTAAAATAAAAAAAATGTAATAATTTTTTTCGTCCACTTTATATTCATTTATTTTTTCAATAAAGTCGTTGGTCAAAAATAGGGTTATCAGAATAAGATAAATTAAATAAGTAAATTAAATCAATAAATAAATAAAAATAAATATATAAATAAATACGTAGTCTTTCTATAAAATAATACCGTAGAAATTGTTTTTCACCGGATTTAATTTATTTTCTTGTTGTTTTGTTTTGTTTTTTGTTTTTAAGAAAATTATAATAGTTCAAAAAAAAAATTATTACGAAATATCTACAGCGAAAGAAATATAATACGGATGATTTTACTTATTAGGTTCATTTAAAGAACAAACAGATAGATTAAAACAGAATTTCATTAAAAAAAATTCAATAAAATTAGATAATATATGAAGAAAATTTCATGTTTATGTTAAGAAAAAAAAGATTCATGTTTATGTTAAAAAAAAATAAAATAAAATTCGATTATATCTAAAGAAGAGTTCCTGTTTATATTAAAACAGAATTTCATATTGAGAAAAAGAAAAACTCAAAGAGAGAAACGCTGGTTAAAAAAACAAACAAACTTGAACGTAACGGCCGTTCAACGGAAAAAAAAACATCACTGCACTTAAAGAGTATTGTTAAAAGAAAAAAAAATGTTGCTACCACCAATAGTCCTTGCAATAAAAATAATTAAGATAAAAAATAAAATTAAAAAAAAAATTCAAAATTTAATAGAAAAGAAAAAGTGGACATACGTTTTAGGTACCTCCACAAAATCGCTGAAAAAACAGCATAGTCAGAAGGGAAAATTTCCCAAACTAAATAAAACAAAGTTCTATCGGCAACAAGTTTAAATTACCATTAAGAAGATAGAACAAAGCGTTTTTTAAATATTTTAAAAATATTTTTAATTATTTCTAACACGTTCGAAATTGTTGTAGAAAGTTTTTTTTTCTTAGTTAAGTGCTATGTATCCAAATTGCCGCTATTTTATTAAGTAAACAAACGTAATTGTTATGCAAAGCACTTTTTTGGCCGTGAAAGACACATTAATTAGGAAATTCTTGTATAAATCAAATAATGGGTGGATTTTGATGAAAACTTCAGGACTTACTTAGAATTGAATAAAATCAATTTTGATTGCATAATTTTTAGAAAATATTGGTAAAAATATTTTTTTTAACTATATTACCCCCCCCCCACCAATTAAATTCCAGAAATGTGTAACAATTTGATCGCGGACAAATCGAAAACTAATATAAAAAAAATCAGGAGTCATTGGGGAATGCTGATTCACTGTTTTTTTTTTTTCATCGAAAGTTACCGTCTTTCTAAAAAGTAGGTCCGAATTCCGAAAAATGCAATAACTATGCCAATTTTTATGTGGATAAACTTCTGATAGCTTTTATGGACAATATAAATTAAGCATATCATAGTCTGAAATGAATAAAAAAATTCAATGACTAATTAATTTTTACAATAGTTATGTTCATTTTTTTTTTTCATTTTTTTTAATTATATATAAAAATTATATATAAAATGTTTAAAAATTATTGTTAAAGTTCTTCCTCTACGCTCCGGCTAGGGTATGTAATTAAAGCATGAAGACTACAATTAATAATCGAAAACTTAAAAGCTTAATACAAATAATTGACCCCGTCAATTTTTAAAATAATTAAAAACATTTTAATTTTTTGCATTTTGATTGCCCGTATTTTATTTGTACGGGGGCCCGTACGTTATATTTAGCATAAAAAGGTCACGTGATTCAAGGATTGTCTTCTCCTACAAAGTAAGTTACATTCTCATGTTTTTGTCGCCTTCGGGCCCCCCTTCCCCTTAATCATCAAATCTGTCAACACGTGCTGCCAGCTGTCAGGCTCGGGTTACCTAATCTGATAACAAATTACAGGGAATTTCACTGAGAGTAAGCAGGCACAATTGCTTGAAATTGATGAAGGTTAGTTTTTATTTAAAAATTGACTTCAATAACGTGTCGGCGACATATATTTTATTTTTGCCAGATTTTTAAATCAGGAATGTGGCTACTGTTTTGAAATTTGACGATCAATTAAAAAAATGGCGCTACTTTTAAATTTTTTTAAAAAGCTCTAAATTTCTAGATTCCAATCAATATAATTTCGCTTTAAAATACGCCAGTGTATTTTGTTTACTGGAATTACTAAATTTAATCTCTTGACTTTCAATTAAATCTAATTTTAAAGCTTGAAGATAACTTATTTATTTGTAAAATTTCAATTTAAATTTAGGTGTAGAAAATTTAGTGGAGGTACCACTAATTGTTTTAAATTTTATGGTAGTAAACTCAAACTAGCCATTCTCGCGCAGGAGATGTCTAAATTACAGGCCTTTCTTATCGAGGGCATATGAAGTAAATAGGAATGATTCAACTTGGTGTACTCGACAGTGTTGTTTCTTTGCTGCAAAGGTCATTACCTGCTATACATGATATAATGACTTGTCTGAATATTTCTCATGGAAATATCGATACTGTAACAAGATTTGAACATTTTTTGATTGATTGTTTAACTTTTAGAAAACATATACATTTCTGATTGATTGTTTAACTTATACAAAAATATAGACTTATTTTCTCTCTCTTTCTCTCTCTCTCTCTCTCTATATATATATATATATATATATATATATTTTAATTCAGATACTTCAATCCAAAGGAAAAAAGCAGGAAGGTAAATTCCAAAAAACCCGATCCTAATTAATATTAAAAATTTATTTTAATATTAAAAAATGATACAGGAAGAGAGCTCCATGTAATAAAATATTACAGAGCAAATATATATATTAAAAAAGGATTAATTCAAAGATGTTGAATGGCCATTTCGATATGACGATCCCCACGGGGAGCGACACATCACCTCAGCAACAGAAAAAAACCTTTCAGAAACTGGAGAAAAATTAGTCTACTTTTCCTTTTTAAATAGATTGCAAAGAAATTAAAAAATAAATAATAATAAAATAAAATAAAATAAAATAAAAATAAAAATAAAGGGAAAGAAAAAGAAAAGGAAAAAGAAAAAGAAAAGGATAGAATAAAATCAAATAAATAAGAAAAGAAAAAAAAAAAAAAAAAAAAAAAAATTGACATCGTCTGGGTTTGCAAAAAAAAGGGGAGAATGTAACTAAAAATTAACAGACCGCCGTGTTGAATCATTTAAAGCAACACGGAAAAAAGTGATGTGTCGCTCCCCGTGGGGATCGTCATATCGAAATGGCCATTCAACATCTTTGAATTAATCCTTTTTTAAAATATATATATATATATATATATATATATATATGTTAACCGAATGTAAGTAGTGGGAGGAAACGTACGAGATATTTCCTTTTTTATTTGTGTTATAACAATTGAATAAGTATGATTCGACTTGATGTACGCGACACTGATGTTCATTTGCTGCAAAGGTCATTACCGATGATACCAATATGGTAACCTGTCTAAATATTTATCATGAAAATAGCGATACTGTAACAAGATTTGAACTGCTACATATACATTTCTGATTGATTGTATAAGTTAAACAATAATATACACTTCTCTCTCTCTCTCTCTCTCTCTCTCTCTCTCTCTCTATATATATATATATATATATATATATATATATATGACCATTCTGTATAGGAATGACTAAATCCATTAGTAACTTTTCCCGTTATATTTTTCAACAAATGTACCGTATTTTGAATCGACACAAGCACAGCTGAGAAGACGCAAAATAACTTTGTTGAAACGGAAGCTACGAACTAGAAAATTATTATTCAACGATACGATGACCAAGAAAAGAATAGAAACAGTAAAATAGAAAGACAGACCAATAAAGTGATGCAAAAATTTGAATTCAATAAATTACTACACCATTATTCCAATAGATTCAGAACTACGGGAAGATGTGTACAAACCTTTATGTTGAAGATTATTTCACGTATTGTCGGCGAAGGCTTGGAACATTGAATAAGCAGAATGAACGCGTCATCGGTTAGGAAACTATTGTCTTTGGCGACACGAATAATTTCGTGAAAGCTATCTTAAAGTTTCGCGGACATTTCTGCCGAAGAAAACGGGTGATGTGTAAAATTTACGAGTCTTTCGGGCGTCTTTTACATTAATATGTTTCATACGCCGCCTATAATCTGTTTCCCTGAAGCTCATGTGTTTCAGCTTAAGTGGTAGAGTGAGCGGTCAGAGATGTTGCAACATTTTTCTATTCACCGGCAAATTATTTGTTGAATTCCTTCCCATCTCTTTACACTATAGAAAGTAAATAAATTGGCTTACAAAAGAATTCAAAAGAAATAGACGTCAAAGTGTTCATCAAATTACAATAAGGAACACACGCAAACACGCACACACACGCACGCACACACACCAATATATATATATATATATATATATATATATATATATATATATATATATATATGAATTTTGTATATCCATGTTTAAGTGTGTAGTGTATATAAAGTAAGGGAAATGATAATATTAGCCTTGTTCTTTTACGGAAACCTTTAGTCATAATTGAGCAATGAACCAATAAAACAGCCTGTTAAAAATCAGAAAAATATTTTTTAAAAGGCTTTTTCAGGAAAAAAAAATTCCAAAGTTCATTAACGGTTATGACTCTTTCCATTGTTTATTGGTGTTTTATCCTTAGAATTTGCGTAACGTAGTGTGGTTCATCAAAGTCACATCCCTCCGAGTTACATGTGATGTCCATTTTAGACTAGCAGTTTAGCCCGCGTTGCTCGGTTGTAATGAAAGCTTATATATATATATATATATATATATATATATATATATTATCAATTTTCTGCACTATTGTAAGAACTTCAACCTTGAAACTTCTGAATATCATTTCTTATGTCTTTGTCTATGATTGTATCAAATTTGATTAAAATCGGATCACTCCTTCTATAACCCGATTATTTCGATTATTGATTTTTGATATTATCGGGGATACCTCCACAAAAAATCTAGCTAAGAACACTCGCAGACGCTTATAGTACAACTGTGTAAATTTTTAAGAAAATCGGTTCAGTTGTTTCGGGGTCTATAGGTAACGGACGCACACACACAGCCAAACACACACACAGACAAAGTTTCATTTATAAATAAGTTTAGATATTGCTGCCGTTGAAAAATCCTTAAGTTAATTAGTTTATGTTACCTTTTACAATTCTTTGCATGTGATACTGCCGCAGGGGTCCAGTGGATTTGAATAGGGATGACCCTTTGTTAAAAAAAAAGCAATATACTTTCATCGCTCGAAAGCGGATGTAAACAGCAGAATACGCCTATATATATATGAAGGAAAATCAAGACATCATCTTTTAAATTACAATCTATTTTGACAAGCTAAGTCATATAGACATATATGTATATATATATATATAAATTGCGAAAAACTCTGAAGAATAGAAGGATAGATCCTCATTATATAACTGAGGTGTCTTGATGTTGAAGTCAACAGCAATTAACTAGGTTAAAAATAATGAATGTTATTAATCCTCTTTAACAAGTTTTCTCCATTGTTCAGGTCGGCAGATATAAATAAATGTAGCGTTTAATACGAGTATCAATTAGAAGTATAGCTTAAACAAATATATATATTGTCATCCGCAGACAGCTCTGTTTCGCTGTATCACAATCAGTACGTTTAAACATCCGATTGCATTTAACCCAGGATTGAAACCCAAGCGAATTGGCGTCAGTCGGCGATTCTACCTCTGAGCTATGGTCACTCGGTAGGAGTGTGTCAGACTTTTAGCGTATGATGTATCATACGCCAATAGCCAGAGTAAATGAAGCGATACTGAATGAGCGATATAGATCCAAACTCTGTATAATGTGTTATACTTGTTTCTTTCCGAATAAAGTTTTGATTATTGTTGACAAAATTGTGAATAAAATTTCGAACGTACATGTGAAGATGTTGTTTTTAGTTGAAGAAGTTTCCAGCGTCTCAGTCATTTGCAAGAATCTAACTGATGTCTGAATATTTTGCAAGTTGTGTTTATCTACATCTAGGAATGCTGAAATTTTGAAACAGTCTAGCTCATGAAAAGTGCCATATTGAAATCCAGGATGCATTGACCTGGCTAAGGATGCATTTCGATAGCTAACCAGTATAGTGAGAGAAAGGAAAAGATCATTGGAAACAAAAAAAAAAAAAGAGTCCCGCACCGCTATAGATGAAGAAGAGTCTTGTCTCAGTAAAAATGTGGTTCTACAGAAAGATAATGAGGATACCGTGGAGCAAGCACACGAGCAACAATGAGGTGCTGGAGAGGATGCAAACGAGAAACTCATACTTAACATCAGGGAGAGACAGATGCGGTTCATGGGACTTAATGTGGAAATGAGGCCTAGAGATAATACTACTAACAAGACGGATAGACGGAATTTAATACTCACAGGACTCATAGAAGAAAAGTGAGACAGGAGAATGCAGTGCGAAACATATTTGATATATTTGAGCAAATGAATGGCGGAGTGGGATTTGGGAGAGATACTAATTACAAAAATATTAAGAGGGACTAGAGACAAGGCCAATTGGAAGTTCATAGTCGCCTACGTTCTGCAGAAACTCAACACATGAAGAAGAAGTATAAAATGATGTTTAATGATTTTTAAAAGCGAGTACACCTCAGAATATGTTATATATATATATATATATATATATATATATATATATATATATATATACACTCCTGATCAAAATTTTAAGACCACTTTAAAATCTTTAAAAAGAAATATTTCTTTACGGATAGATTTTAAACTCCTCTCACTTAAGGTTACCAATACTACAATCCAAAACATTATGGAAACAAAAAGCTATATTCCAAACATGTTATTTAAAAATTTGCATTTTTATAAAATGAGGCGATTTACACATGATCAAAATTATAAAACCAGAGACAAAAATTCTACGAAATTGTACAAAAAGTGTATGAAAAGTGTACAAAAAGTGTATGAAAAGTGTATGAAAACAATCAACAACCAAATATAATAATGAGTTCTACCTCTACTGCTTTTGTTGCTCTACTATTGTATTGAGCGCTTTAGTGTTAGGGTTCTTGTCTCGGGTTTCTTTTTGCTTTCCTACGAGTATTTTGACGTATGTTCAAGTACTTAGTTTGTTTCTTTTTTCACTTCCCTTTTTTTCCCCTCAGAGTTTATTCTCCGTGGGTTTTTCGCGACGAACTGAAATATATCATAACAATTATTAGTATTAGCATTATTCTTAGTATTATTATTGTTATTATTATCATTATATATATATGGCTTCCGCTTCACCAGGTCCACTGCTGATATGCTAACGACCATCACCAAGTATATATACCAGGCTCTCGACAAGAATGGTGAAGCCCGAACCGTCGTCTTGGATATCTCTAAAGCATTCGACAGAGTATGGCATGCGGGCCTTCTACGGAAACTGCGAAGCTATGGTATTACTGGACTTTTGTTGGACTTAATCCGGTCATTCCTCTCTAACCGCACACTGAAGGTGGTATTAAACGAACATGCCTCCCAGAAATACCCTACAAACGCGGGTGTACCCCAAGGCTCTATCCTAGGTCCTACGCTCTTTCTAATCTATATCAATGATCTCCCCGATACCATAAGATCACAAGTAAGCATGTACGCCGATGATACCACAGTTTACACGATCAAAAATCTGGTGTTGGTGACAAGGCGAAACTCGCTGCCGAGCTTGAGAAGGAGCTCCAATCCGTGGTGGATTGGGGTAAGAAATGACTCGTAAAATTCAATTCATCCAAAACGAAGCTGCTGTCAATTAACCACCACAGACAAGCGCACCTACCACCCATTAGCATGGAACAGGCTTGCCTCCCAGGCAGTAAATCACTACGCCTGCTTGGCCTGACACTCTCAGCGGACCTCAAGTGGAATGACTCTGTCGAATCCATTGCTATGAAAGTCGGCTCTCTTTGCAGGGCCCGGAAATTCGTTTCGCCTGAATCTATCCTGCAATTATATAAATCCACCATCCGCCCGTGTATTGAGTACTGCCCTTTCTATTCTCCTCGGGGTTCTTGACAAAATACAGCGAAGAATCTGTAATGTGACTGATACCGACTTGGCTGACCGCCTTCAGTATCTCTCTCACCGGCGTGAAGTGGCATCCCTGTGCCTCTTCTATAAATACTTTCATGGCTTCTGCTCTGACGGACTTAAATCACTGGTACCCCTTGGAGGGGAATTTGCACGAGATACTAGATTGGCAACTACGTCCCACCCTTTTACAGTGAAACCGAAGAAATGTAACCGCAATTTCTACTCCAACAGCTTCTTTCCTCGCACTTCCCGCCTGTGGAATTCATTACCGCATGCTTGCTTCCTCGACGGCTACAACCTCCAGGAGTTTAAATGTAAGGTCAATAGACAATTCCTAACATACTATCTCACACTCACTCTCTCCAACTCTCTCCCTATGTACATCCTAAGTCGTCTATTACCCTTCTTCTGACATTTCCTATACCCAATCCCTCTATGTAAACCCTGCGCTATAATGGCAGTGGAATGCCTTGCTTGGGGTGACACGATAAAAATATATATATATATATATATATATATATATATATTGCTTCTCTAACATTAACATAAAAAGGCAGTATTAAATACTAACACGGGCACACATACACCTCACAAACTTGCAGGTTATTCTACCAACATTCAAGTTTCACTGCAGTCATTACACCTGTCGATCACAAACAACTGCAAATGTTATGGGTACCTGTGGGTAATACCAAAACATCCTACAGCATTCAATGCCATGAAACACTCAAAATAATAGAAGCTATTATTATACCAAATACACACCAAATAAAAAAAAACATTGACTACAAAAGATCGTATTTGGAAGTGAATATACATTTAATGAATGCAGATATATCTTGATATTATAAAAGAAAGCATCGCATTGCTTTTGTTGCAGCCTCAGTCTTAATATCAGTTAGACATGATAGCATTATAGACTTATTTCCAATTTAACGATTCCCAAAAATACCATAATATAGACAGTGAAATCATAACTACCATAAAGACACCATATTTCTTCTTCTTCCTCACAGAAGTTATGGCTAGTCACGGGGGGTTCAATTTTCCTACACTGTATCACTCTTACCAGCTTAAAGTAAAAACAATATGTGTCTCTATTAGTCACTATGAGTCTCTGAGATCTTTACTAATAAAGTATAGTTATCTCACTCTCTGTTATCACTTGCTTGTCTGTTTCTAACATTCAAGTAGACTAGCACAGGAAATACTTTTGACGTAGAGTCATATTTTGTCAAAACAGGATGAAAGTATTATGACTAGAATTGATTTACCTGGATTCAACCAATTCATTCTTCCCGACAGAAATCATTATATTTTCCAATTTTATCACTTCGGTTAATTGTCCCGGCAAAATAAGTGTAATTTCTCATTATAGAGAAATATCTTTAAAATTAATAAAAAGATAATACCAGCCATCTGGAAACAGGGTTATACCTGTACCGCTCCAGTTAGTACCTGACACTTTCTGCTATACTCTACCTATACACGAGTTAGATCAGTCCTAAAATTGTATACTACTGTCTCGATAGTGATCAAATGTGTGCTCTATCAGTACTTTTATGGAATGTTCAAAGATTAACTGCATTCTTTATTTCTAACAGTTCCAAATTTCGCAGGTAGGACCCGCCATGACACTCACATTGAATTGACCACCCTCATTTCCACTCTATTCCACTGGCGAGAATATTTTTCCCTCAAGCACCGAATCACTGATTTTTGAAACAGGCTGCGAAAACGATGTTTCTTCAATCACTACAATCTTAATTTGTTCAAATCCAGGTTTAAACGTTATACTCCCTAACAATCCTCGTACACTGTGACTCCTTTTTTGTAACCATCTACCTTGATTTGTTCCGTGAAACTTACTTGAATAAAAAAAATAAACAGTGGTTATTCGAACATCTGTTCCTCTGTTGTAACATTGAATCAGTCTAGCCATTCCTTACTCGAGCGCTCTGGTCCGCAATAATTTTATTAAGGTTACATTTTACGAGTGTGATTATCTATGTATGCCTATAAGGACTACTAAAGAAATTCATACTTGTAAAATACCTATTAATAAAATAACTATTAGCATATGAATATATTTGTTACTTTGCATTTACGCCTGAAAACTATTTTAAATGTTTATATTTTAAAATTGTCAGGTGTCTATTAGTATTTTTATTGTCAAGTGTCCTTACCTGTAACTCCAGAATGAACTCTTTCTAACATATATACTACTCCTCTCAAGAGCGAGAGGGTCGAGTTAGTAGTAGTTCACTCCCAAGCAGACTGACAATCATACTAACATATTCCACATTGTGTATTGTTATTTCTTGTTAATATATATTTGTTATTTCTACCCTTGTGGTCGTGTTGTTCATCTCGGATCTTAACATGGTCCATAACATTTATATAAATTTGTGAGTTGTGGATTTTAAATCATTTTAAAAATAGGTGAAAATGGGGCAATTTTCCCACTTGCTTCTTTTGTATTTACGAAAAAAGAAAAAATCATGGAAAACAATGCAAAAACATAAAACAAGACATACGTGTCATTTATAAAGAAGCTGTCCTCCTTGAAAATACAGTTCATGTTTTTTTTTTATTGCACAGAAATGCATACTTTTATTTGGAAGAACGTGATGTCATAGAGCCATTTCCGGTAGCGATATTGAAACACTGATTAGAAAGTAATACAAACCACATGATAGGGAAAATCACCGAGAAACACAACATATATAAAAATGCTTTATAAGGCATTGAGAGACATGAATTGCCACGTTGATTTGATGGCTCAGGTTTTAAAGGAAATAATTTTGTCGACCGTATTTGCACCTATGATTCTCTGTTCAAACGAACGATCACAAGGTTTAAAAAATAAACTATTTACAAAAAATATAGTGAAAGAAGTGAAATGTGCAACTTTAACCTCTAAAAATGGCTGAGTGTATGTGATGCTATCTATCTGGTTGTTATTATAAAGGCACTGTGCATTTTGGGCTGATTCTCAAAAATCAAATTATAATTCTGTCAATCCGTTTTTCCAGTTAGATTTGTAGGGATCCATTAAAAAAAGTCGAAAGTTTCAAAACATTAAGTAGTTCCATCAAAATCTCAAATTGTACAAAAGCAGGATTACGGATTATTACTCAATCTTTTGCACAAATAAGCGCACACGATCTTCAGATTCAAATTTCTCCATTAGCAGTTATTAACCAATCAGAAACGTTGTTTCAAACATCATTCAAGCTTTGAAAAGAATTTTACAGCCGTTCCTTTAAAAATTGAAAAATCACAGCCAGAAAAGGATCAAAAAATTTTTTTCCGTTAAAAAAGAAAATTAAAAATTAGGCAATATATTTATTTATCAATAAATCTCCTGAGTTTTATTAAATTTAATTAGTAAATTTCTCTTATAAATAGCAAGTCAGTCAGTTAAGTGCCATACGTGAAACACGCTTGGGCGATTATGTCTCGGAAGAGATATGACTGACTGGGCAGGAGTTTATCCCGCAGTAGATTGCCATTGCTTTTTGCAATAGACTGGTTGCCTCCCAAGGCTATAGAACCCAATCTGTGCTGTTATTTAACCCATAACTGGAAAGAAGAGACAGATTAATGCCTTTCCAAAGGGTATTTGCGTGTTATTGAATGCAATAAATTCAACTGGAATTACAACTCGGCTTCCCGAATTCTCGTTCCGAGCCGATATCCACAGCACCACAACGCACATCGGGATTTTAAACATTACTGAATTCTCAAAATTTCACATACCGAAATAAATATAAAGCATACAAAGTTCCGTCTTTTAATTATTTCTCATTTTTAAAGTATTTTCATAAACCAGTTTACACAGGTACATTACGTAATTACACGAGCGATATATAAATAAAGCGAAATTGCAGAATGAGAAAGAATACAGTTTTTATCACGCCTGAAGATAAAATTAAACGATGCATACATTCGTAAGACTTGGATATTCACATTATGAATTCATGCATTCGTTTCAACCTCTGCTAACACAATTTCTTTTGTGTTTTAACAAGAAAACCAAAACCGTTTTCGTATTTTTTTGTTTCGAGGAATCTTTATTACACGAAGGTTATATTCATACTCAATATTAACATTATTTAAATGTCTAGAGTTGCGTTTGAATATAACTTATGTAATTCATTTTTCACGGACATTTTTCGCTGACAACCGATTACATATATAAGTTGCTGAGAGGCCAGAAGTTGACAAAATCCAAATGTGTCGTCTTTCATGCTGACAACGCCAGATATTTTTCGCATACCCGATAGATCTACGTACACCTAGCATAGGATATTCTACTACATCATTTCTCCTCAGCTAGCTACATATTTGATCATACGATTGGAAAAATGTAAAATCACTTGATATCAGTATAAACGTACATAGACATCACATTTCCTGTAAGGATAAAATCATGATGTTGTTTAAAATATAGAAGGATTAATTGGAACGAATTTTTGTAAATATTTATATAAACACATATCTGAATTTTATCTTTAAAATCCACTTCAGAAAAAAAAGCCACTCTTTTTTTCGAATTCAGTATATTTTACTAAAAACATTTCAAATGATAAATTTTGTTTTCAATTATTAAATTATTTATATTAACAATATTTCTAAAACATTGTTTCTTTATACAAACAAATAAATTTAGGTCATTTTAATTGAACTGATTTCGTAAATGTAATTTTCTTTTTTATTTCATCAACTGGCCGTGATATACTAATAGTTTTATTTGAAATATTGACAATAAAAATCAAATGGCGTCATCTTGACAGCCTGATAATATCATGCGAAGAAAAAATAATGATATAATTTTTGTGACGATAAAGATATATGAGAACAAATCTACAATAACAGCAGTATCAATGAAAAAAAGAATGACAGCAGGAGGAGAAGCACGAATCAGCAGGAAGACTAAGTTTAAGGTTCCAAGTTCTCCAGTTACGGAACAATAGCCTACTGGTTCGTAAATTTGGTGACATTGTAATTGGGCGTACAATCCCTAGAAAGGGCAAAGTGTATTTGAACTCTGTGGAACCGGCCAAGCTAAAACTGAGCAGTACTAAAAATAAGAAAACGTTTAGTTCTGAATTCACCGTAGGCTGCTCAGATCAATATACGCCTGATGAAGGTCGGGACGAACAACGGCTGAAACATTGTGATAACAACAAGATTGAAGACAATACTCCCAATGTAAAAAGTGTAAATTATATTTTGATTTCTTCAAAATTGGCAAAATTTTGTGTGCAGCGCTGTTTTTACGAATGACATCCTGTTAAATCATTAGTGAATCGTTGTTATCAAATTATATTTTTGATTTTGCAGTAGAAATAAAGTTTGCCACCATCTGATGATTCTTTCTTTGCATGAAATAAATGCAGTGCATTTTTGTATTCTTGAAAACATATTAGCATATTTTGAAATCTACGCACATTCTATAACCGAGTTATTATAATTTCATGATTTAATTATACGTATTAGATCATTCACCTTAAATGCAAATATTTTAACGGCTCACACACTCACACTCGCACACGCCCACGCACACACACTGACACACACACACACACACACTCACACACACACACACACACAAATATATATATATATATATATATATATATATATATATAATTTTTTCTCCATATCTCTTTACATATATATTTATATTGCATATAACAGGTTAAAACGCTGCCTCCTTCAATCGAGCGCCCATAGCTCAGTGGTATATAATCGCCGCCAGATATAAATTTCAATTCTTGCTAAAAGCAATCGGATGTCCAACCTTACAGATGATATATATATATATATATATATATATATATATATATATACTTAAAGAGATACAGAGAAAAAACTAATGTGGGTATGATTTAGCTGAGCAGTATTACTTTAGTTAAGAAACAATTCTATTACATCAAGGAATTCATGGAAAAATAATGCTTGCCTGAAATGCCTATACCATAGTAATCTACTGATGAAAGCAGCATTATTGACTCTAACCATCATTATAATGTAACACTATATATTTTTTGTGAGGGCAACTAGGCGTGGTGTAATTGTCAGCAAGCTTGTTTCGCTAGAAACTATTAAAACTGACTAGTGAGTTCGATCCTCAATGGATACCACATACATTCGGCTTTGTGCCACATCTAAGCAGGGTTTAGTAAATAAACTGTATATTTGTGTCAGTGTATAGGTTTGTAAGATCTTTCTGCGCCAATATCAGATACTTTAGATTTCTCATGAGATTTACTAATTTGGATGTGCATTTGTCTACACAACAAAAATATTGTCTATCGATATGGCTACATTTAGATGCTGGTTTAAATGTAACACTATTAAGAAGCAATGTGAGTGATGCGTGGTGAGACATTTTGTTATGTGTGCAATAATTATAAAATTATATATATATATGTATATATATAAAGAGACAGATTATGTACGGATGTAAATAAATATACTTATGTGTATACACGCAGATACACATCCATATATAAATATTCCTCTGGTTTTATTAACATTTTGCTCAATGTAATTTAACTGAGCTATTAAGTATTTATTAATAAATATATTCGAAGAATAAGGAACTGCGCAGACATCAAGAGCAGAAAATGAAGTGACCGTTTCTAAATTTGTAATTTAAAGAATTTATCAGTCGACCTACAAACGTAGGATATTATATATATATATATATATATATATATATATATATATATATATATATATTGCAATTAAGAATCTTTATTTCTAGTTGATTCGGCTATTTGACTTAGACACACTGTTGATTTGCGTGGATGATGAAGCAGTATCATTATATATATATATATATATATATATATATATATATATATATATATATTTTATATATATATATATATATATATATATATATATATCAAGTGAAAAATTCAACAAAAAATTGGATTTATTATACAATACAACACAAAAGGAACATGAATCCTATAAACAAGTCATCCAAAAAAAGCTAAACAAATTATATAAAGAAAGATTCTTTTACCGAACATCAATGACAACTTCATTAACCAATCGGATTACCAACTTACTCCAGATAAAATAGAATTCCTTAATATCTGACCAAATTTTCATGTCGCACAGAAACCTAATTCAATGTTTAAACAAATGGAAATTGAAGCTTTATACCAACAAATACTTCAACTCGAACAGGTCAACCATATTGCTACACAGGTAGGCTTAAAAGAATTACTCAAAGCTGAATCAATCAAATACCGTTACCATAAAATCTTAATGATATTATAAATACGCCTCTCATAAAAGCAGCCACACATCTAAAAAATAACAAAAATATTGTTATCCGACGTGCCGATAAAACCAATACATTTGTTATTTTAAACAGACAGGAATATCACTCCAAATTACAGGCCATTCCGGACGATCACAATAAATTTCAAAAATTAACTAGTAATACCACAACCTAACTTAAAAAACATATCAATAAGCTTATTACTGCAAACAATGCTGAAATAGGATTCTATAAACTTCAAAAGATCATAGGTGACTATCAGCCCGGCTACCTTTATGGAAATGTAAAAATCCATAAAAAAGATCATCCCCTCCGACCTATCATTTCTCAAATACCCACACCAATATATAACCTTTCCAAAACACTTAACAAACTAATTACTCTCTATCTTTCTGGTAAATATAGTATTAATTCCACGGACGAATTTTTACAGATTCTCCATTCCGTAAAACCCAAGTACCAAATAATTGCATCTTTGGATGTCCAAAACTTATTCACAAATGCTCCCGTCCAGGAAACAATGGACATCATTATCCGTGATGTATACAATCATGCTACTCTCCCATCAATCAATATTAAACCCACTATATTAAAAAAAAAACTATTATTACCACACAAGTACACTTTCAATATCCCTTAGGGAATATTTATACACAAATAGATGGTATTGCGATGGGATCTCCTTTAGGTCCCCTCTTTTCTAATTATTATATGGCAAATCTAGAGAATAAAATAATTAATGACAACAATAAACCCTCTATATATGTCAGATACATAAATGACATCTTTGTTTTAGCTAAGAATATCGATCAAATTAAATATCTTAAAAACAAATTTGAAAGTCACTCCGTCCTCAAATTTACATTAGAACTTAATATTAATAACAAAATCCCATTCCTTCATGTATTCATTGATTCTAGCACATATAAATTTACTACTTATCTATATAGGAAACCAACTAGCATAAATTCGTGTCTTCTTAATTATAATAGTGAATGCCCCAAACGATATAAGTTAGCTGTTATAAAAAATTTACTTCAACGCACACAAATGATATCTTCTTCCAAATCTATATTTTATAAAGAATTACACAACATTAAGCAAACACTAGTCAATAATGGATTTCCTAACTCCGTTATTGATCAACAAATTAAAATGTATCTCAACAAAATTAACAATAGCTCTAACAATAATGATAATATTAATAATAATGGTTTACATCAAAATAAACATAACACTATTAACTTATACTATTGAAACCAAATACATAATAATTATAAACAAGATAAAAAAAATCTCTCAAAAACATAATACGTAGAAATGTTAAACAAGTGGAAAGTATAATCAAATTAAACACATTATATATTATAAAAGTTTAAATCAGTTGACCTCATAGTGTATAATAACCCAACAAGCACTAAACAAAATTCTCTACAAAAAACCAATGTAGTGTACCAATTTACATGCCCATTCAGAGATTGTATCTCTGATACTAATAAAAAACCTAGTACATATATTGGTTTTACTACAACTAAATATTATAATGGAATTAATTCTAAGAATTTACAAATCAACAGTTGATAATTTATTTTCATTATATATATATATATATATATATATATATAATCATTTCACACCAAGCAAGCCCCATTCCACTGTCACTATTGCGCAAGGAGTTACATAGGGGAAAGTGATGAGAAAGAGTGGTTAATTATAGGAAATGTCGGAAGGATGGTGGTAGACGGATGAGGATACCGAGGAGGGAAGTTGGGCAGATGGTAAGAGTGTTTGAGAGAATGGATGCGAGTTAGTGTGATAAGAGATGACTATTTAAATTCCTGGAGATTGTAGCTGTCGGGGAAGCAAATATATGGAAGGGAATTTCACAGGCGGGAAGTGCGAGAAAAGAAGCTATAAGAGTAGAAATTGCAGTTACATTTTATCTGTTTCAATGTAAAAGAGTGGGACCTAGTTGCTAATCTAGTATTTCGTGCAAATTCATACATGGGGGCACCTTTGATCAAAGTTGATCGGAGCAGAAGCAGTGAAATTATTTATAGAAGAGGCACTGGGAAGCCACATCACGCCAGTGAGGCAGTGACTCCAACCGGGCTGCCAAGTCGGTATAGATCACATTACAGATTCTCTGTTGTATTTTGTCAAGAACCCCGAAGAGAATAGCAGGGGCACAAGACCAGATGTGAGAGCAGTATTCAGTACACGCGTGGATGGTAGATTTATATATGTGCAAGTTGGACTCTACAGGAAAAACTTCCGGGCCCTGCAAAGAGAACCGACTTTCGCAGGAGATATAAGCTTATTTTATTAAATATGTGTGTCTCTGCGTCTATACATGTGTATGCATCATATATAAAAATTACGCAACTTATTTGCTTTTAAATAAAATACTTTAGGTTTTTTATTAAAACCGACAGCCTATTTATTATTTTATTTTTTCATGAATTTGGATAAAGTATTGTGTTCAAAATTGAGGATAAACTATCCGCAGTTCATTTTTTTTATTTTTGTTCAAGAACTTTCGATTTTCAGGGTTATTATGAAGAACTGGTGTGCTGTCTGTATGGTAGTAGTATTTGGAACGAGGCCGCACAGAAATATATGATTCTTTTTATTTATTTTTTAATTAGTAGTTTTCATTTTTGTTTATATTTCTCCTGATACTTATGTAATATGCGCACAGATTAATTACATCATATGCACTTCAGGCTAACTTCTTCTGTGGTGGATAATATTTTATTAAATGTCAGTTTTTAATTTTTTTTTCTCGCATTTGGTGGTATCTACTACTATTTGTCGTATGTAGGGAGAAGTGCTTTGATTGTAAATGATGTGCTGATTCGATTTCCGACAGGTGAGATGTCAGTCTGCGAGACAGTATGATGCATGAGTGCAATATTAATATTTAATGTTGTTCTGTTTTTATTATTAGTGTTGGAGACGCAATCCACCAGGAAGCATGAAATATCATAGAAAATATAATCTTTCCATAGGAGGGTATATATAGGACCTGGTTTTGGAGTAGAGGATAAGTCTTAGTTGCTTCTTACGATCATTGAATGATACGTAGCTGTGAATTTTGTTTTTAATTGCTTTTTCATACTGCATATCAACATAATGCATTTACTTGCTGCCGAAATGTACCTTATATATATATATATATATATATATATATATATATATATATATATATATATCCCGAAAAGGAATAAAGGATAAAAAGATCAGTTGAAGATTGGAATTCCACACTAGGAATGAAAAATACAGGTTTATTGTACTAATGTACAACTAGCAATAATACACAGATAGGCAAGCCACGGGTTGGAGCGGAATCGACTATCGAATAGTGAATGACTTCGCCTAAGACCTTTTCCCACATCGTACCGCTCCTTACCGTCTTTTATAAAGTAAATCGTTTTATTCTTGGGGATGGCAAGATGTTCCAGTATAATAATAACAATAATAATAATAATAATAATAATAATAATAATATATATATATATATATATATATATATATATATATAGTGAATATATATATATAGAGAGAGTGACGATCGCTCATGCATACACAGATACACACACACGCAAACACGCAAACAAGTACACACACACAAATATCTCTCTCTCTCTCTATATATATATATATATAGGTTGATTGATTTTATATATGATGGACTCATCTAACTATAATTTTTATAAGACGGGAGAATCCATGATACACTAAATAGGTATAACTTTTCAATCACCACATGATATAACAGAGGAAATACAGGTAAAATTACGACTATTTCAAATTTCAATAAATGAAGAAAATTTCAACTGAATTATCAGGTTAACCTAGATAGTTGCCTTGTAGTTCATATCAGTGCCAGTTGTTTGTTATATATATATATATATATATATATATATATATATATATATATATATGGAACAAGAAACAGCCAAAGACTTTATTATTATTGCAATTGTGATATGTATTCAAACTAATGAAGACTATTGTGTGCATTACGTTCTTCCGAGAATGTTTCCATCAATCCACTTTACATATTTTTCGACGTCCAATTCCTAAGAAAAGAGGAACCTACTTTTACCAAAAATAGCCTGCAAACGGAAAATGAAACGAGCGATATCTCATTCTTTCGGAACAATGAAACGCAGTTACCATAATAAGCATCATACCAACAACTTTAGGATAGACGTAAGCAATACAAACAATGAGGTTAGGAGTTCAAGAGTCACTTTGAATACGCAAAACAACTGATAAGTTTATATCTTATTTGTTGATTGAATATTAAGCAATGGCTCTCTTAATGCCCGCATTCTTTTGACGAACGCGCTTTTGTTTTTACAATATACTCTTCCCACTCGTACGATATTGAAATGTTTGAGTAATTTATATCATCCGGTGGATCTAATATGGATTGTTGGTTTATTCTAATGAAGAATGTTGTTTACTTGCCTTTACGCTGAATCTGTTCGTTTGAAAGTACTTTTGAAAATATCTAGAGGTTTTCAGTGTTTTATAATGCCTGGGGAATATGAATTTTGAAAATATGTCATTTATTCTACAAACAGACTCACGGCAGTGGCTCATTAATATTTAATTGAAAATAAGATAACTAAGATCTACCTGACTGATAAAAAATAACTAGGTGCGACAATTTAATTATCAGAAAAGCTATATTAAACAAAAATTGCTCTTGGCTGTTATTACTTTCAAAGTTCTCCCACAATCAAAGGTATTTACATCGTGAGACTATGGTGTCGATGAAGGAAACTTTCTTCGGATACCTTTCCGGTATATCTTTAATTTCTGGATATCAGGTAAATTTCATTTGCATCCTTTCAGGGCATATTTTATTTTTGGAAATAGTCCTAAGTAACAGGATTACACATGATTGTAGTTAAACCTCTCCTCCTTCACACATTTCTCGCTAACAGTATAATATGAAGACGTATAGATTTCTCATTTGGTCGATTTTTCAAGGAAGAGGTAGTCGGAACTTGTTAAAATTGCTCAGATATCAGGATATTTATCTTCGCGAAAATAACATAATAGTAAAAGTTAGGTTCGTAAATGTAAAATGATGGAACATGTTAACATAGTGTAATAGTTAATAAGCTGTTATTAATCGATTAATTCGATCCTCATTTGAAGCTTCCCACATCTGGTTTTATAGCACAGCTCAGCTACGCTTAAAAAAGCGTTTATACTTCCGATTAACTTTTTGAGTTCGAATATCCTAGAGTGCTCCGTACTTCTGGCCTTGTACCACGTATAAGCTACGCTTAGAAAATCATTGGGCACTTCGATGTGATTTCAAAAGATAGCAAGCTTGTCTCGTTACATCAAGTACAGCTAAATAGTGTTGATCCTTGTTGGATACCCAAAATTTTATGTGCCTCATCTAATCTAGGCTTAGAAAATCATTTGGCATGTTATGAGATATAATAGTTAGCAACCTTGTCTCACTAGAACAATGAAAACTGATTAGTGTGTTCTACTCTCAGTGGATGTGCCATACTATCGGCTTTTTGCCACATCTAAGCTACGCTTAGAAAATCAACAGAAAATCATGACATCGATTTCTTTAGATGCTTATATTTTTACATGAATTTTGCTAAGCAAGCCGGAGAAATTTTGAATCTTGACCTAAGAAAGGTATGTAGAAGAAAAGGTAATTTGTTTCTTTTGATGAACGCTGTCTGTTTGCATATCAAACAGGTGAGGACAACGGGTCAGATGAGCTCAATATTTGAACATTTAACTTTTGCTAATCTAAACTTATTTATAAATGGAACTTTGTCTCTGCGTGTGTGTGTGTCTTTGTTTGTATCCGTTGCCTATAGACTCCGAAACGGCTGAACCGATTTTCTTGAAAATTTACACAGTTGTACAATAAGCGCCTGCGAGTGTTCTCAGCTAGGTTTTGTGTCGAGGTACCCCAGATAAATATCGAAAATCGATAATCGAAAAAATCGGGTTATATCAGGAGTGGTTCGTTTTTAATCAAATTTGATGCACTCATAGACAAAGACATAACAAACGATATTCAGAAGTTTAAAGTTTGCAGTTCTTACAATAGTGCAGAAAATCGATAATATATATCAAAGACAAGATGTTTGTATGTGTGTCTGTTTATCTGTCTGTATGTCCTTTATTTTATGTCCTTTATTTTACATCCGATTCTCACCAAACTTCACCCAAATATTCTTTAGGCCGAGTTTGAGCTCCAGGACCATGGATTAATTTTAAAGCTTTCATTACACCGAACAACGCCGGGATAAATTGCTAGTAGCCAATATACTCACAGAGCAAATAGAGAGAAGGAGAGACAGAGGAAAGTAGCGCGAGACTTGTTTGTTGGACTTGATCAAATGGATGGCAGGAACGAGGTTTGAGAGAGATACTAAGAAGAAAATATTAGGAGCGACAAGGGACAGGGTCAAGTGGAAGTCCATAATAGCGTAGGTCTTGAAGGAACAGGACTCATATAAAGGAGAATAGCGAGAGAAAAAACAACACTTAATTTTCAAAACATTCTTCTAGGAAATCTATGGAAAAATAGAGCATGTTAGTTTTAATGCTTCTATTCGAATTTGTTTTTGTTAACTTTGCTCTTGACAGAGTGAGATGTACTCTTTCAAACTGACATCAATTTATTTTGATTTTCTAGGAACATTTTAGACGTGACACAAGGCCAATAGTATGTGGTACCCTTTAAGGGTCGAACTCACTAACCAATTGTAATAATTCTAGTGAAAAGAGCTAGCTAAACGTTACAGCACGCCCAACTAATATATCTGTTGGAGTTAATTTCTGGGTGAAAAATCAATCTTATTTTGAGGGTTTAAACAGATATATATAGAGAGAGAATATAGTCGATCCCGCACGAATTGGCATACAATTTGATATAATGGTTAGCAAGCTTGTCTTAATAGAATCAGTTATAACTGATTAGTGAGTTCGATCCTTACTGGGAGTCCCATAATTTCGTCCTTGTGCCACAGCTAAGCTGCTCTTAAAAATCACCATCCTACACGAATTATAAATTTATCCATTTTTTAGATTTATATCTCCATCTCAATATACAATAGAGATGTGTATTTGTACTTGTGTAAGTGCTTCATTTGCGGTGTAGTAAGCGCCGAGAGGAATAAATTCCGAATGTCTGTGGTAAAACATCATTATTGTGTAAATAAGCTTTATGTGCTTTGTGCTTCGGATGTGCGTTGTGGTGCAGTATATATTGACTCGGAACGACAAACCGGTGAGCCGAGTTCGAATTCCAGTTGAATACTTTGCATCCACTTACGTACAAATACCCTTTGGAAAGAGATTAATCTGTCCCTTCTCCTCAATTATCGTTTAAATAATAGGACAAATTGTGTTCAATAGCCTTGGCTGTCAACAAATCTACCGCAGAAATCAATGGTAGCCTACTGCGGGCTAATCTTCTGCCCAATCATTCATGTCTATCAAAGCCTGTATCACGTATGGCACTTAACTGATGATTAGCCTTTTTACACTTTATTCTTCCATCCGTTTCTCTATATATTATTCTGTCAGTTAAGTGCCATACGTGATACAGGCTTTAGTAATCATGTCTCTTTTGATCCATGAATGACTATGTAGAAGATTTTCCCAGATAACCTTGCCATTTTTATCGACAATAGACTGGTTACTGCCCAAGACGATAGAACCAAATTTTTCCTGCTATTTAATCTATGGACGGAGAAAGAAGAGAAGAATTCATACCTTATTAAATCTATTTGCGCGAGTGATGTATATTTGTACCTGGTATTCCTCTCGGTGGCTGGACAAAATCCAAAGAAGCATCTTCAATGTTATTGATGTAATGAATATGCATACAACTTAGTTCGCCTCCCATTATTATGATTAGCTGGTGACAGCCATAAAAAAAATTGACGGGGGCGCCTATTGGAACGCCTGTTGACTATGCCTTTTGACTACGCCGATTGCATATCACAACGACTAAGCATACTACTACTATAAGTACCAGTCCATTACGGCTACTTGCTTGATTGTTCTACCCGGTTACATTTGCCAAAAACCATATATATATATATATATATATATATATATATATATATATATATATATATATATATATATATATCCCATTCCGGGACATATCAGTTATCGATCTTCATCTGGTAGATCAACTACAGTCAGTTTCTCACAGATGTAATATGGCTTCCCAGGTGTCTCACCTACAAATATTTTCACGGCCTCAGCTCCGGTGAACTTTGCCCCTTGGTACCTTCTCTGCATGAATATACTCGAGCTACTAGATTAGCAACTAGGTCCCACCATTGTACCGTGAAGACAATCAGATATAACCGCAACTTCTGCTCTCAAAATTTCTTTTCTCGCACTTCCCTCTTGTGGAACTTCCTTCTGTATACTTACTTTTCTGATATCTACAATTTCCAAGAATTTATAAATGCAATATCAATTGGCATCTCTTATCTCCTTGATTCACTTCCTTTCCCCGACCGTCTATGTATCTTGTTGTTCTTCCTTTCCACTCTACTCTCACACATCTGTCTTCATACCAGTGATCTTATCCCGCTTTTGTCCGTTTTTGACGCCCACTGTGACTTGTTCCTCTTTCTCTTCACTCGCTTCTTAAGTAAACACCTGCGCATCACTAGCAGTCCTGTCCTTCTGGGTCAAAATGATTATAAAAATTTAAAAAATCATTGATGCTCAAGTTTCTAATGTCTGTGACCATCAGTAATATTGCGAAATATTTTTTTAAAATCATTTCACCCCGAGCAAGGCAGAAATGCCACTGATGTGCAGGGGACTACATAACTGTAAAAAGATTAATTAGAAAAGAGTGAGGAGTACAAACTAGTTAGAAAGGAACAATAGAAAGCTGAGAATGCAGGTGCAATGACAGATACATAGGTGGAGAGAAAGGGAAGTTTATACATGGGTAGGGAGAGAGCTAGAGTCCAGTGGTTAGTAGATGAGTATTGACTTTACATTTAAATTTCTGGAGGTTGTAGCCGTCAGGAAAGCAAGAATATGGGAGCGAGTTCCACAGGCGGGAAGTGCGAGAGAAGGAAAGCAAGAATATGGGAGCGATTATATTGTTTTCGACTTAGTGCTGCGGTAAGCTTGTTTCGCCTAGATCAATTACAACAGAATACTGATTTCGACCCTGACTTTGCGCTACACAGTGTTGCCTTGCGTAACATCTAAACTAAGCTTTAAAAAATTACGGCATTTTGACGTGGTGTAATGGTTAGCAAGTTTATTTCACTCAGTCAGTTAAAATTTCGATACAATGTGTGCACCACAATTACAGCACTGAACCACACTTAAGCTGCGTTCAAAAAATCATTAGGGCACTTCCAAGAGGTGTAGTAAATAGCAAACTTGTCTCGCTAGAACAATTATGACTGAATAACGAGTTTGAAACTCACTGGGTGACCCAGACTTTCGGCCTTGAGCTACACTTTTTAAATCGTATGGAGCGTCGATGTTGTGTACTGGTTAGGAAGATTCTCTCCCTAGATCAATTGAGACTTAATAGTAAGTTCAATCCTCACTAAGTGGCTCAAACTTTCGTCTTTGAGCTACATCTTAGCTACGCTTTTAAAGCATTTGTCCCTATCACTGTTGTGTACTGGTTAGCAAGCTTGTCTCGCTTCATCAATTATGAATGAATAGTGAATTCGATCCACACTGAGTGACACATACTTTTGGCCTTGAGCTGTATCTGCTGTAAGCTTTTAAAACCATTTGGGCGCATCGATGTGGTGTACTGGTTATACAAGTTTGTCTCGCTCGATCACTTATGACTGAATAGAGGGTTCGATCGTCACTGCGTGACACATACCTTCGGTTTTTCGCTACATCTCAACTACACTTATAAAATCATTGGAGCCGTTCGATGTAGTGTTACAGATAGAAATCATGCCTCGCCAATAAAGTACAACTGAATAGGGAGTCTAATTCTTACTTGCTGTGCCATACTTTCAAACTTATGCTATATCTAAGCTACACTTGTAACACCATTCAGATCCTTCAATATGATATAATGGTTATCAAACATGTCTATACTAAATCAATTATGACAGAATAGTTAATTAGATCCTCACTGGGTGCCACACAACTTCGGCCTTGTGTCACATCAAAGTACATTTAGAAAATCATTATAGTCATTCAATATATTGTTATGACGAGCAAACTTGTTTCGCCAAATCAATTATGACTGAATAGGGAATTCGGTTCTCAATGAATGTCCTATAATTTCACATCAAAGGTACAATTAAAACATCTTTAGAGCCGTTCGATGTGGTGTTATCCCTAGCAAACTTGTCTCGCCAAATCATTTATGACTGGATAGGATGTTCGGTTCTAGCTGATTCAGCCATGCATTCGGAATTGTGCCACATCTAACTTAGGCTTAGAAAATCAATATATAGCATCTTGATAAAAAGGTCTGATACACACGCTCAGCCAACTTGAATTTGCTCAGTCAACTTTTATGCGAAGTTCCAACATAATTTGTCGGGATTTCTGCGGTGAAGAATTAGCACTCCCGATACTGTGGACAATGGCCAAGTGGATAACGAGGACAAGAATTTTTATTTATTTATTTATTTTATTTTTTTGTGAGTTCAGTCCCTGGGTTGGGCAGTGTAAACTTACACTCAGTGGAAAAGGGCGCGAAGTGCTAAATAAAAAGAATACCTTAAGAAGTTTTCACTAAACATGAGCAGCAGAACCAGAACATTATAATCGGTAGTTTAAATAAAAGGTTCTGTTCAGAATACCATTTAGGATAGACTGATCGATTCTTCTATGGAAGACTAAAGGGAACAACAGCCAAAATGTTAAGATGATAATAAAGAAGACGAGGAAAACAGTCTGAATATAAATAATGTAGATAAGTTCATTCATATTATTCAATCCCAAGTGGGTGTCATTAAATACTGTTAGCGATTTGTGGTTCTAAGTAAATGGTTTTAAGGCTTAGTTTTAATTTAGAGTAAATAGTCACTGTTCTTCTGATTTCTTTTAACATAGGCGCCTTCATAAAATCACATATGAAAATGTCAAGTTATATTAAGAACAAGGAATGCGACTGTTTGTCTTCATGTCTACTGAAAAGTTGCAATAATTCTAAGATACGTTGATGGCCCATTGGTCTGGACAATTTTGTACGAACCAAAAGAAACAAAAGACTACGTAAAATAAAAACTAAAAAGAAGAAAGAAAGAAGGGGAAATGAAAAATAAAATAATGATTAAAACACTTTTAGAAAGAGGAAAATCTAAATTAAAGTAAGTGAGTCATAAAGAAGTAGGCGCCAAGAAAATAAAGAAAGGCTTATTTGAGAAACACCTAAAACTGAAATGCGATGCTGTACGGAGGAAAAATCTTCGATTCTTTTAAAACAAAGTGTCGAAGACAGTCAATAAAAAGCGGATAACTTGAGATTGGAAAAAGAAACGACGCGAAAGAAATGGAGAATAAGAAAAGAGGCGAATTTTGAAGATAAGAGGACGAACAGTGAGAAATAATTGATGCGGGCAGACGATAAAAATAATTCTTTGAAGAAGTAAAAAAAATGTCAAGTAGAGAAACTCAAAGAAAGGAAATAACTATTTTGAATGGAGAGAAAAGTAAAAGAGAGCAAGTAACAAAAAAAAAAAAATCGCCAGGGAAGAAATAAATGAAATTCAGAAAATGAAGTGAAAAAGATGCAAAAAAAAAAAATATGTTGAAATAATATTGATTAAATCGAATAAATATTCATAGATAGAGTTGGTTTTGGAAAGGATGGAAATAAAAAGGAAATAAATATTGAGCATCAGAAAGTACCTGGGGCATGCATTAAGTGAAAGAGGGCTTGGAGAACGTGATCCTAACAGGCCAAATAGAAGGAAAAAGATACAGAGGAAAGCAGCGGATAACATATTTGAAGGGCATCAGCAGGTGGATGACAGAACGGGGTTTGCGTGTTGTTACAGGAGAAAGTGTCCTAAGAGCGACCAGGAATAGGGAAACGTAAAAGGCTATAATCGCCTATGTTCTGAAAGGACAAAGCATATAGAAAAAGAAGAAAAAGATAAATAATGACAATCAATATTTGTAAATGAATCTTACGTAAGTTTGGGATTTCCTTAAACGTTTCAGTAATAACCCTGATGGACTCGGGTCACTGCTAAATCTTTGTTTCACTTATACCCTGACTCTTGTCTTGACACGCAGCTCTGCTCTCTTGACAATTCAGTCCATTCCATGGTTTCTGTAAAAATCATCTTCTATCCCACTTTTTTCGGTTCTTGTCATGACGGTAAATCGCAATGCCTTTGATTGGAAGGTTGTGAGGAGCATAGAACCACTTCTTAATTGCTGCTGTTCCCAGGTCTACTCTGATCCGAACTGTTAGCATCTGTTGAGGTCCCAGTTATATGTAAATAACTAACCTGCATAATGGGGAGTCCTGGGTATGAAGGTAAGCTGCATCCGGAAGCAATGTTTCTGATTTCGAGGTTGTGAAGAGCATGGAACCACCTCTTGATTGCTGTTGTTACAAAGGTCTACACAGGCCGGGGTGGTAGCGCCTGTTAGGGTCCCAACAATGGGCAAATAGTTAGCCCCATAAACAGGGGTCAAAACACTATAAAAGTATAAAAATAGACTTTTATGAAATATATGCGTAAACATTTTTAAAGAAAAATATTACCCACAAAACTTTTGGAATGAAAAATATTACCAAGAAAATAATTTTGAAGGAAAAATATTACCAATAAAACATTTTTGAAGGAAAAATGTTACCAACAGAAATAGGTTTTTGAAGGAACTAATGCTTCTGCATTAACTTACCCCAAGGGGTTGATGTGCATTACAACAAACCAAACAAAACCAAAACCACTCCTTCCAGGAAATCCCTAATCGCAGAATATTTTACTGCTATCAAAAAGCGGACCAAGAATTGACCACGACTTCTTTTAAGATGTGCCTTGGAACAAAGTTTTTTTGTGTCCCTGTAAAAGACTGTATGCCCGAGGCCTTCTCCTGGTTGAAAGCCGTCATTGACGCTTTCATCCCATCAAGGAATTTTCGACCTAAGCCGCATTCTTCTTCTTGGTTCTTTTCTGCTAGCTCAGCCGCTATAGGAATAACTTCTTTAGATATTACCGAAGAAACCTGTTTTTAACACCATTTTATCTCTGCGCGTAATGAATGCAATCGTTTCCTAAATGATGAGGATGTTGTTTGCTCACAGAATAAAGCGATTTATAGCATCCCGAAAGTCTGGGTTTAAGAACTACTGGTGACTCTTCTAAAACAAACAACAAACCCTCGGTCCCGCCATTTCTCTATAATTTTGAGGTCCTCACATCCACAACGAACAAGGCTTGGTGCTTTGCTGACAAATTATCTTACCACTCCACACTGACTCATTTGTAGTACCACAACCGATTTCCCTTCTAGAACTGAGGGTCAACAGCGTGATGTATACATGAATCACTTTCTGGTCTCTAAGATTATTTTTAAGCCTGACCCCCATAAAACAAGTAGATGTCATGAAATTCCTATAATCGTCCTTAAGAAATATGCTTCTGAGCTTTATCTTGACCTCTCCAAATTCTTTAATTCTTGCTTTGTTGCTTATTGCTTTCTTACTTTTTGAAGTCCTGTTTTTAAAAACTCTGGAGAGTCCCCAAACTTGCTAACCATCGCCCCTTTAAACTTTTTACAAGTTTTGGCAATGTGCTGATGCTATTATCAATGTTGATAGATTCAACATCTCACATCCAACCACTTATTAACGTGTTCATTCCACTTTGCTAGGTCTAATGCTGATGTGATAACTGCAATCATCGAATACACAGATCAAGTTTTTGATAAGAACGGTGAAGTTCAGGCCTCTACCAAAGATATCTCGAAAGCGTTTGACAGGATTTAACATGCTACAGGGCTACGGTATAACTGGACGACTATCGTTCCTGTCAAATCGTAAATTGATTGCCGTTCTAAATTGGCATACATTTCAAATCCTTTCATATGAAAGTGAGTGTATCTCAAAATTTTAGGGTCGTCCCTACACTCTTCTTGACATTCATCAATGAACTTACTCGTGTAGTCATTTACTAAGTTGGCATCTATGCATATGACACCACCGTCTACTCGGATCTAAATATAAAACAGATTGAGGTAAGAAATTGTTTGTAGATATAATGCTTCCAAAACAAAGCTGCTCTACTGTACCCACCACCGAGAAAGTCGCATACTTTCCATAAATATGTACCACACTAGTCTACCTGAAAGCAATTCACTGCGCCTCTTCAATCTCACTCTCTCAACTGATCTCAACTAAAATGAATGCATTGAATCAATAGCTACGTCTACTTTTAAAAATGTTAGATTGCTGTGCCGAACTAAGAAGCTTTTCTCGTCAGAATCTATTTTGCACTTATATATATATATATATATATATATATATATTTAATCATTTCACCCCGAGCAAGGCAGAAATGCCACTTGAGCTGGGGACGACATAACTGTAAAAAGATTAATTAGAAAAGAGTGAGGAGTACAAACTAGTTAGAAAGGTGCAATAGAAAGCTGAGAATGCAGGTGTGATGACAGATACATAAGTGAAGAGAAGGGAAGATTATACGGGAGTGGGGAGAGAGCTAGAGTCCAGTGGTTAATAGATGAGTATTGACATTGCATTTAAATTTCTGGAGGTTGTAGCCGTCAGGAAAGCAAGAATATGGGAGTTCCACAGGCGGGAATTGCGAGAGAAGAAGCTGCAGGAGTAGAATTGTCGTCTACACTTGGTTAACCTAACTGTGAATGGGTAGGACCCATTTGCCAATCTGGTTGCACGAGTAAACACCTGTTGAGGAGGCACCAGTGACTTTAGTTCCTCCGAGCAGAAGCCATGGAAGTATTTATAGAACAGACAAAGGGAGGCCACATTTGGACGGTGGGGAAGTGGCTGCAATCGGGCCGCCAGATCAGTACCTATCACATTACAGACTCTCCTTTGGATCCTGTCGAGAAAACCGAGGAGAACGGCAGGGTACCTGACCATAAATGGCAGCAGTACTCCATGCACGGACGGATGGTTGACACGTATATATGCAGGATGGATTCAGGCTGAAAAAACATCCTGGATCGGCATAGTGACCCAACCTTCTTAGCAGTAGATTTAGCTATGGAATCAATATAGTGGTTCCATTTGAGGACCGAGGAGAGGGTAAGGCCGAGGAGGAGTAGTGTGTTGCTCTCAGGGAGAATCGCTTGGTCCATGCTTATGGGAGGCAGGAGAGTTTGTCTGTGATGGTTGACAGACAACAGCTTGGTCTTAGACGCATTGAAGTTGACAAGCCACTTCTTGCCCCAATACACCACAGAGTGTAGATCCTGTTCAAGGTCAGCAGCGAGATTATGTCTGTCCGCCACGACAGGTTTCTTACTGGTACGGGAGTATATTGTGGTGTCGTCTGCGTTCATGCCTATTTGGGAACTGTTCTCATCTGGGAGGTCGTTGATGAAAATATGGAAGAGCTACCATTCGTTCGTGCATTGAATTCTCTTGCCATATCTGATTGGGTCCTTCTTCTGTTCATCTCGGGGTTCTTGACAAAACCCAAAGAAGAATCTACAAGGTAATCCGTCCTTATTTGACAGCTCGCCTGCAGCCACTTTGTAACTGATTGAAAGTGGCTTTCCTCTGTCTGTTCTAAAAGTTTTTTCACGGCTTCTGGCAACTAGGTCCCGCAATTTCACCTTCAAAATAGTCAAATGTAACCGCAACGCTTTTAGTAGTTTATTTCCTCGCCTTTAGCGCCTTACTTCCCTGATAGCTACTACTTCCAAAAGCTACGTTAATTGCCATCTTCTATCTTTTAGACTGCCAACCTTCTTTTACCCTTTCTTCAATCTCTCATGTACGAATATTTTTTTTATTTCTGTCTTCCCTCTCCTCTCAATGGAACTCCCTGTGCACCAGTGACAGTACTGCCTTACTTAGGATAAAACTATTATAATAAAAGACGGCAAATAAATGAAAAATAAAGAGGAACTATTTAAAGATGAAAAATGTAAAAATGGTAAAGTTTGAAGTTGAATTATTATAAATGAAGAAGAAAAATGTGAAGAAAGAGGAAACATTAAAAGATAAAGAAGTATAAATAATGAAGAAGAAAAATGAAATATTAAAAAATGAAGAAGTATAAACAGGGAGAAAAAAACGAAATTATATTAAATAAAGAAGTAAAAAAGATGAAACAGAAAGATGAATATTTAATAGATGAAAATGTAAAAAAAAGAAGAAAGATTAAATTATTAATAAAAATGAAAAAATAAAAATGATGAAGGAAACATATTAAATAATAGAAGAAGAAGAATAAAAAAATTGCGAAAAAATAAAATATTAATAAAAAAAGTAAGAAATATGAGACGAAAGAGGAAATATTGATAGATAAAGAAGTAAAAAAGATGAAGAAGGATGAAATATTAGTACATGAAGAAGTAAAATAGACGAAAAAGAAAGATGAATACCATTAGATTAAAAATAAAAATGACGGCAAAGAAAGAAGAAACATTAAGAGATAAAAAGTAAAAAAGATGAAGAAGAAAGATTAATTATTAATCGATGAATAATAAAATGATCAAGTAGAAAGATGGGTTATTAATAAAGTTAAAAAAAGATGAAAAAATGAATATTAATAGATAAGGAATTAAAAAAAGATGAAATAATTTTAGATGAAAAAAATCATGGAGAAGGGAAATGAAATATTAAGAGATGAAAAGTAAATCTGATCAGGAAGAAAACAGAAATATTAAAAATGAAGAAGTATAAAGATGAAGAACAAGAATAAAATATTAATCGATGAAGAAGTAAAAATGATGAAGAAGAAAGATGAAATATTAATAGATTAAGAAGTAAAAAGATGAACAAAAATGAAATATTAATCGATAAATAAGTAAAAAAGATGACGAAGAAAGATAAAATATTAATTGATGTAGAAGTAAATAAGATGAAAATATGAATATCATTACATTTAAAAATAAAAATTATGGAGCAGAAAGATGAAATATTAACGGATAAAAAAGATGAAATATTAACGGATAAAAAGATGAAATATTAACGGATAAAAAGATTAAATATTATCGATAAAGAAATAAAGATGATCAAGAATAAATATGAATTATTAATAGATAAAGAATTAAAAAAAGATGAAACGGAAAAATGAATATTAATAGATAAGGAAGTAAAAAAGATGAAGAAAAAAGATTAACTATTATTGGATGAAAAAATAAAAATGATGGAGAAGAAAGATGGAATATTAATAGACGACAAGTAGAAATGATAAAAAAATGAAATATTAAAAATGATGAAGTATAAAGATGAAGAACAAGGATGAAATATTAATCGATGAAGAAGTAAAAAAGATGAAGGGGAAAGATAAAATATTAATAGATAAATAATTTTAAAATATGAAAAAATATATAGTAAAGAAAATGGTAGGATTATTGGAATAAAAAAGGAGACTTTGGTGTAGGAAGAAGAAGAATATAGTAAATGAAGTTGTGTGGCTAGCCAAAGATATAGATTGATTAATTGAATCTTTTTCTACGGTTTATCAACCCTAATCACTATAATACAATTTTAGATCGTAAGAATTGTTTTCTTTATTTGTAGATAGTAGTGGTCAAGTGATAAAATTCCTATTAATTTACACATAATTAAGGGTATTGGTGTGTAATTTAATTTGAACTTGATTCTCCTAGTAACAATTTCGTGCCATTATACAATAAACCACCATCATATCTCAAATAACTGCACCTGGTATTCACAGGCGATACTGTCCGAGTCCGACGTTGCTTAACTTCGATGATTTTTACGGGGGCTATTGTTTCAACCTGATGTAGAGAAGTAGAAAAAGGTATTACAGAAAAATTGGAAGATTCCGTAAAGATATGAATGAAAAGGTAAAGAAAATATTTTAAATCGTATTAATATCGGAAGATGCATAAAAGATGACGAGTGCATCGTAAAATAAGTCGTAGTAGTATTTGAATAAGAAAAAAGGGAAGAGAAGAGGAGGAGGATGAGCAAGAAAGAGGAAAACCGACTGAATAGAGAATTATTAGAAAAAAGGTAAAAAAACACAAGTATAGAAAAAAGTAGAAAGATATTAGAGGAAAGAGAGAGAGAGAGAGAAAGAAAGAAAGAAAGGAAGAAAGAAAGACAGACAGACAAAAAGAAAAACAGTAAGAAAGACAAAAAGAAAGAGAGAATTATTGAAAGAAAGAAAGAAAAAAGAAAGACAGACAGACAAAAAGAAAAACACTAAGAAAGACAAAAAGAAAGAGAGAATTATTGAAAGAAAGAAAGATAGAAAGAAAGAAAGAAAGAAAGAAAGAAAAAAGAAAGACATACAGAAAGACCTGAAAAACGAAAATCTGAAAGCAAAAAAAAAAAAAGACAGAAAGAAAAAAAAAGAATTAATAAAAGAAAGAAAGACCGGAAGAAAGAAAGACAGAAAATAGAAATAATTAATGAAAGAAATATACTCATAGTGATAGTAGCAAAAAGAACGAAGAAAAAATTTCATTCAAGACGAGAAAGTAAAAGAAGATGTAGTATTATTGGAATAAGATAAAGGATAAGATGTGAAGGGTGATGAAGAAGAAGAGGAAGAGGATTAAGGAGAAAACAAGAGGAAAACCTTTCTTTCATTAAACCAAGTGAATAAAGAATTATTAGTATAAAGATAAAATAAACAAGGGCAGAAAGAAGTAGAAATATAGTAGTAGAAGGAAAGAGAGAGAGAGAAAGACTGAAAGAAAGAAAGCAAGAAAGAGTGAAAGAAAGAAAGACCTGAAGAAAGAAAGACAAAAAAAAAGAAAGACTTAATGAAAGAAATATACTCATGGTGATACTAGTAAAAATAACGAAAAACAAAATTAAGTTCGAGACGAGAAAGTAAAAAAAGAGGTAGTAGTATTAGAATATGAAAAAAAGGATAAGAGGGGAAGGAAAATGAAGAGGGAGAGGAAAAGGATGAAGGATGAAGGAGAAACAAGAGGAAAACCTTTCTTTCATTAAATCTAGAGAATAGAGAATCATTAGAAGTAAGACACAATAAACAAGTGTAGAAAGAAGTAGTAATATAGTAGAAGAAGGAAAGAGAGAGAGAGAGAAAGAGAGAAAGAAAGAAAGCCCTGAAGAAAAAAAGACAGAAAAAAAAGAATTTAATCAAAGAAATATACTCATCGTGATGCCAGTAAAAAGAACGAAGAAAAAATTAAGTAAAAGAAGAGGTAGTAGTATTGAAATAAGTAAAAGGATAGGGGGCAAGGAGGATGAAGAAGAAGAGGAGGAGGAGGAAAGAGAAGAGGAGAAAGCCGAAGAAGAAAAGAAGAGGAAACGCTAGTGAAGAGAGAATTATTAGAAGAAAGGTAAAACAAATATGTATGGAAAGGAGTAGAAATATAGTAGACAAAAGAAAGAAAGAAAAAAGAAAGAAAGAAAGAAGAAAAGAGAATTAAAGAAAGAAAGACAGATAGGAAAAAAAAGAAAGAAAGATCTGAAGAAAGAAAAAAATTAATGAAAGAAATATACTCATAGTGATACTAGTAAAAAGAACGAAGAAAAAAATTAAGTTTGAGACGAGAAAGAATTTGTATAAAAATCGGACCTCGTCTTGAATTAAAGGAAAAAAAAAGAAGCAAAAAAAAATAGTAGTAGCCATTTTTTTTATCTGAAAAGAACTCGATATATGAATTGTAATTAAGTAAATGTATTAAACAAAGATGAAGAGAAGATCAATGAAGAGGAATCGAAGACAGAAGGATTGTAAGGATCACATTAGCAAGTTGAGGCTATATAATTTGGCTTCAATGAAATCAACCATATAGGAGACAGAAGCGAAAGTAGTGCATGAAAAGAATTCTATTCACGTGGAAAGTCATATTCTTTCCTTTTATAAGTATAACATCAAAAACAAATGGCCTATAAATTGAATGCAACATATGATCCGGCCCTCTCAAGATAGAGGACGTACTTCGACGTTGACACAAAAAGTAACTGAACATCACATCGGCTGAGAACACAATTTCAATTAACAGAATACGATGATTGCTTCTTTCTTTTCGCGACAGCAAACGCCTTTTAGCGTTGATAAACCACTCTCTCACGATCCCACTTACAGGATTTGCTGAGCGGAAGGCTTCAGAAAGAATTGAAACTTTCTTTTTTTGTACTTTCAATATATATTTTAGAATTAAGATTGTTAACTGCATCTTTAAGCTCAAGTGCTATACAGCGAGACTATTCTGTGAACCCTAGAAGTTATGCCTGGATTCGTCATCGGAGGCAACATTTTAAACAATATAAGGTACGCAGATGATACAGTGCTGATAGCATAGACGGAAAGACCTCTTACAGAAGGTAGCTGAAGAAAGTGACAAGAAAGGACTACAAATAAACTGCAAGTAAACCGAATGCATGGTTATCAGTAAAAAGGGCAGCCCAAAATGCCAAATACAGGTCGGGGATACTAAAATCAAGCAGGTACAAAAATTTAAATACCTGGGAATTGTTCTAACAGAAGACGGAAAGTGCGACACAGAGATCCGAATGCGAATTGGTATGTCGAAGGAATCATTCCAGAATTTGAGTAAAGTATTAAGAAACAGGGCATTTTCGCTAGAAATAAAAGGGAGAGTACTGGATTGCTATGTGATGTCGGTTCTTCAATATGGCAGTGAATATTGGACAATATCTTCGAATATGTATGGAAAAACTTAAAGCAGCTGAAATGTGGTTCTACAAAAGGATGCTGTGGATATCATGGACCGAGCATGTGAGCAATGATGAGCTTTTGGAAATGATGACAACGAAAAGGAAATTAATACTGAGCATCTGGAAGAGACAGCTAAAGTTCCTGGGATATGTATGAGGAAAAAGGGCTTAGAGAACATGATACTAACAAGTCAGATAGAAGGAAAAACAGACAGGGGAAAGCAGCGGATAACATATTTGAAGGATCTGGTCCGATGGATGACGAAAAGAGTGTTGCGTGGTGCAACAGGAGAAAGCGTGCTAAGTCACCAGGGATAGGGGTATGTGGATAGCCATGATCGCCTAGGTTCTGAAAGGACAGGACACATAAAAGAAGAAGAATACGACAGAAGGAACATCGTTACACACACTAATTTAAGCATGATGCGTTTCTCATGAACATAACTATTACTTGCATATCAAGCCATCTCCAGTATATTTACATAATTATCAAAGTATCTATCGAGTGCCTTAACATTTATCCCCAGCATCAATCTTTTATTGATTAATTAGTTTTTTAAGTCTGTTCAGAACTTAGCAAGTTATTTAAAGCCACAATATAGTTTTAGCTTGTTATAATTTTGTTTAAAAAATTAATGGCATATTGATAGAAAATATTACAAACTAACCCATAGTTGGTGAGAGAAAAAAATGTTTATATAAAGTGAATATAACGACGACAATGGGAATAAAATCTCGGTTATACAAATAAACATACCAAACCATTATTCATTACATGAACCGCATATCCAAGTTTACAACATCTGGTATTTCCAAGCAGTCACACATCTAGGTATTCACCAGGCGCGACGTTGCTTAACATTTCTATCTTAAGTAATCGATGTTTTCCTAAGCCCCATCATTTTAAAATATTTTAAATTAAATCTCATGGTTGTGACGGTAGTGTAACGATAGTTACTTAGCATGAGAAATTGGGAGCCCGGGTACCAATTCCAGTTAGACTTGTTAAGTTATTTTGCGGATGTCCGTTGTGGTGTCGGATGTAGGTTGTGGTGCAGTGGCTATCGACTCGGAACTACAAATCGGGGAGCCGAGTTCGAATTCCAGTTGAATTCATTGCATTCACTTACGCACAAGTACCCTTCGGAAAAGTATTAATTCATCTCTTCCCTCCAGTTATGGGTTAAATAATAGGATAGATTGGATTCTATAGTCAACCGCAGAAATCAATGACAACCTACTGCGAGATAATCTTCTGCCCAGTCAGTCATGTGTTTTTCGAGACATGATCGCTCAAAGCTTGTATCACGTATGGCACTTAACTGACGTTAATTTACACGCAAATACCTCTTCAAAATATATAAATTAAATTTCTTTCCAGTCTGTGGGTTAAAGAGTATGACATGTAATTATTAAACATCATTATTATTCTCATAAAATTGCGAATGAAATAATCCTTCGCAAATCAGATACTATTCTTATATCTAGTATCAATGTTTCAAAAGATATTTCGTTTGTAAATGAGCTACAAAATTTTGGTCTCTCCGAAAAATAATTTTAACAATCATTATTATTTCGAGTATATTTATTCAGAATCAATATTCATATTTTAAAGTTTTGAAATATTACAGATAATTACGGAATCTTTGCCTTTTTCTTCTTCTTTTGTTATGTTTCTTCAGGAGGTAGGTGATCATGGACTTCCACTTGGCCCTGTCCGTTGTCACTTGTTTATAGTTTTCGGCTCGCCATCTCTCCCAAACCAAACTACGCTATCCATTAGCTTAAGTCTATCAAATATATCTCACGCTGCTTTTCCCTTTCTCTCGTTTTCACTCTACCCGTCCTGTGAGTATTAGATTCTAAAGGGTCTCTTTCTTCATTACGTGTCCCAGAAACCTAAGTATGTTTTTTATCGTTTGCATCCTCTGCAACCTCTAATAGTTGCATGTGTGCACAGCCCATCGTCTCCTCAGCATCCTTTTTAGAGCTACATTTCTGCTGCCTCAAACGTTTCCTTCATGTTCGAGGACATCGTCCAGTATTCCCTGACATACAGACTGACAGATATCACATAGCAGTCCGGAACTCCTTTCTTTGTTTTCAGTGAGATTTCCTGTGTTTCAGTACTCTAGTTAGCTTTTGAAAGGCGTCTTTGACGATTTGCGCTTCGAATCTCAGTCGTACTTTCCATCCACATTGTAAATATTTCCGAGGTAATTAAATTTCATCCATTTTAATTTCTCCGACCTGTAGTAGGAATTGTGGGGTCTTCTTTTGCCTGATGACTGTGCAATCAGTGTTTTTATAAGCTTATACTCAGTCTTTTCCTCTGGCTTTCTCGTACTACTTTCCATAGAAGGTCCAGCATTTTCTTTTCTTTAGCTGCTATCAACATCGTGTTATCTGCGTATCTTACATAGTTTAAATTGGTGGCGCCAATAACGATATCTGGCAAGCATATTATTTCTCTCAGAATTGTTTCGCTGTATAGGTTGGATAGATCTAGTGAGAACACACATCCTTATCTTAAGCCAATTTACACTAGCTAATGAAATAATTTTTCCTCTGATAACCAGACTAATAGCGTTGATTCCGTATATGAAATTTGATTATTTTCTGGTGCGTAAAATATGTATATTAAAAACAAATTATGTAAGTTCACAAGAATAGAAAATGGAACGAAACATACATGTGTCTTTTCGCTGTATTTAATTACTTTAACAGCCCGTTAGTAAAAGTATAAACAATTAATGCGTCAAAACAAAATTGCAGAAACTTTTATGTAGTAAAGTCAGCGTAAAAAATTTAAAAAAAAAAAAATTACCAAGCCACAAACAATACCTACATAAATTCTCCATAAGAAAGACAGATACACCCACACACACACTACAATTAACGACAACAGTAGCAGCGAAGGATAAACATTCGTTGAAAGGCACGGTCCACGAGCGGAAGTAAAAACAAGTTTTCCTACCATTCTGAATATGAAATTTTGATCTCGAAATATTAATGAATAATAAATAGGTAATACGCAACACTATCTTTATCTGTCTTTATTTTATTAAACGCATTGTAATAGCCTTCAAGACCTACCTATACACCTAATATACACAATGCTTCGAGCAATTTACAAAACTCTCCTAAATAAATAAAAATTAAAAAAAATAACGAAATGCAGTTTCCAAAACACAGGATACATGGAAGGATTTCGAAGCGAACTATTTATGAAATGCAACATATGATCCGGCACTCTCAAGATAGAGGATGTCTTCCAAAATTAACACAAAATTATCTGAACGTCACATCCGTTCAGAACAAAATTTTAGTTTTCAAAATACAGTCATTGTTTCTTTTACGATGATGCCGTGACTTGTCCAAAGAGTTGGGAGTTCAATATCTGGCTACATCAGTGGTGAACAAAGAATAATAACTGAGCAATTTGGAGAGTAGCACGACTAATGGAATGAGAGCTATCTACTCCAATATTGTCCGGTTTTTCTCACTTTGTTGTCATATTCATGATGTTTCAGCCCTTGAACATTCTGGCCTTCTTCAGGTGACTGGAATTTCATACCGAACTATTTAATTTGATCATTTGGGTATATTGTTCAAGCGTTCGAGAGAAAGTGTTTGAGCTGAAATCTCAATCACGTGAAGAAGCCTGGGGCGTATTCATCCGAAATGTTGGGAATATGGCAATAAGGTTGAAGACTAAAGCCTGATTAATGTAAAAATTGTAAATACTACCTAATCTCGTAGTATAGACGAATAAAGAATTCAGTTCAAAATTCCAATCACCAGAAGAAGGTTTTAACGTACAACGGCTGAAACGTTGTGAACATGGCAACAAAGTTGGGGAGAAAAGTCCAAACTATGTATATAATGTAAATATTGACAATACCTCACCACAGAACTATAGACAAATATCGACATTGATAAAATTGTAAGTTTGATTTGGCACGTTTTATTTTTAGTGGAATAATCTAATGAAGACTCTGCTAAATCGTATTTTGCAGTTCTTTACCTGAAGATTTATAGAATTTATTTATTCGGGAGATTTTATACGTTTCAGTCAATCAATGGCCTTAAGATATTGGCAAATCCCCTCTATTTCTTATTATACTAATGTTTACATAATATACGACTCAAGAGCCAGTCAAACTAAAAGATAACTGTGTAATATTGAATTCAATTCTAAATAAGCTGTCAGTTTGATTTAGCGTGTTCTTTTTAAACGTCTAGCTAAGGATGCTGCGAATATCATGGATCGAACATGTGAGCAATGATGAGGTTTTGGAAATGATGGAAACAAAAAGAAAATTAATACTCAACATCAGAAAAAGATAACTGAAGTTCCTGGGGCATGTAGAAGGAGAGCTTGGAGAATCTGATACTAACAGGACAGATAGAGAGAAAAAGAGACAGGGGAGAGCAGTGGATAACACATATGAAGGACATAATCAGGTGGATGATGGAACACGGGTTGCATTGTGTAACAGAAGAAGGTGTACTAAGAGCCACCAGGGATACGGGAGACTGGGAAACCCATGATCGACTACGTCCTGAAGGGACAGGATACATAGAAGAAGAAGCTGGAAAAATATAGATTTTTTATTGCCATAAATAATTTTGCGAAATTAAATGTAACTGACAAATAAAAAATTCGAACTCGGCTCACTGATTCCATTGCTTGCACTCAGAGCCTTTTGAGAAACGTGCATATCAACAGAGATATATCCTGATTAAATAAAAGGAAAAGTATTCTCTGATCGTATCAAAGAATGTGATTTTTGTATGAAAACACATTTTTTGATTCGAAACACAACTACGATAATATATTCTGTTACGAAACATCTTAGATAAAATCGACGTATCAAAAAAGCTTCCTCCAAAGCATGATGGGGTATCTACACTAAATATCACATGAGTTTTCAGTGCGGATGCAAGAACTGATGTTTCAAACTTTCCTAAAAGAATCTGATAAAAATTATCAGGAGATATCACCATCAAACTATTGCAATAACCTGAGTAGCTTTTAATCCCAAATGGCATGTCAACATTTCAAATAATGGTTTCATATTAATTGCGAGATCAATTTTTCCTAATGGAAATTATAGATTGTATATTAATTTAAATGCAGTACTAGGTTGGCGGCAAGGACTCATCTTCTTACAGTTGAAATGGCTAGATGTAACCGTAAGTTTCATACTAGAAGTTTCTTCAATCGCACTTCCTGCTTGTGAAAATCTCTTCCGGCGTTTTTTCCCGTCAACTTTGATTTTCAAAGATTTAAATGCAATTTCAGTCATCATCTTCTAGCTATTTAATTATTGTTATTTTATTATTCTCTCTTCTTAATCGTTTCTTTTTCTCATATTTTCTCTAAATATATTTTTTTCGTCTTACTGGCATTATTGCCTTGTTTGTGGTAAAAATAAATACTTTGATCCAATCTCACAAAATCATAAGGCAAATACTCACTGTTTTTGCTTGTTTCACCTGCTATTTATGAAGATCTGAACTCTAACGAAAACATGTGCCGTGTCTGCAGGTAAGATACACCTTTACCTGGACAGCAAACAATTTTTATTAAAGATTGAATTAAGGGATCATTATCTATAGTTTATGTGTTATTTCTAATTTGATTATTTTAAAGGTTGTTGCTAATCACATCAGCAAGTAATATAGTATTTTATTGTTCCAGTTTACTTTCAATGTCTTTCTGTGGACTAAATCGCCAAAATCTTTTTATATGCGTTTAATTACATATTGATATTTTTGTGAGAGTTGCATATAAATTGAAAATAAATTATTTTACCCTACCAATGGAGGAATGTCACAGGAGGTTATATGAGTGCAACTGAAGGAGAAGATTGTGAATAAGAAGAATTAAGATAATGAACGGGAATCAAAAAGAAAGAAGATGGCGAATTATGACACATCTAATTTTTGAGGATTGTAGTTATGATGGATGTTCGTTGTGGTACAGTGGATATCGGCTCGGAACGAGAAATCAGGGAGCCGAGTTCGAATTCCAGTTGAATCCATTGTATTCACTTACGCGCAAATACCTTTGGGAAAAGTATTAATCCGTCTCTTCCTTAGAGTTATGGGTTAAATAGCAGGACAGATTGGGTTCTATAGCCTTGGTCGGCAACCAGTCTACCGCAGAAAGCAATGGCAATCTACTGCGAGATAATCTTCTGCCCAGTCAGTCATGTCTCTTTCGAGACATGATCGCCCAAGCGTGTATCACGTACGGCACATAACTGACTGACTGAGTTATGATGGAAACACGTACACTGAAAGGATATACACAGATGGGCAGTGCGAGAAAAAGGAACTGTTGGAGTAGAAGTTGAGGTTGGATTTAGTTATTTCAACATTAAAATGGGAGGACCTAATGGAAAATCTTGTAAATTGTTTACGTTCATGTATTCGGTGCATGTATGTGCGCTGTAGTGCAGTGGATATCGACTCCGAAAGACAAATCGAGGACTCAAATTTGAATTCCAGTAGAATTCCTTGTATTCACTTACGCACAAATAACCTTAGGAAATGTATTAATCCGTCTCTTCCCTCCAGTTAATATAATAATAGGACAGATTGTGTTCTATAGCCTTGGTTGACAACCAGTCTACCGCAGAAATCAATGGTAACCTACTGCGGGGTATTCTACTGCCCAGTCAGTCATATCTCTTTTCAGACATGATCGCCCAAAGCGTGTATCACGTATGGCACTTAACTGATTCGGTGCACCATAAAATAAAACCTCGACGAAAAGGTTGATATTTTTTTAAAATCGTTTCAACCCAAGCAAAGCAGTAACGCCACCGATGCGCAGGGGGCTATGTCAGAGTAAAAGACTAGATAGGAGAAGGTAACGAGCAAGAGGAACCAGTTACAGAGGGTGTCAGAGAAAGGAACATGAAAAGGATAAGAATACAGGTGTGATGACAGTTGCAAATGTAGAGAGAATGGAAAAGATATACAAGGGTATATAGAATGAACTAGAGTTAAGCGGTTAAGCGATGGGTATTGACAATGCGTTTGAATTCCTGAAGGCTGTAGTCGCCAGGAAAGCAATAATATGGAAGAGAGTTCCACAGGCGGGAAGTGCGAGAAAAGAAGCGGTTGAAGTAGAATTGTCGTCTACATTTGGTTGATCTAACTGTGAATGGGGGGGGGGGGACCTAGTCACCAGTTTGGTTGCCTGAGTAAACTTCTATGTCAACGGCACCAGTGACTTAAGTTCGTCGGAGCTGAAACCATAAAAATATTTATCGGACAGACAGAGGTAAGTCACATCCCGTCGGTGAGAAAGTGGTTGGAGTCGAGCCGCCAAGTAGGTACCTATCACATTATTGATTCTCCTTTGGAGCCTGTCAGGTACACTTAGATAAACAGCGGGGGCCCCTGACCATGATATATAATTATTTGTAGAAAAATAAATAAAAGAATGAAGTTACGTTTATGCTAATCTCCATAAAAGTTAGCCAAAGTTAGCCAATATATTTAACAAAATATAATTTTTCCACGGGATTTTAGATTTATACTGATGATGATTTTATTGATTTGCTTATAATGGTCGAACAAATTATTTATATATATAAAGAAGCAATAAATGTTAATATATGATAAAAAAAATATTTATTTTAACTCTGTTTGCTTCGGCTGAAAACTCAGACAATATTAATTAACTATCGAATAACACACGAATATATGTACACATGAGATTTGTAATGTTTACATTCTTTGACAGTTGATTCCAAAACATTTTCCAATGCCAAGTCGCATAATTATCGATATTTCTTGTCACAATATTATGAAAGAAACAGCATCGGTCGGATTCAGAGCCTGATTCAAAAGTTGTAATGATTTAAAAATGTAATTTTTTAATCAGACATATGAAAATAAGTTCTCCGTTAGTTTGATCTTTGACATAGTCTATTTCACCCATTCTGACATTTAGTCAGAGTAAGTTTTATTTTCGAATCAGTTTCTTGTGTCTTTCTTTGAATGCAACTTATTCCGTATCAGGGATACCATGCTCTATCATACAATATTCCCATCATAGTTTGGTAGGAATGTTATTCAGTACTGTTTTTCCAGATGTAGTGGCAATGGAAATTTTAGTCATTTCCTTATAAGACAAAAGTTAACATTCATTTAATGTGCTCTCAGTCCTACAATCTTTACCAGAAAACTACCTCGTTGGAATTTCTGACTTGGGACACATAGGAATCCGAATGAGACTATGTCGTAAAGCATAGTCTGGGAAAAAAACTGACAGGAGCACAAACCTGCCTTATGCAGGATCTACGGGATATTTTTGGTCGAACTTACAGCCTCGGTTCCCACATATCAAAATTCGGCCGTTTACCAAATCCGGCTTCAGTAAGGTGATTAGATGTATATACCCAGTCAGTACTAATGCCGGTGAAAATTTATAAATTATTTCTTTTAAAAAAATCTTTCCTGAAAAACAAGTTTTTCAAATCCAGTATCAGTTATTGCAATTCCAGTATTGCTGAGCGTTTATTTTAAGCTTTTATCTGAAGTAGTGTCGAATGTTAACATCTTTATTAGGTTGTTAGTCTCTCTACGTTTTACATGCGATACCCATGTTAAAGATTGCTGATGTTGAAAGCCCTCAAGAGATGTGGTCTGTATTATTTGATGGGATTCTGTAGTTTCACTCCACAATGTTCAAAGAAATAGGTTATTTGACAAAACCATAGGTTTCACTCGCCTAAAGACATTGTTAACTATTGGTCTTAGAAAACAATTCTGTTATTGCTGACAATGTAGATATTTCTGAACGGGTTCGACGAAATGCATATCATGGTTAATATGAATTCCTAATGTCTTATATTTCCGCAACAACTGAATTCCGTTCATCTCTATGCAACTTAAAGAGATCATTTAACTTCATGCATGAGACGCATTCGATGAAACAAACAATAAATATTGCATCTTTGAATGTACGCTTTCAATAGTCGAGGGGCCACGTCAGCAAAAATATTGCATATTGTCTTTTGTCACACCAAAACAGAACAGTGGCCGGCATCGAGGAAATATTATCTTGCGTGTAATGGAACATAAATATTTTGGTTTTCTATTAAATTCCTTGGTTTTTATTTCACTCAGATGTCTGTAATTCCGGTTTCTATTTCCATATAGTAGGACTGATATTAGTTTACAGTTCAATACTCTTTACTTTGTTTCCAAGGTAATATTCCTGTTTTTTATGCTTTGCTTAGCTTTTGGTAACTAACTTTCGCACTTATATTGCGTCTTTGGAATTCAGTGTTTGAATTTCTACCCTTCCTATATATTTAAATAGCTGTATGTGCGTTGTAGTGTAGTGAATATCGGCTCGGAACGAGAAATCGGGGAGCCGAGTTCGAATTCCAGTTGAATTCATTGCATTCACTTACGCGCAAATAACCTTGGGAAAGGTATTAATCCGTCTGTTACTTCCAGTTATGGGTTAAACAACAGGACAAATTGGGTTCTATAAGCCTTGGCCGGCAAGCAGTCTACCGCAGAAAGCAATGGCAACATACTGCGGGATAATCTTCTGCCCAGTCAGTCATGTCCCTTTCGAGACATGATCGCCCAAGCGTGTTTCACGTATGGCACTTTATTGACTGACATTGTCTTGCACTATGGTACACAAGAATGTAAAGAATGCTACACAAACAGAATCCAATCATGACTTTCTTACAATTTATACAGTCAGATAATCCCTTATATATATATATATATATATATATATAATTCACATACAAGACTCTTTTGGCTGTATCACTGCTCATCAATGTGCCTAGAAATTTACTGGCTTCTAGCCGGAATCACACACACACACACACACACACACACACACATATATATATATATATATATATATATATATATATATATATATGTGTGTATGTATATATATATATATATATATATATATATATATATGTGTGTGTTTACAATACCGGCCATAATTATTAGGCTACACCAGTGTTTTAAAGAAATTCTGTACTACATACTACTTTTTAGTATTTATTGACAAATGATTAATTGTAAATGAAAATAGAATGGTTCTTTTGTTAATACTGCACAATAACATGCGCATGAGATGAATTTATAAATATTTAATAATTACTTATATTGCAGTTTCATCAATTAAAAATGAAGAAAATATAGGGTGATTCAAACGAGTTCCTCTTTGCTTTCTTGCCTCGTAAAATGTTGCAAAGTAATAATAATAAAAAAACCATCTATTTTCATTTAGCATTATCCATTTGGCACTAAATACTAAAAATAGTATGAAATACATTTTTTTAAAGACTGGCGTGGCCTAATAATTATGGCCGACAGTATATATATATATATATATATATATATATATATATATATATATTTATGTGTGTGTGTGTGTGTGTGTGGAGAGAGACAGAGTTATAGCCATATCTGGTCAAAATATGGTAAAACAAAATTTGCTTTTCTCGTATTTGTAAAAAATTGATTATTATTTTTAATTTTTGGCTTCTTATGTTTTGTACTTTGATGTAAACTATGTAATAGCAATGTGGGTTATATTAATTCAGTTTTAACTTTTTATAATCATTTTAGATCAAATCCATATCAGATACAGAATGGTATGTATTCAAAAGGTTCCCGGTTCCCTTCAACCACGCATGCAGTATATTATTTCTGGGTACAAAACTAGGAATGTCCAGACACTAAAAATTACATATATATATCTATATATATACGTAATTTTTAGTGTCTGGACATGCCTAGTTATGCATCCATTTTATTGTCCTTCAATCTAAACTACATAATGATTTAGCATAATTTATTTGAGAAAAAGCCTAAGAAACTGTGACAAAATCAGCAAAAAAATAAAAAAAAACAATTTTCCATATGTTCCAAAAAGGAAAGATATATTATATGAAGTAGCTAAGCAGTTTTGGCAAATGTAACCTGGTAGGATAATCTGGCAAGTATCCGTAAAGGACCGGTGCTCGTCATAATCGTATGCAGTATGCTGACACGTAGGCTTATGCAATAGGTGTAGTCAATAGACGTAGACCTATATCTGTAGACCTATATCTACAGATTTCTCCTCAGTCTGTATTTATGGCTGACCAAGCCAGTCATATTATTGTGAGGTGGAGGCAAAGTGTATGCAGATTATATACATCACATATTCATTACATCGATCGAAAACCATATTCATGGACACTAAGACATTTAAAATTTGGTCACTTAATGTAGGAGCCACCAGAACTTTATCCTTAGGCTTACATTGTTTCTTAAATTGAATAACAACATTCCACATGTAATCAGTTATGATAAAAACTCTTTTTACTCCGATGATACAAACGATACATCTGACAAAGCAAATCTGGCAGCTGCTCTCAAAATATTAACTGGGAAAAGGAAAGGCTTGTAAATTTTTACTCCTGAGAAAAAAATCCGCTACCATTTATTCATAGAGACGCTTTCATTCTGCAAATTTTGACTTTTTGGGATTACACTTGCTAATGACATGACATTGACATTTGCCACATTTGCCACATTTGCCAGGTCGGTTGATAGGAAAGATAGTTTACTGTGCAGTGCCGAAAAACATGCTTTCTGTTAGAATCTGTTGGGAATCTCCCCTTCGTACACAAGAATGGACTCGCCTGATGTGTACATAAATCCTGTCTATAAAAAACGGCAGTAGTCGTAATGGGACTAGTTGTAAGTTGTAGTAGCTACTATTGATACTGTCAGCTCTCTATCTTCGGGCAGAGCGCTCTTTGCCTTCAGGCAGAGCGCTCTTTGCCTCCGGGCAGAGAGCACTAACCTAGTCGTGGTTCCGCCGAAGACTAGAGTCACGACTGGGGAATAACAGACAGATATTTTTGGCCGAGCTATATGACCCGGACGACCCACATATATCTGACCTTGTGTCACATGTTGCCTTAAGTGGGGAGGGCCAACTAAATATTGTAAGTTGTAGAGTTGCCTAGTTGGTCGGTAAGTTGGTGCAGAGTTAGTTGGAGTTGTTTGGATATAGACTCATTACCCAGACGTACTATTTCATTGCAAGACTGTATATATTGGTTTCTACTAATAGTATTTCTGAATTGACTAACCCGTGTTCCAGTTTGTATATCTTGTTCACTATACACATATCTGTTTTTGTTATTTATTATTTTGTGTGATGTCTCACTCAGAATCCACAATAGAATCCATATAGCATATTTAAAAGTCTACAATTTGTTTGCGCTCTGAATCTTGCTATCATATCTAATCTAGTTATTTTGCTATATACTTCGCGAGTCTTCACAAAATCCAGTGTAGGTTCTGCCATGGAATAATTTCTGACATTAATTTTCGGCTTCAATCTCTTTCCCACCGCGTTGTCGTGATTCCCTATGCCTTTCTTTAAATTATACATTTCGATGCTTTAATGTTGAACTAGCTGAACGTCACCGTAGGTAAAATTCTTACGGTTTCCTTCCTAGTACTTTTCACCTGTGGACCACTTTTCTTCCTTTTTTCTTCCCTGTCATATACAATCTTCAAGCATTTCAATGCAACACTAATTGGTATCATTTTTCTTTCCGAATCCTGATTTTTTATTGTTCCTTCTCCTCAATAGTGTATTTTATTCTCTTCCACCCCCAGTAACACTCCTTGCACCTTCATGCCATTTATCACTTGCTTGGGGTTAATTGATTAAATAGTTATTCAATTGGTTTCTTTGCATCTTAATCCAAGTTAACCAGCTGCTTCCATTGATGAGCAGAAATTTACTGAACATTTCTTTGGTACGATAATTAATACAATGTTGATTATCTACAAATCTATCCAGCGAAATCGATCACTGCTAACTGAAAAATCGATTCCATATCCAAAACAGAACTATACCAGAAAAGTGTTCTGTGCGATATTTATGAAGGGAGTTTTTTTGAGAAAATGCTAAACAAACCGAAACATTTATTGCAAAGAGTTAATTGTCAATCTGATATACTGCACAAAATTAAGAACATATGTGAAATTGAGTAATTGTAAACCCGTATCAATTCACATGCAATAATGTGAGAAAACATATTTCCCAAATGACCAAGAATGAGATTATAACACTAATTATAAATGTTTTATCTTACCTCCCCCTTATGCTTCTCCCCTTGCAACATCTGACCATCATCATCACAATTCATAGTTCATTTTTAGAGGGAATACACATTATTTCATTAAGTGTTTCTTGATAGATTTTAGGAATGACATATTATAGACTTTGCTGGAGAAATAATGTGTTCTTATTGAAAACGATTATATTATGTTAAATATATAAATTAAAAATAAAAAGGAATTGTATTATGCAACTTCTAATTCTAGTTGCAATTAGTCTATTCAACGTAATAATTTTATGTTCGGATAGCTACAGAACATTGATGGTTTGTGTTCACACTGAAGGTAATATTTAGAATTTTATCTTCAACAATTGGTCAGTAATATACAGGGATACGGCTTCAGAATAGTTCAAATTAGGCAATACCTAATAAATAGTCCAGCTGGTTTTATTGCTGCACAGTTAGGAGTCAATAGAGAAATAACGCGGATAAATATTAACTGTCCTTAAGCATCAAATATCAAAGTATGCGACGGCTATATAGATAGAAATTTTAGATGCTGAAAATTCATATTTTTACTTCATTCTCAGCATGAAGGAATGAATTCGGTTTGCATTCATTGCCTTACGCCGAAGCAATGGATATATAAAATGTAGTTATATGATAAAAGAAAATATACAGTTGCATATATTAGTTGACTCGGAGGTCACCAAGCAAAGAACGTCACCTAACTACATTTCTTAGCAGCACATAGGTAAGCATATTTATCCTATTAAAGCACAGCATAAGTTCCCGCTGCTTTCCAACAGATGGTGTTTCCAGAAATGTGTGACGTGTCGCTTCAGATGGTAACGCATCTATAAGAAAATACTTCATGCAAAATTGATATTCAGTGTATTTCATTTCGCCGAAGTGATAACACCTTTGTTTTTCATAGAGTGAGACATGTCTGATTTCGTGTCAAGCAATGTGTATTTGCGAGGGACTCTTATTTCACTACTTTATTCAAAATAAATTTGCAACTTAATCATTTCTGGCGCACTTAAAAAGAATTGAAGACGAAGAATAAAAGGGAATTAATTCATGAAAACTCATGCCAGATGCAAGTTGAACTTGTAAAAAAGGAAAAAATCAAGGACGTTGGGTGCCGTATTAGTTGAAGTCGAAGGGCGTCGAACGGGGTCTTGTCATCTGTGAACAACTGCTTCCACGACAGAAAAGGAATTTTTTTTTGCATTATACCTTGATCGGCGGTGAAAAGTGGATGCACCTTGATAACCCTAATCGTAAAAGCTCCGGGGTAAACCCGGCCATACATCAACAAGGGGTATGTGTGCGTGTGTTTCTGTGTGCACGCGCGTAGGTGCAGATAGAATGTTTAAAACAATTTGGAAAATTGATTTTGAAACGTTGCCGTGATCGAACATCGGTTTCTGAAAAAACTAATTTCATTTAAATCAAATAAACAATGACCAAACCGGACACGACTCATATTTGTCATATGCACGCTGGATAATGGAGAACTTCACATCTATCGTTGATATATTTACAAGTCGGCCCGTGACGGCAAAATATTCATATCGATATACTGTCTATAATGATGGCAACATATTTATTGATATACTTACTATTGGGGTATCTAATTGAGTATGACATAAAAAACAACAACAAAATAACCCAAACACCTGAACGTGACAGCAGGGATATATGTATACATATATGCATACATATATATGTGTGATAGTCATCCGCAGACATATCTGTTTCGCTGTATCACAGCTCATCAGAACGTTGAGATATCCGATTGCTTTTTAACCCAGGATTGAAATCCGACCGAATTGGCGTCATTCGGCGATTCTACTAAGGGCGCTCGGCAGAAGAAGGCAGACTTTTAGTGTATAATGTATCATACGCCAGTAGTCAGGGTGCTCTGATTCATTATTGAATGAGCGATATGAAAGTTTCATTAAAAATGACAGACAAGGTTTAATGGTTAATTTTATTATGCAATTTTTATGTTGTCTTATGATGTATTTTTTGAGGATATAAATTATATAAAAATTGTCGGTATTTTGATTTTTTTTTTAATCTGGGCGCTTTCAGCTATTTTCAAGGAGGAATGTTATTTTATTGTGTAACAAAATATATGTAGTGTTTTGTATAATGTAAAATAGTGGTATTTGTTATGCACCGAACACTGTAAGCCAGATCTTAGCATTTGACATAGATGTAGCGTGAATCTTTCTGTCAGTTTCGTAGTGGATCGCTGATATAATTATTTACAAAAATAGGATCGAGAACGCAGTTCTTCAAAGGACGCGTGAATTCGTAAATATTATTGGATCGTTTTAGTTTGCATCTCGTAGGTGAATTGTGGTTCTTGTTGATGAGCCTAGCAGTTTTTAATTTAGCACAATAGATGATTCATTTCATTTTTTTCTGCTGAGTCAAGGATAATATTTTTACAAATATGTTTCTAAAATTATGTGAGTGTTTTTTAATCTGGGCACCAGAGACATTTTGGCTCCACTTTGAAAGCGTAAGTAAACGAATGTTTACACTGACCAGCCATGCATAAGACCAAAGTGTTCAGTAATGTCATACTAGGTCATTCTAATTAACTTGTGAATCTTCAATGGCATACTTTTGAGTTGTAAAAATAATCAGATTTTCTTTCTATATTTGAAGGGACACGTTTCATTGCGAGATTTTTAAACAACCGCGGGAGAGTAAAGCAATAAACTTTACTCGCCGAATTAACTTTTTAATCGACTGAGTCTATCGTGTGAGTGAAATCGCAAAGGCTATATATATATATATATATATATATATATATATATTATAACATGAATGTTTTATAATATTACTACAAAAGTAGACGTTTTGTTCTGACAAAATCCGTGTCTTATCAAGTGATGATTTCATCATTTCAATTTGGGAGGGTTTTAAAAAGTTCAAGCCTAGCTAAATCCCCTTAAACAAGGAGGAGTTGTTACATAGACAGAATCAATCTCTGATCTGAAGAATACAAGAATTTACTCTAAAGTTCATTTGTTATGGGCTTATTTGATTATAATAAAGATCAGCATAAGTAACTGTATGTACACAAACAAAATAGCTACATTTGTAGTGATATTATGACATATTTATGTTACAAGTTCTAAATAAATATTCGGTTTATTTTGAATAAAATTCTTAAGAATAGTGTTTATTTGAATACAGAATCTCATTCCATCAATACCTACACTATATATATACAGATCTGTTTCGCCGTATCACAGCTTATCAGTATGGTTAGACTCCGATTGCTTTTTTACCCAGGATTTAAACCCGACAGAAATGGCGTCAGTCGGCGACTCTGTGTGTGTGTGTGTGTGTGTGTGTGTGTGTGTGTGTGTGTGTGTGTGTGTGTGTATTTCAAGTTTCATTGCTCAATACACCATAATCAGACAGTAATATTTTGCTCAGTTACGGGGTAATATCTGCCTCTCTCTACTGAGCGCGCGTAGCTCAGACTGACGCCAATTCGGTCGGGTTTCAATCCTGGGTAAAATGCAATCCGCTGTCTAACCGTACTGATGAGCTGTGATGCAGCGAATCAGATATTTGTGCAGATGACTCTCTCTCTCTGTCTTTCTCTCTCTCTCTCTCTCTCTCTCTCTCTCTCTCTCTCTATATATATATATATATATATATATATATATATAAAACAAAAGATTAAAAAAAGAAAAAATCATATTAGTTTATGTAGTGGAGTGGGAGGTATTATAACTAAGATTTGTGGGTGTAGACAAATAAATATCAAGTCATTAATATGTAACATTTGGCAGGAGGAAAGAAGTGTCAGTTCTGTTTCTTTAAATAAGTTTAAGTATATATGTAGGCTAGATATTGTATGAGATGTGACGAGACTGAAATTTTAAAAAAATATTCATCTTAAAAGGTGTTGTTAATATAAAAACACAATTTTAATGTAAGCAAATAGAGGTAAAGCCACGTTACTCGATTTTAGAGGTAACTGGTAGTGAATGTAAGCGTAAATATCAATGTAACACATAATTAAGTTTAGGTTTAAGGTATATAAAATTAACTAAACGAAGTAGGATTATAGATCATATCTTAGTGTAAACAGTCTGAAATAGTTTTAAATATTTAAGAGTTTGAATAATCATATGGTGGCAGCAAGTATTTATTTCATCACGTTGGTTTTAGAAGTTAGTTTTTGAGAATTTAAATCTTTGGATATTTTATTTTAAGCAAAGAAAACATTTTTCTTGTAATGATTTACATGTTCTAGCTTGTGTTAATATCTTACATTCTTCTGTAGGTGTTTTATCTACATCATTTAATTGACAATAAAAGGTGAATTTGAGTTGGTGTAGATATTATTACGCCAAAGCTGATATAATCGTGACTTGATTTTTTTTTGTACTTCCAATAAAATGTTTGATAAGTGTTTGCTTTTCTGTAGTAAAAATTGTAGCTTGGTGGACTGTAGAATCTCTCAGGCATCTATTTTGAAGAGGAAATTCGTTTGGGTATGATATTTGCAAATATAAGTATTATTTTCGTTATTTATAACAGGATGGTTTGATTGCTAAATTTGTTATATTGTTTTGGGATGTTATTGCTATGTTTTTATTATCATTTCAAGATATGTTTTGATTAGGGGTTATTAGTTGGTATGTGTTCCTGAACTAGGTTATGAAATTTATTTTCTAAGTTAGTTCTAACCATTTGGTTAAATGGTGGTGTGTACTAATGTTATATATCGCCGTACGACGACAAAACAACAAACACGCATATATAAAAATATAAGGTTATATTTTTATTAATGACGACGAACCGTGTGGAATAGAGAACAGGAGAGTGAGAGCGCACATAGAATGGGTTGACGGGAGTGTAGTCTTGCCTGTGGTGTTTCTCTGCTTCCACTGGCCGTTCTCTGCTGGCGAATCCATGTGTCGAGGTCTTTATATAGTCTTCTAGAACCGGGACGTTCCTTCCGGTCCTGCCTCGCCCACGCAACGCCCACGTAATTCCCAGAGACACCTGTTCTGTTTGCCTCCGTAGTCATTTCCGCCGCTGTCGGAAATAAGGTCAAACGACATCCGCTCCGGCCTCGACAGGATGTATTTCACAAACACCCGCCCTGCCGCTCGCCGACCCCTCCACCGACGGGAAACACCATCGCTTGCATCACTTCCTCGGGTGGGGCCAGATTGTTATATTACACTAATTTATTTTTCTAATTATGTTGTGCTTGGTAATATTACTTTTTGTTTAGAATATTTAATGCCATTGCATTTATAGCAGCTGTTTATAAAAAGTATCCTAAGTTGAAGAATCGTTGTTAATTCTCTGCCTAACAGAGTATGGTACGTGTTTAATAATAGGTGGTGGTTGATTTAGGATGTATTTAAATATGGATAGTGTTGTATATTAGAGGATGTGCGTTGTGGTGCAGTGGATATCGACTCAGAACGAGAAATCAAGGGAGCCGAGTCGACATCTCACTGAATACCTTGCATTCACTTACGCACAAATACCTTTGGGAAAGGTAGTAACCCGCCTCTTCCCTCCAGTTATGTGTTAAATAGCAGGACAGATTGGGTTCTATAGCCTTGGTCGGCAAACAGTCTACCTCAGAAAGCAACGGCAACCTACTGCGGGATAATTTTCTGCCTAGTCAGTCATGTCACTTTCAAGACATGAACGCCCACGCGTGTTTCACGTATGACACTTTACTGACTGAGTGTTTTTACTACTACTTTAAGACTAAATATTTACATATTTATGTTACAAGTTCTAAATAAATATTCGGTTTATTTTGAATAAAATTCTTAAGAATAGTGTTTATTTGAATACAGAATCTCATTCCATCAATACCTACACTATATATATACAGATCTGTTTCGCCGTATCACAGCTTATCAGTATGGTTAGACTCCGATTGCTTTTTTACCCAGGATTTAAACCCGACAGAAATGGCGTCAGTCGGCGACTCTGTGTGTGTGTGTGTGTGTGTGTGTGTGTGTGTGTGTGTGTGTGTGTGTGTGTGTATTTCAAGTTTCATTGCTCAATACACCATAATCAGACAGTAATATTTTGCTCAGTTACGGGGTAATATCTGCCTCTCTCTACTGAGCGCGCGTAGCTCAGACTGACGCCAATTCGGTCGGGTTTCAATCCTGGGTAAAATGCAATCCGCTGTCTAACGGTACTGGTGAGCTGTGATGCAGCGAATCAGATATTTGTGCAGATGACTCTCTCTCTCTGTCTTTCTCTCTCTCTCTCTCTCTCTCTCTCTATATATATATATATATATATATATATATATATATAAAACAAAAGATTAAAAAAAGAAAAAATCATATTAGTTTATGTAGTGGAGTGGGAGGTATTATAACTAAGATTTGTGGGTGTAGACAAATAAATATCAAGTCATTAATATGTAACATTTGGCAGGAGGAAAGAAGTGTCAGTTCTGTTTCTTTAAATAAGTTTAAGTATATATGTAGGCTAGATATTGTATGAGATGTGACGAGACTGAAATTTTAAAAAAATATTCATCTTAAAAGGTGTTGTTAATATAAAAACACAATTTTAATGTAAGCAAATAGAGGTAAAGCCACGTTACTCGATTTTAGAGGTAACTGGTAGTGAATGTAAGCGTAAATATCAATGTAACACATAATTAAGTTTAGGTTTAAGGTATATAAAATTAACTAAACGAAGTAGGATTATAGATCATATCTTAGTGTAAACAGTCTGAAATAGTTTTAAATATTTAAGAGTTTGAATAATCATATGGTGGCAGCAAGTATTTATTTCATCACGTTGGTTTTAGAAGTTAGTTTTTGAGAATTTAAATCTTTGGATATTTTATTTTAAGCAAAGAAAACATTTTTCTTGTAATGATTTACATGTTCTAGCTTGTGTTAATATCTTACATTCTTCTGTAGGTGTTTTATCTACATCATTTAATTGACAATAAAAGGTGAATTTGAGTTGGTGTAGATATTATTACGCCAAAGCTGATATAATCGTGACTTGATTTTTTTTTGTACTTCCAATAAAATGTTTGATAAGTGTTTGCTTTTCTGTAGTAAAAATTGTAGCTTGGTGGACTGTAGAATCTCTCAGGCATCTATTTTGAAGAGGAAATTCGTTTGGGTATGATATTTGCAAATATAAGTATTATTTTCGTTATTTATAACAGGATGGTTTGATTGCTAAATTTGTTATATTGTTTTGGGATGTTATTGCTATGTTTTTATTATCATTTCAAGATATGTTTTGATTAGGGGTTATTAGTTGGTATGTGTTCCTGAACTAGGTTATGAAATTTATTTTCTAAGTTAGTTCTAACCATTTGGTTAAATGGTGGTGTGTACTAATGTTATATATCGCCGTACGACGACAAAACAACAAACACGCATATATAAAAATATAAGGTTATATTTTTATTAATGACGACGAACCGTGTGGAATAGAGAACAGGAGAGTGAGAGCGCACATAGAATGGGTTGACGGGAGTGTAGTCTTGCCTGTGGTGTTTCTCTGCTTCCACTGGCCGTTCTCTGCTGGCGAATCCATGTGTCGAGGTCTTTATATAGTCTTCTAGAACCGGGACTTTCCTTCCGGTCCTGCCTCGCCCACGCAACGTCACGTAATTCCCAGAGACACCTGTTCTGTTTGCCTCCGTAGTCATTTCCGCCGCTGTCGGAAATAAGGTCAAACGACATCCGCTCCGGCCTCGACAGGATGTATTTCACAAACACCCGCCCTGCCGCTCGCCGACCCCTCCACCGACGGGAAACACCATCGCTTGCATCACTTCCTCGGGTGGGGCCAGATTGTTATATTACACTAATTTATTTTTCTATTTATGTTATGCTTGGTAATATTACTTTTTGTTTAGAATATTTAATGCCATTGCATTTATAGCAGCTGTTTATAAAAAGTATCCTAAGTTAAAGAATTGTTGTTAATTCTCTGCCTAACAGAGTATGGTACGTGTTTAATAATAGGTGGTGGTTGATTTAGGATGTATTTAAATATGGATAGTGTTGTATATTAGAGGATGTGCGTTGTGGTGCAGTGGATATCGACTCAGAACGAGAAATCAAGGGAGCCGAGTCGACATCTCACTGAATACCTTGCATTCACTTACGCACAAATACCTTTGGGAAAGGTAGTAACCCGCCTCTTCCCTCCAGTTATGTGTTAAATAGCAGGACAGATTGGGTTCTATAGCCTTGGTCGGCAAACAGTCTACCTCAGAAAGCAACGGCAACCTACTGCGGGATAATTTTCTGCCTAGTCAGTCATGTCACTTTCAAGACATGAACGCCCACGCGTGTTTCACGTATGACACTTTACTGACTGAGTGTTTTTACTACTACTTTAAGACTAAATATTTACATATTTATGTTACAAGTTCTAAATAAATATTCGGTTTATTTTGAATAAAATTCTTAAGAATAGTGTTTATTTGAATACAGAATCTCATTCCATCAATACCTACACTATATATATACAGATCTGTTTCGCCGTATCACAGCTTATCAGTATGGTTAGACTCCGATTGCTTTTTTACCCAGGATTTAAACCCGACAGAAATGGCGTCAGTCGGCGACTCTATGTGTGTGTGTGTGTGTGTGTGTGTGTGTATTTCAAGTTTCATTGCTCAATGCACCATAATCAGGCAGTAATATTTTGCTCAGTTACGGGGTAATATCTGCCTCTCTCTACTGAGCACCCGTAGCTCAGACTGACGCCAATTCGGTCGGGTTTCAATCCTGGGTAAAATGCAATCCGCTGTCTAACCGTACTGATGAGCTGTGATGCAGCGAATCAGATATTTGTGCAGATGACTCTCTCTCTCTGTCTTTCTCTCTCTCTCTCTCTCTCTCTCTATATATATATATATATATATATATATAAAACAAAAGATTAAAAAAAGAAAAAATCATATTAGTTTATGTAGTGGAGTGGGAGGTATTATAACTAAGATTTGTGGGTGTAGACAAATAAATATCAAGTCATTAATATGTAACATTTGGCAGGAGGAAAGAAGTGTCAGTTCTGTTTCTTTAAATAAGTTTAAGTATATATGTAGGCTATATATTGTATGAGATGTGACGAGACTGAAATTTAAAAAAAATATTCATCTTAAAAGGTGTTGTTAATATAAAAACACAATTTTAATGTAAGCAAATAGAGGTAAAGCCACGTTACTCGATTTTAGAGGTAACTGGTAGTGAATGTAAGCGTAAATATCAATGTAACACATAATTAAGTTTAGGTTTAAGGTATATAAAATTAACTAAACGAAGTAGGATTATAGATCATATCTTAGTGTAAACAGTCTGAAATAGTTTTAAATATTTAAGAGTTTGAATAATCACATGGTGGCAGCAAGTATTTATTTCATCACGTTGGTTTTAGAAGCTAGTTTTTGAGAATTTAAATCTTTGGATATTTTATTTTAAGCAAAGAAAACATTTTTCTTGTAATGATTTACATGTTCTAGCTTGTGTTAATATCTTACATTCTTCTGTAGGTGTTTTATCTACATCATTTAATTGACAATAAAAGGTGAATTTGAGTTGGTGTAGATATTATTACGCCAAAGCTGATATAATCGTGACTTGATTTTTTTTTTGTACTTCCAATAAAATGTTTGATAAGTGTTTGCTTTTCTGTAGTAAAAATTGTAGCTTGGTGGACTGTAGAATCTCTCAGGCATCTATTTTGAAGAGGAAATTCGTTTGGGTATGATATTTGCAAATATAAGTATTATTTTCGTTATTTATAACAGGATGGTTTGATTGCTAAATTTGTTATATTGTTTTGGGATGTTATTGCTATGTTTTTATTATCATTTCAAGATATGTTTTGATTAGGGGTTATTAGTTGGTATGTGTTCCTGAACTAGGTTATGAAATTTATTTTCTAAGTTAGTTCTAACCATTTGGTTAAATGGTGGTGTGTACTAATGTTATATATCGCCGTACGACGACAAAACAACAAACACGCATATATAAAAATATAAGGTTATATTTTTATTAATGACGACGAACCGTGTGGAATAGAGAACAGGAGAGTGAGAGCGCACATAGAATGGGTTGACGGGAGTGTAGTCTTGCCTGTGGTGTTTCTCTGCTTCCACTGGCCGTTCTCTGCTGGCGAATCCATGTGTCGAGGTCTTTATATAGTCTTCTAGAACCGGGACGTTCCTTCCGGTCCTGCCTCGCCCACGCAACGCCCACGTAATTCCCAGAGACACCTGTTCTGTTTGCCTCCGTAGTCATTTCCGCCGCTGTCGGAAATAAGGTCAAACGACATCCGCTCCGGCCTCGACAGGATGTATTTCACAAACACCCGCCCTGCCGCTCGCCGACCCCTCCACCGACGGGAAACACCATCGCTTGCATCACTTCCTCGGGTGGGGCCAGATTGTTATATTACACTAATTTATTTTTCTAATTATGTTGTGCTTGGTAATATTACTTTTTGTTTAGAATATTTAATGCCATTGCATTTATAGCAGCTGTTTATAAAAAGTATCCTAAGTTGAAGAATCGTTGTTAATTCTCTGCCTAACAGAGTATGGTACGTGTTTAATAATAGGTGGTGGTTGATTTAGGATGTATTTAAATATGGATAGTGTTGTATATTAGAGGATGTGCGTTGTGGTGCAGTGGATATCGACTCAGAACGAGAAATCAAGGGAGCCGAGTCGACATCTCACTGAATACCTTGCATTCACTTACGCACAAATACCTTTGGGAAAGGTAGTAACCCGCCTCTTCCCTCCAGTTATGTGTTAAATAGCAGGACAGATTGGGTTCTATAGCCTTGGTCGGCAAACAGTCTACCTCAGAAAGCAACGGCAACCTACTGCGGGATAATTTTCTGCCTAGTCAGTCATGTCACTTTCAAGACATGAACGCCCACGCGTGTTTCACGTATGACACTTTACTGACTGAGTGTTTTTACTACTACTTTAAGACTAAATATTTACATATTTATGTTACAAGTTCTAAATAAATATTCGGTTTATTTTGAATAAAATTCTTAAGAATAGTGTTTATTTGAATACAGAATCTCATTCCATCAATACCTACACTATATATATACAGATCTGTTTCGCCGTATCACAGCTTATCAGTATGGTTAGACTCCGATTGCTTTTTTACCCAGGATTTAAACCCGACAGAAATGGCGTCAGTCGGCGACTCTGTGTGTGTGTGTGTGTGTGTGTGTGTGTGTGTGTGTGTGTGTGTGTGTGTGTGTGTGTATTTCAAGTTTCATTGCTCAATACACCATAATCAGACAGTAATATTTTGCTCAGTTACGGGGTAATATCTGCCTCTCTCTACTGAGCGCGCGTAGCTCAGACTGACGCCAATTCGGTCGGGTTTCAATCCTGGGTAAAATGCAATCCGCTGTCTAACGGTACTGGTGAGCTGTGATGCAGCGAATCAGATATTTGTGCAGATGACTCTCTCTCTCTGTCTTTCTCTCTCTCTCTCTCTCTCTCTCTCTATATATATATATATATATATATATATATATATATATATAAAACAAAAGATTAAAAAAAGAAAAAATCATATTAGTTTATGTAGTGGAGTGGGAGGTATTATAACTAAGATTTGTGGGTGTAGACAAATAAATATCAAGTCATTAATATGTAACATTTGGCAGGAGGAAAGAAGTGTCAGTTCTGTTTCTTTAAATAAGTTTAAGTATATATGTAGGCTAGATATTGTATGAGATGTGACGAGACTGAAATTTTAAAAAAATATTCATCTTAAAAGGTGTTGTTAATATAAAAACACAATTTTAATGTAAGCAAATAGAGGTAAAGCCACGTTACTCGATTTTAGAGGTAACTGGTAGTGAATGTAAGCGTAAATATCAATGTAACACATAATTAAGTTTAGGTTTAAGGTATATAAAATTAACTAAACGAAGTAGGATTATAGATCATATCTTAGTGTAAACAGTCTGAAATAGTTTTAAATATTTAAGAGTTTGAATAATCATATGGTGGCAGCAAGTATTTATTTCATCACGTTGGTTTTAGAAGTTAGTTTTTGAGAATTTAAATCTTTGGATATTTTATTTTAAGCAAAGAAAACATTTTTCTTGTAATGATTTACATGTTCTAGCTTGTGTTAATATCTTACATTCTTCTGTAGGTGTTTTATCTACATCATTTAATTGACAATAAAAGGTGAATTTGAGTTGGTGTAGATATTATTACGCCAAAGCTGATATAATCGTGACTTGATTTTTTTTTGTACTTCCAATAAAATGTTTGATAAGTGTTTGCTTTTCTGTAGTAAAAATTGTAGCTTGGTGGACTGTAGAATCTCTCAGGCATCTATTTTGAAGAGGAAATTCGTTTGGGTATGATATTTGCAAATATAAGTATTATTTTCGTTATTTATAACAGGATGGTTTGATTGCTAAATTTGTTATATTGTTTTGGGATGTTATTGCTATGTTTTTATTATCATTTCAAGATATGTTTTGATTAGGGGTTATTAGTTGGTATGTGTTCCTGAACTAGGTTATGAAATTTATTTTCTAAGTTAGTTCTAACCATTTGGTTAAATGGTGGTGTGTACTAATGTTATATATCGCCGTACGACGACAAAACAACAAACACGCATATATAAAAATATAAGGTTATATTTTTATTAATGACGACGAACCGTGTGGAATAGAGAACAGGAGAGTGAGAGCGCACATAGAATGGGTTGACGGGAGTGTAGTCTTGCCTGTGGTGTTTCTCTGCTTCCACTGGCCGTTCTCTGCTGGCGAATCCATGTGTCGAGGTCTTTATATAGTCTTCTAGAACCGGGACTTTCCTTCCGGTCCTGCCTCGCCCACGCAACGTCACGTAATTCCCAGAGACACCTGTTCTGTTTGCCTCCGTAGTCATTTCCGCCGCTGTCGGAAATAAGGTCAAACGACATCCGCTCCGGCCTCGACAGGATGTATTTCACAAACACCCGCCCTGCCGCTCGCCGACCCCTCCACCGACGGGAAACACCATCGCTTGCATCACTTCCTCGGGTGGGGCCAGATTGTTATATTACACTAATTTATTTTTCTATTTATGTTATGCTTGGTAATATTACTTTTTGTTTAGAATATTTAATGCCATTGCATTTATAGCAGCTGTTTATAAAAAGTATCCTAAGTTAAAGAATTGTTGTTAATTCTCTGCCTAACAGAGTATGGTACGTGTTTAATAATAGGTGGTGGTTGATTTAGGATGTATTTAAATATGGATAGTGTTGTATATTAGAGGATGTGCGTTGTGGTGCAGTGGATATCGACTCAGAACGAGAAATCAAGGGAGCCGAGTCGACATCTCACTGAATACCTTGCATTCACTTACGCACAAATACCTTTGGGAAAGGTAGTAACCCGCCTCTTCCCTCCAGTTATGTGTTAAATAGCAGGACAGATTGGGTTCTATAGCCTTGGTCGGCAAACAGTCTACCTCAGAAAGCAACGGCAACCTACTGCGGGATAATTTTCTGCCTAGTCAGTCATGTCACTTTCAAGACATGAACGCCCACGCGTGTTTCACGTATGACACTTTACTGACTGAGTGTTTTTACTACTACTTTAAGACTAAATATTTACATATTTATGTTACAAGTTCTAAATAAATATTCGGTTTATTTTGAATAAAATTCTTAAGAATAGTGTTTATTTGAATACAGAATCTCATTCCATCAATACCTACACTATATATATACAGATCTGTTTCGCCGTATCACAGCTTATCAGTATGGTTAGACTCCGATTGCTTTTTTACCCAGGATTTAAACCCGACAGAAATGGCGTCAGTCGGCGACTCTATGTGTGTGTGTGTGTGTGTGTGTGTGTGTATTTCAAGTTTCATTGCTCAATGCACCATAATCAGGCAGTAATATTTTGCTCAGTTACGGGGTAATATCTGCCTCTCTCTACTGAGCACCCGTAGCTCAGACTGACGCCAATTCGGTCGGGTTTCAATCCTGGGTAAAATGCAATCCGCTGTCTAACCGTACTGATGAGCTGTGATGCAGCGAATCAGATATTTGTGCAGATGACTCTCTCTCTCTGTCTTTCTCTCTCTCTCTCTCTCTCTCTATATATATATATATATATATATATATAAAACAAAAGATTAAAAAAAGAAAAAATCATATTAGTTTATGTAGTGGAGTGGGAGGTATTATAACTAAGATTTGTGGGTGTAGACAAATAAATATCAAGTCATTAATATGTAACATTTGGCAGGAGGAAAGAAGTGTCAGTTCTGTTTCTTTAAATAAGTTTAAGTATATATGTAGGCTATATATTGTATGAGATGTGACGAGACTGAAATTTAAAAAAAATATTCATCTTAAAAGGTGTTGTTAATATAAAAACACAATTTTAATGTAAGCAAATAGAGGTAAAGCCACGTTACTCGATTTTAGAGGTAACTGGTAGTGAATGTAAGCGTAAATATCAATGTAACACATAATTAAGTTTAGGTTTAAGGTATATAAAATTAACTAAACGAAGTAGGATTATAGATCATATCTTAGTGTAAACAGTCTGAAATAGTTTTAAATATTTAAGAGTTTGAATAATCACATGGTGGCAGCAAGTATTTATTTCATCACGTTGGTTTTAGAAGCTAGTTTTTGAGAATTTAAATCTTTGGATATTTTATTTTAAGCAAAGAAAACATTTTTCTTGTAATGATTTACATGTTCTAGCTTGTGTTAATATCTTACATTCTTCTGTAGGTGTTTTATCTACATCATTTAATTGACAATAAAAGGTGAATTTGAGTTGGTGTAGATATTATTACGCCAAAGCTGATATAATCGTGACTTGATTTTTTTTTTGTACTTCCAATAAAATGTTTGATAAGTGTTTGCTTTTCTGTAGTAAAAATTGTAGCTTGGTGGACTGTAGAATCTCTCAGGCATCTATTTTGAAGAGGAAATTCGTTTGGGTATGATATTTGCAAATATAAGTATTATTTTCGTTATTTATAACAGGATGGTTTGATTGCTAAATTTGTTATATTGTTTTGGGATGTTATTGCTATGTTTTTATTATCATTTCAAGATATGTTTTGATTAGGGGTTATTAGTTGGTATGTGTTCCTGAACTAGGTTATGAAATTTATTTTCTAAGTTAGTTCTAACCATTTGGTTAAATGGTGGTGTGTACTAATGTTATATATCGCCGTACGACGACAAAACAACAAACACGCATATATAAAAATATAAGGTTATATTTTTATTAATGACGACGAACCGTGTGGAATAGAGAACAGGAGAGTGAGAGCGCACATAGAATGGGTTGACGGGAGTGTAGTCTTGCCTGTGGTGTTTCTCTGCTTCCACTGGCCGTTCTCTGCTGGCGAATCCATGTGTCGAGGTCTTTATATAGTCTTCTAGAACCGGGACGTTCCTTCCGGTCCTGCCTCGCCCACGCAACGCCCACGTAATTCCCAGAGACACCTGTTCTGTTTGCCTCCGTAGTCATTTCCGCCGCTGTCGGAAATAAGGTCAAACGACATCCGCTCCGGCCTCGACAGGATGTATTTCACAAACACCCGCCCTGCCGCTCGCCGACCCCTCCACCGACGGGAAACACCATCGCTTGCATCACTTCCTCGGGTGGGGCCAGATTGTTATATTACACTAATTTATTTTTCTAATTATGTTGTGCTTGGTAATATTACTTTTTGTTTAGAATATTTAATGCCATTGCATTTATAGCAGCTGTTTATAAAAAGTATCCTAAGTTGAAGAATCGTTGTTAATTCTCTGCCTAACAGAGTATGGTACGTGTTTAATAATAGGTGGTGGTTGATTTAGGATGTATTTAAATATGGATAGTGTTGTATATTAGAGGATGTGCGTTGTGGTGCAGTGGATATCGACTCAGAACGAGAAATCAAGGGAGCCGAGTCGACATCTAACTGAATACCTTGCATTCACTTACGCACAAATACCTTTGGGAAAGGTAGTAACCCGCCTCTTCCCTCCAGTTATGTGTTAAATAGCAGGACAGATTGGGTTCTATAGCCTTGGTCGGCAACCAGTCTACCTCAGAAAGCAACGGCAACCTACTGCGGGATAATTTTCTGCCTAGTCAGTCATGTCACTTTCAAGACATGAACGCCCACGCGTGTTTCACGTATGACACTTTACTGACTGAGTGTTTTTACTACTACTTTAAGACTAAATATTTACATTAGTCTCTGTATTTCTTTACGTATTCAATTTATTTAGTAGTTTGTAGAATTAAGCAAAATCTTGAGACTATCCCCTTTATATAAGCCAATGTCAGATATATCAACACACCATGCGCAATTAGACTGTACAAAATAAATAGACCTACGAGATCCGATGATAGCATAATCCACTGATCCCATGTTTATGTTAAATAGGTCTTTAGAAATTTTTTGGCCACTGTTTATTTTTGTGGATGAGAATCGATTGTTTGGAGTTTAATATATTTGTTTCCTCATTTGTTAGGTTAGAATATTTCATGGTAAAATCAAGGGTTAACTGGAAAAATCTTCTGAAATATATATATATATATATATATATATATATATATAAGGTATGCTATATTTATAGGATAAAGTGCTCGATAGCAGAGATAGAGGGTATATAAATATAAAGAGTGAATTTTGAAGTCAGGCGCGACAGACCGTTTCATGCTGAGCTCAATCATCAGGCCACATATTTTGCGTTATTCCTCGGCCATTTATATATCCGTGTCAGTGGAGCATTGTGGGTAGTTTTTCTAACGGTTATTTTGCGGGAGTGGCTTGATTATTTTTTTGAGTGAATGTATTTGATTATTCTTTTGTTTTTAATATATATTACTTGTTTTATTTTTTATTAATTTATATTGTGGACTCTCCCGTCGATTTCGACGTTTGAGCGTCTAACTCAGTTAGACTGCCACAGAAAGAATTGTTTAACGTGGTGAAGAATTGTGTAGCACCAGCCACACTTTTGGAACTGCTGATAACAAACAATCAGTGCAGAAGTCTGCCGCAGATCGCATGAACAACAGACCTCAGTTTTTTACACATAACTGGGGGGAAGGGACGGATTAATACCTTTCCTAAGGGTACCAGTGCGTCAGTGAATGCAGAGCGTAAGTCTGGAATTCGAACTCGGCTCACCGATTTCTCTTTCCGAGCCGATATCCACTGCACCATAACGCACATCCGTTAATACCGCTTACAGCACCTGGTATTCCCAAGCGGTCAGCCATCTAAGTACTGACCAGGCTCAACGTTGCTAACTTTCGGTGATCGAGCGGGAACGGGTGTATTCAACGTGATATGATCGTAATCAATAAATATATATATATATATATATATAGAGAGAGAGAGAGGGGAGTGAAACAGAGAGAGAAATGTGCTAACGTGAGAGAAATATTTACATGAATCCATGTAATTTAATACTCTTTTTTTAACCGTTTTCCAGAATTAATTACTTTTCAGGAAAAGAACGTGAAAAATGTTATACATATTGCAATTAACAGTTTTGTATCATTGTATTTTTAATTTCATATGTTTCTGTACAACGTTAAATAGAGTTTATACGGATGACGATTCGTGCTTGCTGTGGAATTTCTATTAAATTTTGTCAACTTATGCTGTTTGCTTCGTACATACGATGCAAACAAAGTGGCGAAATATTAAACTGCCCGGTGGATGACGGCTCGCGTTTGAGAAAGGCAGTATAGAACACTTCTTGTTTCTACGCCATATTCGATTGTTGTGTATTCGTTCTTTTTCTTCTTTCTTTCGTGTCTGTGGTTAGTTTTTGTATTGGATATGGCTCGAAGGCGTAGTGTAAACTCTACTGAATTTGGCGCTTTAAAGAAGCGGGAAGCATTTAACATGGAAAGGAAATCAGAAAATTTTTAAATGCTTTGAGCATGTGAAAATATTTGCTCCAACGAAATCCACTGAAATTAGACGGTATATGCTTGACTATCACTTTAATATTACCCTAGAACAGTTGGGCGATAAAGACTTATTTTCCGGAAAATCGTGGATACGTTCCGATTTACTTCATAAGAATGGAACTCTGTCATAGCTTAAGCATACCTCTCTCTTCCTTATCCTCTTCTTCTTCCTCTCTCTCTCTCTCTCTCGATATATATATATATATATATATATATATATATATATATATATACTTAGGTATATATATACTTATATATAGGTTATGTATGGATGAACTAAAATGTTACTATTTACATTAATCGAACTATTGTCCGCATCTTTGTTGCCATTTGTACAATGTTGCGGCCGTTGTTCGCTCTGGCCTACTTCAGGTGCTAATAATTACGGACCGAACACTTTTATTACTATCATTGAGTATATCATTCTTATTCTATGTGAGAACCTTTTTTGCTAGTCATGGGTTATCTCCCTCCAACCACTAAAGTATTTCTTTACCACTGCTATAGCCTGGTAGTGAACTGGCACCTCTTTGGGTCAATCACTGGAGATAACCAACGTCAATACTTATTGGGTCATGTGACCTTAATGACAATAACAACTGAATTTCTTGGACTTATAAACCTAATGTTCAGTGACCATTGTTTACCAGATTTCATGCTGCAATCTTTTGAATTCTGGTAAAAAAATGGTTACTGAACATTAGGCTTATAAAAAAAAGGCAGGAGCGTACCACGACTGAAACGTTGTACAAATGGCAACAAAGCTGAGGACAATAGTTCAAATAATGTAAATATTGTAAATAATACCTCATTTCAGAAATATAGACAAATAAATTCCGTATCCCAAATACACTATTCCGAAAATGTCCTCAATACAAAGTAGAGCGAATGATATTTATTGAAAATTTATAACATAAATATGTTATAATATCACTACAAAAGTAGATATTTTGCTTCAACACTACTTGTGTCTTATCATAAGATTATACTGATTTTTTTTTAAAGAAATTTAAAAGGTTCAAGTTTTAAAACGAGCTAAACCCCCTCAATCATGGAAACATTGTTACATAGTCTATGGCGACCAATCAAAAATAAAACTAACACTTAATTTGAGCAACTCTAAAACAATTTATTGGGGTATAAATTTGAATATTTAATTAAAATAGGGGTCAGTATTACTAAAATATTATTAGATTCACTTTACAAGTAAAACTAAAATTTATTTTTAAAAATTTATTACAAATTACAGTTTAAGACTGCGAATTTTAAGTTCTATGTTTAACAAATCATTATGCATAGGTTGTTTTAAAATTATGTGAAACAGACAAAAGAGATAAACACACATATATACAAATATATAGATAGCCAAATATGGACAAACAGATAAAAATATAAACACAGACATATATATATTCTTATATGTACATATACATGCACATAACTATAACATACACAAATTTTTTAGCTCTTGTTTTTAGTGATGTGTCAATTTAACTCTTAGATTTAGAGCCAGGTAAAGAAACGTCGGATGTGTGTTGTGGTGCAATGGATATCGACTCGGAACGACAAATCGGGGTGCCGAGTTCGAATTCTAGTTGAATTCCTTGCATTCACTTACGTACAAATATCCTTGGGAAAGGTATTAATCAGTCTCTTCTCTCCAGTTATGGGTTAAATAACAGGACAGATTGCGTTCTGTAGCATTAGTTGGCAACAAGTCTACTGCAGAAAGCAATGGCAACCTACTGCGGGATAATCATCTGCACAGTCAGTCATGTCACTTTCGAGACATGATCGCTCAAAGCATGTATCACGTATGGCAATTAACTGAATGAAAAAACATCTATGAAAGCCACAAATATTGCATACATGTAAAGCTGAATTTGTAAGATAACGTGGGCAGCGTTAGTTTTAAATAATGTCGAGACAAACACAGTCATATACCAGTGAATAAAAAAATATTGAAATATATGCGCATGCAAATTCGCATGCAAGAAACAAAATATGTACACAAAGTAGAATAACCACAAAGCATCATATACATAATAAGACGACAAACACAACCATAAAAACACATTCAGAAACATACACACATATATGTGCATAAAAAGAAAATATATTTATATGCATACACACATATATAGACATACATACATTTAAAAACTTAAATCTAACGGAAAAATTTCCACGTCGCTAAAAACAAGATTTAAAATATTTGTGTACATATAATTATGTGCTTTATATGTATGTATGTTTACATGTCTGAGTATATGCATGTATGTGTATATATATTAGTCAGTTTGTCTATATGTTAAAATCTATATACTTATATATATGTGTATATTTCTCTTTCACGTTTCATATTTGAATAACATAATAATAAACGTAATGCATTATTAAACTTAGAATTTAAAATTCATAGTCTCTCACAATAATCCGTAATATTTTTTGATAATAAATTTTAACTTTTTTTTGAAAAGTGAAACTAATAGTCGATTAATAATACTAGACTCTATTTCACGGCTTCTGCACCGATGAACTTAGCTCTCTGGTGGCGCCAATATATAAATTTACTCGAGCAACATGATTAGCAACTAGGTCCCACCATTTTACTGTGAAACCAATAAATTGTAAACATAAATTCTACTCGCCAGCTTCTTTTCTCGTACTTCCCGCTTGTGGAATTCCCTTCTATTTACTTGTTTCCTTAACAGCTACAAACACCACGAATTTAAATGTAAAGTTAATAGCCATCTTCTATCTCACTAACCAGCTTCCTCTCTTTCATGTTCTCCTTTCCCGTCCAAACCAATCTCATCAGTATTCTCATCCTTCTTTTACCCACTTCCTGACACTCCCTATAACTTTTCACTCTTTCTTATAACTTTCCTCCTATGTAACACTCTGCAAAACTGTTGAAGTCAAATGCCTCGCTAGAGGCGATATGATTATAAAAAAATTAAATAAGATTAATGCCAAACACACACACACACACACACACACACACACACACACACACATACACACACATATATATATATATATATATATATATATATATATATATATATTCATTTGTAAGCGAGTTATTACGCGACCTAGGTTTCTACCATGAGTGGTGTTTCAGTCAATTTTTAATAACTGATTTTACCGTTTACAGTTTTACTTTTTAACAGACTTAAAAAAATACCGGTAAACGGTAAAATCAGTTATTAAAATTCGCCTGAAGGCACCACTCATTGTAGAATCCTGGGACGCGTAATAACTCGTTAACAAATGGAAAATATTTAAAATTTCTACAATATAATTGTATTGAACAGTTTTTAATACAATTGTGTCATTGTCTAACCCTATTATGACCCAAAACTATGTTTTAATATATGAGTTTTATAAACAACTCGAATTCATTGAACCAGCAGTATATTCTGATCTTCTAAGTTTATTTGATTTCATTCGCTTTCATTTTTTTCCATTAGCATTTTTTCTTTTTCCTCTTTCTTTTTTCCGCTTCTCAATTCTCTTCTGTTTTTGCCAACTTTCCTATTTTTTTCCATTGTAATATTCTTTCTCTCTTACGAGAATGACGGAATAAATTTGACTTCATTTTGGTCCTGCTAACGTCATTCTTCATTTCACTATCGTTTTGTCTGTTTTACGTAGTCTATTGCTGTGAACTGTTCATTCAAAGTCCAATCACTTTTATCCGCTCCACCTGCTTCCTATGGCATAATTTGCATCTATCTTAAGCAGAAATCAACTTAACTATTTTTTCGTTATTCTCTCTTTCTGTGAGAGTGTAAAATACCACTTTATAATGTGTCAGCTATAAGTGTTCACGTTATCAGAAGCCAGATATGTTTCTCCATGTGAAACCCTACAAATTATATCTGTGCTGAGCATCTGAGATTTTCAATAATTGTTAAAGATTCCAATTCACGGCATCGTCTAATTAGCCTATAACTGCAAAACCCGGTTGACATTATAAGTGTTTTAAAATTCAATAATAATAAGAAAGTAATAATAAAAGATAAAATTAATGATGATAATAAAAATAATACATCAAGCCAAAAATAATATTAGCAATTAATATTATTATTAACGCAGAAAATGATTAATGAAACTTTTCTAATAGTTAGCAAGACTTAGAAAGAAGCGCGACAGTTAAAAAGAAGAAAACACATTGTTTAATGATATTTCAACAGTAACACTGTTTTCTCATTTCTGGTTAAAAGTTACACAGAGTTATAAAATGCAGAATAATTGAGATAAACAACCTTCTACAAAGACTTACATTAAGTATGATTTTAATTTGAAATTTTACAAGCATATATGCTTGACACGATATTTAGATCCTAAATATAATTTTGTTACAGACACACACACACACACACACACACACACACACACACACACACACACACACACACTTTTTAAAAATCATTATTATCGTCCAGTAATTTTAAAGAACAATATCGAATTTTCAAATTCAGTTTTTATTTCTTATAAATAAACCTGTATAAATCGATGAAAAAAATTAAAATATATATTTATATAAATCAATGCATAAATTAATTACGAAATAATGACCAAACACAAAATTTAGCTCTTTCCAATGAGGGTTTACTGTGGCGTTGTTGATGTACCTGTGCTGTAAGTGAAGCTATGATTATCCACATTATAAATGGGATAAGTTGCTAAAACCCGAGGACTCCAGCCTTATATCATCAACTTCTTCATCGTACTAAAATCGTTGCTTAGGTGTAATGCCGATGCCAAAGTGACTGGTCGCAACGGCAGCGCAAAATTCCACTTTTGTCCTTGGCCCATATGCATAAAAATGTGTATAGTGCTCAGCGCATTAAAAACGCCTCGAGTCACACGCATTCTTGGTGTCAAGGCCTGGTGAATATATAATTTACACGCAGAAACAAGAATTGAACATTTTTGAAATGTTTATTTTAAAATATTCGATCATACTCATAACACTGGTCAAACGATTTTTAGTGTCAACAAAGAAAAAAACATCTTTTAGCTAATGTGATGCTGCTCATTCAGAAAATGTCCCATGATTTTCATCGTATCTACCGTTTATGCAATACTGAAATAGCTCATTTTAGGAGAAAAGATCAATTTCCGATCTTGGCTGATTGCAACCTTTATATATAGCATGAGATATAAAACCTCATATCTCCTGTTCTATAGCAAGAGAAATAAAGTTTTATATCGCCTGTTCATTTCCTAAATGTTTTGATAAAAATGCTTGTTGGTCTTGGTATATTGAAACGTGTTATTTGTTAAGACTTAGGATTTGATTGAAATTGAAAATTAGTATTTCTCAATAAGCAGACCATTACTTGTTGGTTTAAATACTTATTGACAGGTTTCTAAGTTTCTACTTTGAGAAATATTGCCATCGGTGAATAAACGTTGAAAAAGACCATCACATTTCAGGTACGCTAAGCAATTTATGGCAAACACAAAAAATAACATATTCTTATTAAAAAAAGGGGGTTTCAATCAAATATTTTATAATAGAAAGACAGATTGTTTTCCAATTTATTGTCAAAATAAATATTTTTGTAACAACTATGAAATAATACGAACAAAGATACGAAGTAGAATGATCGCAAGGAATCTTTCCGTCTTTTGTTATTGACATTTTAATGTGTCCCTAAGTCATTAAGGAAGATCAGATTCTCTAAATGTGAACACGTAAAGTGTAATGTCATAGCTCAACCAACTCATGTTCTTCTTTTAATCATAGAGATAGCTATCAGATGACATGACTTCAACAACAAAAGGCAAAATATAACTCAGCTTATTTTGCTACACATGCTGCTAGTTCACACTGAAAGCCAACTGTAACACTATTTCTGCATGCAGAGAAATATAACATAATAATATTTTAGCACGACGGAGCGAAAGAAATTATTATCAGTTGCATTAATAATTGTGCAGATTATTTGTTCCAATATGAGTAGAGTGGTAAATAAGCCTAATAGATAATAAAATTGTTTATTCGGTTGCAATATGAACGCAGCTAATATATTCTGAGCAGAGAGAAAGTATTGCAGAAGAAATATTGAAAATCTTGGGAACCGGCTGAGTGAATTGGAGAAAAACCTTTCTGCAGATACCGTCCCTGGGTCAGACGGGTTCACCACATCGGCAGTTGTTATGTGATAAAGCAGAAGTCTTGCAGCTCGTGATAAGATGTAGTCAAAATATTGTTTCGGGATTGTCACAAATTTTTGATGAGATCAAGAAAGGTTAAATTATGAAAATTAGCAAGTTATACTGTGAACAGGTGTTTAAACCTGAAAAAATAAATATTATAATCAGTTGGTTAAGGGAAGAAAACGAAAAAAAATGATGTCACCAAGAATATGGCCACATTATTGATTAAACCAAAGTAAGGAAGTAACTCCGCCTCAAAGTGGGAGGGCGGGAGTGATTTGATTGGTTAAAGATTTGATTTGCATGGACACCCTGGGTCCGTCATGTCTCCCCTAAGAGAATTTGGGACATGTATAAAAATAGAGATATTTTTTCACTTTCAAGAAAAATGTCCTTACTTTCAGGACTAACTTGGTGTCAGAATAAATCATGAGCCGCTCACATTATTTGCAAGACATATTTGGAACTCATGAGACAGTGGAATTTAGGTACCCAAAAAATACTGAGATTTACTATTCCTATTATCCGGAGTTAGCCAAAGAACCACTCTGACGAATGTTACTTCTGCTCAGTTAGTGTTAAATAACTGAACTAATAGAAACGCATATCTATTTATTATTCCAGTTTTCATTCCATTATTTGACCAGTGCAGCATTCAGATGATTTGCCAATGCTAATTTTTCACAAAAATTTATTAAAAATTGTCGACAGTGAGAATCTGATGCTGATATAAATGTGAAACACAGCCGAAACAATCCTGACTTTGTTCCCGAAACTGTGATAGAGCAGTTTAATCGAAATGAGCTGAATGGCATGATTCGAGACTTAAATCTAAGCAAAAAATCAGCAGAACTTTTGGCCTCTAGGCTCAACGAAAAACAGCCATTAGCAAAAATAGTTAGCATTCTATTGAAATAGGTATGTTGAATTTGTATCATTCTTTAATGAGAACACAGACTTTGTTTATTACAATAACTTTTAGAAAATTCTTCGACTGTTGATTATAGACTGTTCTTTGGTAGTTCAAAACCTAGTTAGAAAGAAATGTGTTTTGCACCAAAATATTAACATGTATTCCCTAATATCTATAGATCATTCAATAGCACTGACAAAAACATCATGTCGTCAAGCATATTATGGAAGAGACTGACTTCAGCAAACAGAAAGGTGCGTTATGTGTCGATATGAAAATGGTAGAACAAATTGGCTACACGAAATTGGCACGTTTTTTTTTTTTGCAAAAGCAGACCAACATTTGTTGGTTTAAATACATATTTACAGGTTTCTAAGATTTTACTTTGAGAAATATTGCCATTGGTCAATATCATATATAGAGAAAACAAATAAAGAATATGTTTTTTATTCAAATAGAATTATCTTACAGAAAATGCGGTGTCTAATCAAGAATAAATAAGGCTTTCTTCAGATTCAGCTAAAAAGATATTTGATATCTCGACACCATTTCAACTTTTTCACCAATATTATCATCCATTTTCATTTTACCTTTATCTATTATATACCTGAATATGAAATACATACAATTGTGAAACTTTAAAATCACTTCATTACATATGTCAATTCTTTTGGTTACATAAATTCTTAAAATTCTATTCCTGGCTCCCGATCTGCATGAATATTCTCGAGCTACTAGAATAGCAATTATGCCCTACACTTTTACAGTGAAACCGATCAAATATAACCGCGACCTCTACTCCCTCAGCTTCTCTTTTTCACTTCCCGCCCCTGGAATTTATTTTCTGTATACTTGCTTCCTTGACAGCTACAATCACCAAAGATTTAAATGCAATATCAATTGCCATTTCTTATCACTGAGTCACGCATCCTTTTCTTGATAACGTTTGTATCATTTATATTATCAGTGTTCTCATCTTTCTCTTATCCATTCCCTGACATCCCCTGTAAGTTGATCTTCTTTCTCATCATTCATCTCTTATGTAAACCCCTGTGCACCAGTGATAGTACTTCTTTGGGTGAAAAGATTACAAAAAAATAAATAAATAAGATAACATAATTACAGGTGCACTGTTCATGTTGAACTAAATTATTTGTTAAAAACATTGTGAAGCATTTAACTAAGAAAAATGAAACATCATAAAGTAGATGAATTTACTGGGCTACACAGTGTCATGGCGTTTTGTATTGCATAATCTTTTACTATTAAAGTATTTTTGGCAGTGAAAATTGTACATTTCCTGCTTTCTTTAACACTACTTTCGATTAACATAGATGGTAGCATAAAAATTACCATTGTGAGTGAGTGCAAGAGTATCATATCTATGAAATTTCCCAGTATCTATGTTACGGGGCCCTCTACTAAGCTGCCTTTCAATTCTCATAAGGAATTATTCATATGAAATTAAAAATGTATTGTGACATAATGATGAGCAATAATAGATCAAATGTAGTATAAATTAAACATTCAACAAAAAAAAAATGAAATATTCAATGAACCAAATACAAAATATAGACATGTAGTAATTGATCATTCCATCTTAAATAACTCAACAAATTCTTGGGAAATATTTAACAAGAACTTGAAGTTCTTCTTGTAAAATTTGAATAATTTTAACACATTTACCATTATAAAAAAATAAAAATAGTAATGTTTAATTTAATGAAAAACACCGAAGCGTACAACGGCTGAAACGTCATAATCATGGCAATAAAGATAAGTTCAACAGTCCAAATAGTGTAAATAATATAATAACTTGGTTATGTATATTTTTTTAGCTTTCGCCTCATGAAAAGATATCATCTCCTTTTCCTTCTTTAACATATCGAAAACTAAAGTGTTCATGTAAGTAATTGGCATCCTTAGAAAGATATTTCATTCTCCATGACGACAAGATACATTTCTCAATGATATCATACCAGGTCAAGACTAATCTATAAACGGGAAATGCGTACATGTATTTTTTTTCTGTTTTACAAGTTCTCTATTGAACAGCGTTAATTTCTCAGTTATTCTATTTTCTAAGGCTTTATGAGTGTTGATTCTAATCTTATCAGTAACATATGGTCAGAAAAGAAGTTTTCTTTTTGATTTCAAATGAAGTTTAATATTTTTTTCATGACAGAAATTTTACCCAATATTCAGGCCTCTTTTCGACGTTATGATGGGTGTTTGAGTATAAATATGTTCTGAATGAAGCTTTTCTGCCTCTCTTTTGGCTGAGATTAATCCGAGCGCAACTATGGTATATAAATAGCCGAGAAAGTAAATATTTTATTGCGGTTTAGTACAGAATTTGCTAAATGCCAAGCAATTTTCTCCAGAGCAGGAAGTAAAAATCTAAATATTGAAATTTTTCACAATTGTTTGTTTGTTTGTTTGTTTTAGGGCTTATTCTAAACCAGCCTATGGTTACAACAAGAATTATGACAAAGGCAGATGCAAATTTATCGCCTTTATTGGATAAATCTTAATTCTTAGCCGGTTGGCGTTTAGTGTTGGTATGAATTTGTTGACCGTCTCTAAATGTATGTAATGTTCACGAAGATAGGTGTTGTTTTCCAAAGCGGTTGTCTACAGAGAGAAGGAAGGTTGAGAGAAGAGGAAAGAGAACAAATATGTGTCACTCCGACAGTGTGTTGGGTAGTCGTTAGTTCTGTAGTGTTCTTGTTTTCTTTCCATAGTATAATCGGGTTGCTGACGGGTTATTCCTCCTTTCTTCCTTGCCGACAATGTTTGTAGAAAAGATTCAAAGACTTGACGTGACGGTAGGTGAGAAGATAGCGTAGGGGTATTGCTGATCGGTTAATCGCGTAGCAGCCTGTAAGCTCTTCTGACGAATTCAATTTTTTCGGCGATTTATATAGGAAATCCAAACTTCGCGTAGGTTTGTTAGATTTCTCAGGTCTTGCTTCCGGGTATTTTTTCATGATTCTCGTTTGGTGATTAATATTTTCCCATATATGTTTGAAGAAAGAAGTAATTTGTCGTGTTAATGATCTGACTGTGCAGACTTTGGCAAGAGCATGACACTTCCATTTACGGACCAACCGAACAACAGAAAACTGGGAGCCTGTTTTAATAGGTTTCTGTGACAGATTATAGAAATCTAATTTGAAACATGAATTATATGTGTGCTACGCAGTCTGAGTGTTTTTTATGAGGTGACTGGAAATCAGATGAAATATTACATTCAGTTTTGAATAGGCTTATCAACAATTTGTGGGTTATATAATGCCGGAAGATAATTTGGATTGTAAAAAAAGACTGTTTATAGAAAATGATATGCACAAACGATCGCCCGTCTATGACAGACCAGACCAATGCTTGACTTCTCTGATCAAACAAGAATCTGATATATCAGCGTTATTTGACTAATGCTATCACAGCTGAAGAATTATACTTAAATCAAATCAAGTTTGGGATCCCTTTCAATAAGTTTTTTTTCATTTAATTGCGACAATATAACAATTTAATTCTACAACCTGCTTAAAGTACTAAGAACTTAAACGTATGATGTTTTGCATACTAAAAACAGTTTCATACTAAGGAAATAATTATGGATAGATTTGAAAGCAATGATAGCAGTGTTGCTAAATGAGAAGGACTAATTTAACATAAATATAAATTAACATCTACAATGCTCTTGAGAAACGCATTATAGATTTTATTTTTTCTTATTTTTTCTTTTCGTTCACTTAGATTTCTTCCCTTTTTTATTTATTTCTTTTTATTTTATTTTTTTCTTCTGTAAATGTATATTCCATATTATCTACATTGACGAAAATATATTTATTTCTTGACAAATTAATATTTTGTTGAACAGATTACACAGTAAAAATTGACTCACTGTAAAAAATAATTTTATATTTGAGACGATCTATAACATTGTGTCTGCTTTTCTTCCATGCAAACAATTTGAATATAATTTGTAAGCAACAATAACTGTTTCAAATCCACTTAACACGCTGTTAACCAGTTGATTATCTTATCTGTACTGTATAATGTAAATATTATCTACAAGATATAAAACTAATCCACTACCAGTTAACATCTGCTCATTTTAACTTTAGATTTTACAGCCCTGTTGACTTGTGCATCATCATACGACTACTGCATATGGGTAACACCTAAGTGACGCTGGGTGTGACGGAAAACTGCAAGTGGTTGTGAGGCTTACAGGACCGGGAAAGCACCTCTTTGAAACTGGGTAGTAGTTATGGGAAAACAGTAAATTCCCAAACTGCGCTCAAGACAAGAAAGTATAGAAAAATTTTTTTATAATATAAGTACCAGCAATATATTTTTTGAAAAGAAATATTACGAGCAGTATCATTTTGAAGAAAAAAACGTTCATAGATTTTTATTTATGGAAAAAAAATCAAGTCGGCATTAAATAATCCACTGAGATTGATATATTGTGAAGCAATAAAAACAAAAATTAACCAATGAATGAAAAAAAGTTTTACTAAACCTATACAAAACTTCGTCAATGAAAACTGATCTCCAACAAACTATTTGCTTATAAAGAATACGTATTCTCTTCATACTAATCAGTCGGTTAAGTGTCATACATGATACACGTTTTGGGCGATCATCTCTAGTAATGACTGACTGCGCTGAATATTATCCCGCAGTAAGTTACCATTGCTTTCTGAAGTAGACTGGTTGCCAGTCAAGGCTATAGAATCCAATCTGTTCTGTTATTTAACCCACAACTGGAGGGAAAAGCGGATTAATACTTTTCCCTACGGTTTTTGTGCGTAAATGAATGCAAGGAATTCAGCTAGAATTCGAACTCGGCTTCCAGATTGGTCGTTACGAGTCGATATCCACTGCACCACAACCTAACCTAAAACCTTTTTGGCATTAAGTATCCCATTGAGGTTGACATGCCGTAAAACAAATGAAATCAAAGCAAAATAGCAATATTACCTGAAGTACGAATCGGGTGTGCGTTGTGGTGCAGTTGATATCACCTCAGAACTCGTAATCGGAAAGCTGAGTTTGAATTCATTTTTTATTCTTTGCATCACATACGCCCACACATCTTCTGAAAAGGTATTAATCCGTCGCCTCTCACGCCAGCTATGATTTCAATTGCAGGATTGATTGAGTTCTATAGCCTTGGTTTACAACCAGTCTACCGGCAAATGACTGTGAAAATTGTCTGTCCAGACAGCGGAGACATGATTGCCCGAACGTGTATCACTTTGACACTTATCTGACTGACGAATCGGGTGAGTGTTTTGTACACGAAGAAGTATCTTTCCGAATAGGAATGTATAAAAGATGACAGGATGTCTCGTACAAGATATTTACATATCTCAGCCTGCCTTACAGAGCTCAATAATTTGTAGTGACCAGAAGTAGGCCAGATTCAGTCTGAAATCAGCTTTGCATACATCTGCCTTCTTACAATTATACGGCTGCAAATATCACGGATAATACCGGAACCAATTTGCCAGTGTGTAAGACTTCTATGCAATCAGGCGACGTTGCTTATATTCTTCTATTAATAACTTTTTCATATGTCGCAAAGCAAACGTAATTCTGACATCTTTGATTAAGCAATAACAAGTAAACATCACATCTAATTCACGGCGCATAAGACTCTTTAGCATATCTGTGACTGGATAAATTAAATTGAGCAAATCCTTCTAGATTCGACCCCGATATATATGGACATGTTTCTGCTTCTAAAATCTGATGTCAAAAGTAACACTAACCGGGTATGACACAAGGATGAATTTGTAGCTTAGGCTTATACAATTGCTTCTGATTGCAAAATCTAGAATCAAAATGACGAGTTATATCCCAAAGTCGTAGTAGCACCAGAGCTACATCAAAAGTAGTGTATCTTGGAGACCGGAAGCTAACGGAGCCCACCCTTTTCTAGGCTAGTTTGAATTCAAATTTTTCATTCTTTTACAAAGGCTGACTCCATAACGTAGTCTATCCTGCTATTTATCTTCAGCTTAAGAGATATGGATTTGTACCTTTCCAATGTAAGTGATTGTAATCGATTCGACAGGAATTCAGACTCGGTTCTCTGATTCCTCAATCCGAGTATGTACCCGTGGCTTCTAATTCGTTCCCGTATTCTTAAGTCTCTGGTGCCTCCTCAACAGGTGTTTACTCGTGCAACCACACTGGCAACTGGGTCCCACCCATTCACATTCAGGTTAGCCAAATGCAGACGACAATTCTACTCCTGCAGCTTCCTCTCTCGCACTTCCCGCCTGTGGAACTCACTCCCATATTCTTGCTTTCCTGACGGCTACAACCTCCAGAAATTTAAATCCAAAGTTAATACTCATCTACTAACCACTGGACTCTAGCTCTCTCCCCACCCCTGTATAAACTTCCCTTTCTCTCCACCTATGTATCTGTCATCGCACCTGCTATATCAGCTTTCTATTGTTCCTTTCTAACTAGGTTGTACTCCTCACTCTTTTCTAATTAATCTTTTTACATTTATGTAGCCCCCTGCACATCAGTGGCGTTTCCGCCTTGCTCGGGGTGAAATGATGAAAAAAAAAATTCTTCTGCTCGACATGTTCCTCGCGTTTATTATGGGATTTCATGAGATAATTAACTCGCCGCTGATTTCAACATTATTTTCTTCATTTCTAACAATTATTTTTCTCTTAACATTTTAGTTTGATAACTCAATATATTAATGTATTGTGGAATAAATTAAATTTATCAACCTTAGATATTACGCATCAATCTACGAAACCAAAATAAAGTTTTGATGGGAGATAATTGCGCCTGGAATTTATCATAATTTCTATTTTCACTGATTTCTAATGAATTTTCTTGTTTAGCCGAGAAAACCTGCAAAGAGGCAATGTGGATATAATGATAAAACTTTATTTGAATGCCTAACACAAATCTTTATTATCTGTATCATTATTAACCAGAAATGCATTGCATTATTACAGCAAGCGACAACATAAGCCAAAATATACATTGTTTAACGCAAAATGAGAGACCAATGCCAAAAATAACCCCCAAAAAACAGGATTTATTCAAAGAAGCTCAGCCCTTGTAGTGAAATAAGATATTTGTCATTCCTGAAGAGCTAAGTGAACCAGTAAAACCTTCACTTCATTCGTCTAATATCATGAGCATGTTTGGGCAAGAGAAGTATACTGTCAAATGTATCCTAGTTCGGTAAACAGCAAAAAACAATTATTCTCAAATGTGCGCAAAGGCACATTATAATTTACCGATTTAGGCCGCTCTATCTGATTTTGACAGAACTGCATCTATCTATCTATCTATCTATCTATCTATCTATCTATCTATCTATCTATCTATCTGTCTATCTATCTATCTATCTATCTGTCTATCTATCTATCTGTCTGTCTGTCTATCTATCTGTCTGTCTGTCTGTCTATCTATCTATCTGTCTGTCTGTCTATCTATCTATCTGTCTGTCTGTCTATCTATCTATCTGTCTATCTATCTATCTATCTATCTGATATAAGCTTCGTGATGTGGTAATGTTGCTAACATCATTTCCAATGCACTGAGACTGAAATTCAGAACCGTACACAGATACCTGTGCGCCGCAGTCTTTCAATACCCTTGCGGAGGCAATCTTTTATATCGAGGTGGTTAGAAGATAAGGAAAAGGATAATCATCATAGCAATGTCATATTTTATATTTGCGTATTGCCAGCAGGAAAGTCATCTTCGATTTAAAGTACATTCTTTTATATTATGAAATGTGTTTTACTTTATCTTTCTTTCTTTCTTTCTTTCATTCTTTCTGTTTACATGAAAGCACGATATGTTACTGTTTCTATAAATGAATGTTGTTCCCCTAATACGTTAGGCTTGTTTAATGCTTTCTTCGTATCACTGTGGCCTTTTTCTGTTTGTGTCTAATGCTTTTTCTGGCTTACTCTGAATCTTAAATATTTTTCGCTTATTGCATTCTTTTTAACCCTTATATTTTCTTTGTATTTTTCTGTATTATTTAACAATGACATATCACCTAACTGTAATCTCCTACTCCCATTTTCTTCAACTTTTCCCTTTGAACAACTAAAATATCTTACTTGCCATAAAAATTAACGCTTCCACTGCCACAATCAATCTGCTGTTATTTCGGCTTAAATAGATCTATATTCTAACTTTATTTCTAAGTTATTCTGTAATTTCTTTATTTCTAACATATTCTATATTTTATTCTAAAAAAATTTCTCTGTTTACTTATCTATCTATCTCTCTATCTATCTATAGAGACACATTAGTATGTCAATCGCAGACACTTTATCTGTATACGGTTATCAGGATCGACACTGCTAAACTTTAGAAATCGAAAACGGAACGTTGCTTCAAGAATAATTTTACCGTTAGCGCCAATATATACATAGGTGACTGCATGATAAATACCATGCTCCATCATATTTTCCTGTGTTTACGACACTGCCAGTGTTGTACAATCAGTCTACTCGTATCGTATATGGTACAGGTGGATTCCAAATTTTCAACAACCACATATTATTGACATTGAATAAAGCATGCCAGATGCAAAGTCTATCTATCTATCTATCTATCTATCTATCTATCTATCTATCTATCTATCTATCTATCTATCTATCTATCTGTTGCTATCAAATATTGCTGCACAAGATATGTATTTATTTAAGTATTTTTTTAAGTTTCCAGAATTTAGAGAAATAAGCTCCGCAATCGTAAAATTTTTGTGGTAAAATGATTGGGCAGTCATCTTGTTTTATAAATCTATATATTTATCAGAGTGACCTGGTATCTATATACCTAACTGACAAATAATTCTAGGTTTTTATGATGATATTTCTTGCTCTATAGAATCTGGCATATTGTTGGGATCAGTTGACTATGTATCCATATATTTGTCCATAATTGTCCATATATTTGTTTATTTGCAATGAGTAATATTGTGACCAATTTATATGTAAATTTTGCGCATGCGCGTTGCTTATTTTAATTTGTCGACTGCCCAATAAGGCTTGGTCAGTTAGGCACCGTTTATGAGAAAAGAAAAGCATCATGATGGAATTCTTCTTCTTCCATATGCCCTGTACCTTAAGGACGTAGGCGATCATGGCTTTCCACGTTTCCCTATCCCTGGTGGCTCTGGGCACGCCTTCTTCAGTTACAACGTGCAATCTTCGTTCCGTCATCCACCTGATCAGGTCCTTCAAATATGTTATTCGTTGCTTTCCCCTGTCTCTTTTCCCCTCCATCTGGCCTGTTAGTATCAGATTCTCCAAGCCCTCCTTCCTCATTGCGTGTCCCAGGGACTTCAGCTGTCTCGTCCTGATGGTCAGTATTAATTTCCTTTTTGTTTCCATCATTTCCAAGACCTTATCATTGCTCACATGCTCGATCCATGAGATTTGAAGCATCCTTCTGTAGAACCACATTTCAGCTGCTTCAAGTTTTTCCTTCATCTCTGATGGTATTGTCCAGCATTCAGTGCCATATTGAACAACGGACATCACGAAGAAATCCAGTACTCTCTTCCGTCTTTCTAGCGAAATTGTCCTGTTTCTTAATACTTTGCACAACTTCTGGAATACTTCCTTTGCCATGTTAATTCGCCTTCGGATCTGTATGTCGCACTTTCTGTCTTTTGTTATAACGCTTCCAAGGTATTTGAATATTTGTACCTGCTTGATTCTGGTATCCCCGATCTGTATTTGGCATTTTGGGCTGCCCTTTTTACTGATGACCATGCATTCAGTTTTCGTGCATTGTATTTCTAGTCCTTCCTTGTTACTTTCTTCTGCAACCTTCTGTAAGAGTCACTTCACTAAAAATTTGGAAAAGTCATAATGTACTCCTTGGCATTCGCGCCCGAAGCGCTAATAACAAAATTTCGAAATGTTTGGGTATCAATCAGCGGAAGGGATAGAGGACTCGGAAAAAGTTGAATGAGTCTAACCGGGAGTACTAAGGTGTTATGGGTGATCATTCTTGCTGATGAACTTATATCTCCATTCATCTTCCCACAACATCTCTACTTAAACACAGAGGCATACATCTGTAAATTTTGTGTACTTGTACTTTCCTGTACACATATAGAAATAAATGTGTATTATCATATCTCCCGATGCAGACACAACCTCAAACACGCGATCACACACACAAATACGTATACTTACATAATGGCTGACCACAGGTATTCGAAGATACCAGGGTGGCAATCTAATACACGTTGTAGGTGCTTGCAACACTCACACAGCCTACCCGTGGTTTATACTTCCACTCTGCTGATCGGATTTTACTTATAGTTTTTATCGTGAACAACAGTCTGAACAAAGGACATGAAGCTCAAACTGTCGGTCACGATGACTTGTGACTTCAAGTTAACCCTTTGTTTATTAAATTGTTCACTTTATTAAATTCTGTATTTTGTTTTAGTTTCTCCTCTAATGGAGATTGCAAATTATTCTTTTTATACAATATTCTATTATACAAAACTATATTATATAGTCTCCTGCATCATTTTCAATCCTATTTAGAAGATGGTGTTATTAATATATTTCTTATTCAAACGATAAACAATAAATATTAAATAGATAGACGTTGCCGTTTCAGTTTGATGAAACTGCATAGAGATAGGATATATTTTGCTAGAAACTTTTCAATGCAAAAGATCATTTAAAACCAACAATAGTTATTTTGTAAATTTTTCTACCGTTTTGACAAATTTCTGTTTCTCATATGGAAACATACTTTTTACAATATCTGTGCGCTGTCGGCTTTCATAACCTATTATCAAATAGTGTTTATTTATTTATTTGCTCTTATCTTTCTTCACTTTCGAATTTCATGTCTTCTCGTCTTCACTTGACAGTTTCTGTTATCGTGAGTCAAATAAGAGACAATATTGTCTTCTGAGTGTCGCATGATATCTTCTTCATAGAAATTTTTGTCTCCAGAAACTTTTACTAATTTTATTGCGATAATATTGACTTGCACAATAAAATCTTACGTAGTATGTGTGTTACTGCAGGACACTAAATATAAACCACTCGGGGAATGGCTGCTGTGAAATTTAATTTGCTATCTTTCCACAACATGTTTGCATAAACGGATTCTAGTAACTGAGAAACGTATTTTCATAGTTGTAGCCAGCATTCCCGACAGCACAAATCGAATTATATATCTAAAAAAAAAGTTCTGGGACTTAAAACTTGTATATATTCAAGTATTAGATGGTATAAAAATTACTTTATGTTCACTATCTTTTGTGCGTGTTTTTCCTTTTTGGCAAATTATCTAAAATTTAAATAGAAACAGAGAAAACAGTACCGGACTGTTGCATAATATCAGTTTTTTTATGTATTACAGTAAATGCTGGAAATCATTCACATGAAGAAATGATTTGAAGCAACAGAAATGTGGTTCTACAGAAGGCTACTGAGCATGCCATGGACAACCTTTAGAGAAAACGGAAACAAAAGAACACTGATATTTAACATTAGAAAGTTAGAATTCCTACACCACTTTATGCAGAAAGAAGACTGAAAATTTGACACTCACCGTACATATTGAAGTCAAGCGAGACATTGAAAAACTAGTGTATAGCTTAACTAGGGAGCTTGTATAAATATATAACAGACCAAAATTTAGGAGAGGTAACAAAGTCATTCAAAATTGTGGAGAGCCATAATCGCTAACGTCTCGAAGTGGTATGACAGAGAGAAGAAGAAGAAAATTGCCTTTTTCCATATCGTAGCTTAAATTCAAAAAACCTTATTTAATTTTCTTGCCGACCATTTTATTTATTTTATATTTAATAAATCGCTTTGAGTATTTATCATTATGCCAAGGATGTTTTTATAGAAGAAATTTAATTAAAACACAAAGCTTTTGATGCTATTAAATGACAAACATTAACATATTTAATCTTTTCATACTTATACATGGTTTTGGGTAGACAGAGTTGCTATATCACGTAGCAAAATTCTCTCCAAAATTCAATCGGAACCAAACGATCAATCTTTACTCATGTTGTGCCGGATTTAGTAATGCTTTTAAAATAGTTTATCTTCATAGAAATACATGTATATAAACATAAAAATATTCCATTTTTTTTAATTCCCTGTCATAAGAGAGAGCAATTGTTTATGATATTTCAGAATAATATCTTCTTTGTCTGTGAATTGCCCTGAAAAGAGAGTGGTTTGGGTTTTTCCTTTGGATTCTCTAAAGTAATTCGAATGTTAATAATAGCAGTTTTCTAATAAGGAGGATGTGCGTTGTGGTACAGTGGATATCGGCTCGGAACCGAGTTCGAATTCCAGTTTAATCCATTGTATTCACTTACGCGCAAATACCCTTGGGAACGGTATTAATCCGTCTCTTCCTGCCAGTTATGGGTTAAATAGTATGACAGACTGGGTTCTATAACCTTGATCGGCATCCAGTCTACCGCAGAAAGCAATAGCAACCTACTGCGGGATAATCTTCTGCCCAGTCAGTCATGTCTCTTTCGAGATATGATCGCCCAAGCGTGTATCACGTATGGCATTTAACTGACTGACTGACTAATAAAGAAACTTCTAGCGTTCATTGACCGAGTAACTCTCTGTTGAAATTTATAAACTCTTTCTATCAAATGCTATTTTTTAGGAAAAAAAAACACTATTCTCAAACGATCTTTTCAGCATTGAAAGCGGTTTCCCCCTAACCTTTTATTAGAATGATCATAGGTAAATATATTAGTGCATAAAATTAATTTGCGTCGGGAAAAGCAATGTTTATTAAATTATTTTGAAAATTAATATTTGCTAAAATGTCATCTCCGGATTGGGAATCTGTTCGTGAATTCTAGCTGAATTTATAACAATAAATGATATAATCTAGAAAAATAAATAGCGCATAGAGTGAATTGATGATTCTTATGGAGATTTATGTGCATCCTACATTCATTAATTTCAATACGCATTGTCTGAGACACATACACAGGAACACATACACACATACACACACACATAAACATACCTATCTATCAATCTATCTGTCTATATATATATATATATATATATATATATATATATTTTCCTAAGTATACTCGATTACATTTATGGGGTTATAGTCGTGAGTCGCAATCAATGAAGAGTATTCAACTGGACAACACCTATTAGATAATCAGTCATGCTCGTCTCGTTTTTTTGATTGTCACTTTTTACATTTTGCCTGAAGGCAGATCAATACAACATTTATTAATTTTGGAAGCTTTGTGCTTAAAATTATTTCAGCCTGAACTGTGCAAGCAGAAGGAGAATTTTTTAAAATCCTTGCATCTAATCCGAGATATGTAAGCTTTACACTTTCCTTTTTATGCTCCTCGGGATCATTTTTTTTTCTTTATTTATATTATTCTTAATTTTACGTATTTACAATATTTGTAATTTTAAGCGTGTTCCGGTACTATCTCGTTTAATCCTTTTCGAAACAATCCGACATAATTAAAGTTGCCAACAACTAGTCCGTGATGAAGCTTTGGCCAAAAGGCAGCCTTGACCCCGATATTTAAAAAAGATTGAATATGAAATTACATCTATATATATATATATATATATATATATATATATATATATAGTAGACACTGATGTCAACATTAAGCGGTGACATTCTGTTTTGTTTTATACATAGCATAATCATCAGGCCTCATGACCCGAACATTACGTTCAGGCATGATACAAATAATCGGCACTCGTTTAATTTATTTTAACCTTGAAATATGCTATCTCCCTTGTATTGTGTAATTTTATCCATGAATATATCCTAACTCCAAAATATATTGTTGATAGATATATATATATATATATATATATATATATATATATATGATGTATGGAAGTGAAAGAATAGGTGGACTTAAACCTACTATTCATGCATTTACATTTATATCGAGTGCTCAGTACAAAGTAGATCTTAATAGTGTAATCTGTTATTACAATGGTTTATAAAAGCATGATAAAGATTCCTAAAAATAAGGTACTACTGAATCATAGAGGTCAATCGACGGTTTTATGTAAACTTTGAAAATATTTTTCTTTAAAATATAATTAATTACAATTATTCATTTATAAATTATGCCCTAATATAATGTAAAATTTAAAAAAATATCTTACTAAGATAAATGACACACATAATACATATTTGGTTTCATAACTATAAGATACCTTAATATAACAGAATTATTCAATTCTAATCCTAACATAAGTATTCCAGCCCTTTTTTTACACATGAAGTAGTCAGTTAAGTGCCATGCGCAATACACGCTTTGGGCGATCATGTCTCGAAAGAGACACTACTGACCGGGCAGAAGATTATCCCGCAGTAGGTTGCCATTGCTTTCTGCGGTAGACTGGTTGCCGACCAAGGCTATAGAACCCAATCTGTCCTATTATTTAACCCATAACTGGAGGGAAGAGACGGATTAATACCTTTCCCAAGGGTATTTGCGCGTAAGTGAATGCAAGGAATTCAACTGGAATTCGAACTCGGTTCCTCCGATTTCTTATTCCGAGCCGATATCCACTGCGCCATAACGCACATCCGTATAAACATTAAAAAAAGAAAAACCTGAAATCTAACCTGCTGTTAAAAATTATTGTCTGCCCATTTGGCAACTTTAATTATGTCGGATTGTTTCGAAAAGGATTAAACGAGATAGTACCGGAACACGCTTAAAATTACAAATATTGTAAATACGTAAAATTAAGAATAATATAAATAAAGAAAAAAAAATGATCCCGAGGAGCATAAAAAGGAAAGTGTAAAGCTTACTATGTATCTTACCCAGACAAAATTAAAAATATGATTCTCAATTTTGATTGAAGAATATTGACCCCACTAAAAGCATATTATCTGGCTAACACTCCTTAATTTTGTAACTAACCATAAATTCATCTTATATTTTCTAAATAAATCATTTTAAACATTTATTTATTTTTAAATATTACCTGAAGAAAAAAAGTAATATTCTGAAATATGAAAAAAATTTTGTAGTGATATACTAGAATATATAGTCATGCGCGGACAGAACGGTTTCGATGTATCACAGCTCATCAGTAGGGTTAAACATCCGATTGTTTTAGCTAGGATTAAAACCCGACCAAATTGACATCAGTCGGCGATTCTACCTCTGAGTTCTCGGTAGAAAGAGGAAGACTTTTAGCGTGTGATATAACATGTACAAATTCCCCAGTAGCTAAGAATGTTCTAGTTCATTACTGAATGAACGATGCCTAGATGGTAGAGTAGCTACTGTGTTTTCAAAGTTTACCAGACTTTGAAAAAAACAGTAGCTATTCTAGCATCTAGTATGCTCAATCATGGTGTGAGAGCGTAAGTAGTCATATTGAACAGGTGAAGAGGCACATCTCTTGTTTCCTGTTTAGGATGTGGTTTCCGGTTTTTCTCTTTTCCAATCTTTTCACTCTTTTTTTTATTTTTTTTTCGATTGGAGTAGATAGACTAAACTATCGCCCGGTTCACATTCCACCCACGTCTATTGAACAGGTGAAGAGGCCCAACTCTTGTTCCCTGTTTAGGATGTGGTTTCCGGTTTTTCTCTTTACCAATCTTTTCACACTTTTTTTTATTTTTTTATTTTTATTTTTTTCAATTGCAGTAGATAGACTAAACTATCGCCCGGTTCACACACCACCCACGTCTATTGAACAGGTGAAGAGGATCATCCCTTGTTTCCTGTTTAGGATGTGGTTTCCGGTTTTTTTGTTTTCCAATCTTTTCACTCTTACGTAGCCCCCTGCGCATCAGTGGCGTTTTCGCCTTGCTTGGGGTGATATGATTAAAAAAAAAATCTAATTCCCACTGAAACTTGAATTTGCGCACATGAATGAATAAGACGTTTGGTACACTTGATCAGCTTTCGTTTGGATAAGGTGTATTCGTTTTAAATAACTAGGCCTTTACCGCAACAGATATGGCACACCGACTACATAGTTTTATGAGTACTACTTCTTCTATGCGCCCTGTCTCTTCAGGACGTAGGCGATCATGGATTTCCACGTCTCCCTATCCCTAGTGGCTCTTAGCACACCTTCTCCTGTTACAGCATGCAACCCCCGTTCCATCATCCACTTTATGAGGCCCTTCAAATATGTTATCAGGTGCTTTCCCCTGTCTCTTTTTTCTCTATCTGGCCTGTTAGTATCAGGTTCACTAAACCTTCCTTCCTCGTTGCATGACCCAGGAACTTCAGCTGTCTCTTCCTGATGCGCAGTATTAATTTCTTTTTAGTTTTCCTCATTTCTAGGGCCTCTTCATTGCTCACATGCTCGATCCATTAAATTCGCAGCATCCTTCTGTAGAACCACATTTCAGTTGCTGATGATATTGTTCAGCATTCACTGCCATATTGAAGAACGGACAACAAATAGCAATCCAGTACTTTCTCCCTTGTTTTGAGCGAAATTGTCCTGTTTCTTAATACTTTACACAACTTCTGGAATGCTTCCTTCACCATGCCAATTCGCCTTCGGATCTCTGTGTCGCACTTTTCATCTTCTGTTATAATACTTCCCATGTATCTAAATCTTTGTACATGCTTGATTCTTGTATCTCCGACCTGTATTTGGCACATTGGGCTGCCCTTTTTACTGATCACTATGCATTCAGTTTTCTTAAAGTTTATTTGTAGTCCTTTGTTATCACTCTCTTCAGCTACCTTCTGTAATAAGTCTTGTAGTTTCCTTTCCGTGTCTGCTGTCAGCACTGTATCATCTGCGTACTTTAGGTTGTTTAAATTGTAGCCTCCGATGCCAAATCCAGGCATAACTTCTAGGGTCCTCAAAATATTCTCGCTGTACAAACTGAACAGATTACTCTTAAGTCTTTCCCAAATATGTCAAGGCTGCCAAGCATCTCCATCAATTCTTTGTGGAGTATTTTTTCAAACGGCTTCGCATAAGGCTGGAATAATTAAATGTAACCGTCTCTTCAACACTAACAGCTTTATTTTCAAACACATCCTGTCCGTGGAACCTTTTCCCTGATAGTTAAAATCATCAAAAGTTTAAGGCTGATTTTAGTTGCCATCATTTATCGCTTTGAATCTCATCTATTTTTATCCTTTTCTTTGATACACTTCTGTACATTTTTTCTTACTCTAAATCCATGCGCAGCAGTGTCGATTCTGCTTTGCTTGGGATGAAATAATTAATTTTATTTTTAAATGGTAGGGTACTTCTGGAAAAATTTTGTAATCTAAATGCAAAATAAAAGTTCAAATATTATGTGTTTAATTTTATGTACTTTAGATATTAGGAATTTTAATTAGCATTTACTTTAGAAAATAGGTATTTTGATTAATATGTCTTTTAAAAAATAATTATTTCAATTAATATGTACTTTAAATAATATGTATTTTAAATATTATGTATTTAGATAATAGGTATTTTAATTACCATGTACTTTAGATAATAGGTATTTTAATTAATATGTACCTTAGATAATAGGTATTTTAAATTATATATACTTTAGAGAGTAGGTTTTTTAATTAATATGTACTTTAGATAATATGTATTTTAAATAATATGTAATTTAGATAATAGGCATTTTAATTAACATCTACTTTAGATAATAGTTATTTTAAATAATTATGTACATTAAATAACAAATATTTTAATTAACATGTACTTTAGATAATAGGTATTTTAATTAATACGTACTTTAGTTTCTTCTATTCATGCTTCATTTACTTACTTTTAATTGCATATGCCTAACTTGATTTGTTCGAAACAATCCATCCAAATCAGATTTTTTACTTCACGAGGTTAACAAGGATTTGGAACATCTTATATTTTTTTATTATTAATTTACGCATCCCTCGTTATTTGAATTGGTTATTAACATTCGTAAGAAAAAAATCCAAGTAATGTTACCTTAGGCATAAGCTGAGATTCTAAAATATATTCATTTTTCACGGACATCACTTATGCAACGAGACCTTGACAATAAAATATCTGCCGTAAGACCAGAGGCATCTGCGAATCTCAATTAAGTAATAGAATGATAAGTTTCACCTCATCTGCTAAAGGCAAATGAGAAAGATCAGCATTGTATGTTCGTCCGCTTCTTCTTTCATTATCGAAGAGGGTCTTATGTTTTTTTTCCCTACTTCTCGTAATTATAAAATAAACGTATCTACTCATTTGTTAAATAGACCATTTTATCACGAATTAATTTTGCGTGTCTACACAAGGACATTTAGGAACAAGCAGATACTAATTTTCTAGGCTGCGTCGTGCTGGAATGCTACGTGATACCTGTCCTTCTGTACTGAAGTGAATGTTGGACGATCTCATCGAAGATGAAGGAGAGGCTTGAGGCAGCAGAAATGTGGTTTTACAGAAAGTTGATTAGAATACCATGCAACAATGAGGAGTTGGAAAGGATGAAACTATTAATAAATATCAAGAAGATACAAATGAGGTTCCTAGGACACGTAATGAGGAATGCGAGCCTGGAGAATTTGATACTCACAAGTCGGATAAATGGAAAAAAATAGATAGGGCGTGAGACGTACTTGTTAGGGCTGAGCAAATGGTTGACGGAAGGGATTTTGGAAGAGATACCAAGAGAAAAATTATTGAGAGTGACAAGAACCAGAGACAAGTGGAAGTCCATGATCCCTTACGTCCTGAAGGGACACGGCACATGACGAAGAAGACGTTCAGGACTTAGGCGATCATGGCTCTCCCTACCTTCCTATTCTGTGAAACATTTAGTATGTTTTAACTTTTTGTTATCACTCCTAACTCTTGCTCTTCCAAGCCTATTACCCAGTTTCCTTCTGTATAATCATATTTTTGTTGTCAGATGTCTCTTCTTAATCTGTAATATAGTATGGCCGATATTACATTACATCGTACAACTCTTTAATTTATGGCTAAAAAAGTTGTACTGCTTGTTAATAGTTTGCTTGGCTTTTAAAAGTGTATGTAAACTATAGTTTAGTTTAGTTGTTTGTTTTACCAGAGATAATTGTTACTATATCTAACAGAAAAATTTTAATAAAGCTTAATTTTAATTGACGCATATGTTGTCGACGCCCTGTCCGAAACTGAGAATGACCCATGGTTGTGTGTGCAAAGAGGAAAAGTCGGGTAGATTCACATTAGCTTTTTTCAGTTAAGTGCCATACGTGATACACGCTTGGGCTATCATGTTTCTTTCGAGACATGACTGTCTGGGCAGAATATTATCTTGCAGTAGATTGTCATTGCTTTCTGCGTTAGACTGGTTGCCAGCCAAGGCTATAGAACGCAATGTATTCTATTATTTAACCTAAAACCAAAGGCAAGAAACGGATTAATACTTTTCCAAAGGGTATTTCGCGTAGGTGAATGCAAGGAATTAAACTAGGATTTGAAATCGGTTCCCCGATTTATGGTTCCGAGCCGATATCCACTGCACTACAACGCACATTGGCTTACAAAGATAAATCTATGTTAATTATAATAGTTATAATTATTTTATTATATTAGAGACTACATTTTACATGGACACAACTGAGGAATCTTTCGTTAATTCAATCTGCCTTTATGCAATCAATGCCAGCACATTCTAAGAAAACTCCCTACGTCATATTTCAACGCAGACCCCACTAAACTGAAGATCCCTGCTGAAAAAAAAAATACCAAAATACATCCTATCATTAAAATGTTCTTCTCCAATCGTAAATACTGATGAACTTAAAATGAGAAAAAATGTTTATTAAAAAAGTAATTTATAATAAAAGATCAATGTTTATAAACATTGAATTAGATGAAAACGCAGTTTATTTATCTCATGAAATAATTTTGAAATAAGTAACGCATTGCAGAAAAAAATTTTCATGCATTAATTCTCTATCCTAAATTATGTAGCCCTTTACACCAAAATACGTTTAGAGATATCCCAGGTAGATCCACAGTGGAGCGAACATTTAGTGGAGCCCTTACATCTAATGAGTAGCTGCATCTACTTTAAGTAAAGTTTGGTCAAATACTATTTTACCAGTAATCTGTTTCTCGTCTGAATCCATCTTGCACATTTAAAATTCTATCATTCGTCTGTGCATCGAATATTGCTTGTTATATATGGTCGGGTGTTCCTGGTATTGATCTCGAGATTCTTGACAAAATCCAGAGAGGGATCTGTAATGTAATCGTTTCTATCCAAGTATCTCGACTCCTGTTACATTCTCACCGAAGTAGCATGGCTTCTGTTTCTTTATTGCAAATATTTTCATGTCAACTTCTCTGACGAGCTTTTTATCTGGTGCCCCAACGTATTTCCAAATTTTCATTTAGGTCCCACTCCTTTACTGTTGAAATAGCTAAACGAGCCCGTATCTACTACTCTAACCGTTTTTCCCGCACTTCCAGTCTATGAAATTTACTTCCTTTCCCTTGCTTCTTTGCTAACTGCCATCTTCAAAAATATATACGCGATATCAATCAATCTTCTACCTTCTTGAAACAAGTTCATGTTTTGTTCTTTCTCTAATTCTTCTTATACTCGGTTTTCCCTTTAGTTTCACTCCCTGTAGCCACCTGCATTCTAGCAGCATTTCAGCAGTGATTGGGTTGAACTGATTTGAAAAAAGATTTCAACCCTTTACATCCCAACTTGGCTTTCATTATGGTAATGTATGCAACGATAGCGTACTCCAGTAAATTGCATAAATCTTTAACAGGAAATTTTTATTTCGACCTCAAAGCAGATTAAGACCACAACAATAGAATGTTTTTCTTCTCCTACATGAAAGACCATGGTCCTGGGCATCTGGCAATAAGGCCATTGATTGTGAGATTGTGAGGAGCATGGAACCATCTCTTAATTGCTATTGTTCTTAGGTCCACTCTGACCCTGAGTGGTAGAAGCTTTTAGGGTCCCAGCTATGGGCAAATAGTTACCCTCCAAACTGGGGTCAAAACTATGAAAGTATAAAAATACACATTTATAAAACTATATACATAAAAATAGATTTTTATAAAATAAATATACATTTATGAAAGAAAAATATTACCAAAAATACATTTTTGAAGAAAGCGTTATTACCATATTGTTGAAGGAAAATATTATTCAGAGCAAAACATTTTTGAATAAAAAACTCGACGACATTTTCAGTTTTTTTAAAAGAAAAAAGAATAAAAACAAAGCATTTCCTTAAATTCTGATTAAATAAACCTTCTCACTATAACCGAACATTAAAACTATAACTTAAAACCCCATCTTTTTGGCATTAAATAAAACCATATAGATTGATAAGCCGTTAAAAATACTGAAACTCAAACTCAAACATTAGAGATTATATTCGAAATTCGAAATTCACTGAATGCATTGATCTAAAAGTGTAACTTTATTGGCCCAGAAAAATTTTGCAGTAGCAAAAACTTCAAAGCGTAATTTTTTTAACCTCATAAGGAGTATACTACAATAGAATCGAGAACATCCTTCTATTTACTTTATCTTGGTCGATGTTTTGTAGATTTAAAAGCATAGGCGTGAAGAGCTGCTCACATATTTAAGTTTTCCATATTGCATTCCAAATGAAAAATCGCGTAAGAGAAGATAGGTTGCCTCCAGGGACCGACAATCTTCATGAAGAATCTATGTCAATAATCTAGGTAATTATTACAAGTGTATGTAAGTGGGGTATGTCGACAATATAGGTATTTATTATTACAGGGCTATGTTGATAGGATGTGCGTTGTGGTGCAGTGGATATCGGCTCGGAACGAGAAATCGGGGAGCCGAGTTCAAATTCCAGTTGAATTTATTGCATTCACTTACGCGCAAATACCCTTGGGAAAGGTATTAATGCGGCCCTTCCTTCCAGTTATTGATTAAATAACATGACCGATTAGGTTCTATAGCCTTGGCTGGCAACCAATCTACCTCAGAAAGCAATGGCAATCTACGGCGGGATAATCTTCTGCCCAGTCAATCATGTCTCTTTCGAGAATTTATCGCCCCAGCGTGTTTCACGTATGGTTCTTAACTGACTATGTTGATACAAATAATATAGATATTCGTTATGAATATGCTAGGCCGATAATACAGGTATCCATAGTTAAGATATGATGGTCTTTATCAAAAATCGATATCGTCTATCAACTATTCCAAGAAATAAGACTCGAGATCAATCTTTCCAAACTATGAAAACATTAATCTTGAATTAGAATTAGAGCAATAATGGCACATGACTTGAATTTATCTGGAAAATTCATGATGTAGAAATAGTGATTACGAAACACTTAAGATAATTCGGTGTATAGATTTGTTATAGCAACTTTAGTATAAGAGGTTGAAAAATTAAACATTTAATTATGCTAGATGTAGTTTCATCAACATAAACATTCAGTCATAAAGACGAAAACAGAAATTAGAAAACTGAAATAATCTCGTCAAATAGTGACTTTCATAAATATCTCAATAATCAACTATTAGTTGTAGATGCTGTTCGATTTTTATAGTGATTATTTTGAAATGGTAAGGGCAAGAATTTATTGAAAAAGCTCCGGTATACAGTTGCCGTGAAGAGTAAGTTAAAAACATTACGAAGTATTGATTTTTGCTGTATTTGTAAAACGAGATTTACGCTTGGAGAAATTTGGCTGTGAATGAAAATGAGGTTTGTACAATTAAAAAAATGGTGAGGGTGCTGAGGGACCCTGTTATATGATGCCATGCAGAAGATGTGAATGCATTGTCCCATCATTTGTCGTCGTGGGGTTGGCACTTTGTAGAAAATGTAAAATTGTTATGTCATATGATAAGGTAGAAGTTACAACAAAATACCCGATTTTTGTTGGAATACAACTAAGCCTTTTGGCAAAATAAACGATTGAAAAAAAACAACAATTGCCATTAATTTTTGCTGCACTAAGAGTGTCAATTAAAATTTTTGTTCGGATATCAAGGCATCAGACCTTGATGTAACAGTGACTCGATTTTGGTTGAATTTGAGTGAAGCGTCTTTGAGAAATGCATAAAAGTGCACAAAAAGAAAACATATTATGTTTGCCGTTGATTTTTGAAGAAGCCGGTACATTAATTCGAAAACTGCCTGTGTACATCAAAGGTTCGAAAGTGATCTACAAGTTATCCGATTTTGGTTGAATTCGCATAAGGCGTCTCAAAGGAGAAGAGTTTGTAAATTCTAAGCGTTTCGATGATTTCTGTCGTACCCTGTAATTCGATTCGAAATTTTTTTACGTACATCAAATGTTCATCTTTTGATGGACAAGTGACACAATTTTGATTAAAATTAGATCAAAGGTTTCAAAAGTGTAAGGTTCGTTAGAATGCAAACACACAAACTCACACTCAGCCAGACAGACATACATTTTTAAATATGTAGATATATCTACATATTTAAAAATGTATGTCTGTCTGGCTGTGTGTGAGTTTGTGTGAAAAATGATCTTCGCCAATATCCATAAACTTTTCGCGATCAAAGACGTTTTTAACCGTTGATTTTTAGAAAGATTATGGATATTAGCGAAGATCATTTTTCCTTGAACATTGTGATTTGGCGCTACAGCATCACAATCAAAGTACTGTACAGAATAACAGAAACCACAAGACTTGAAAAAGTTCCACAGCGCAAAAAAAAAAAATCAGATGTAAGATATAAAAAAGAAAATAATTACATAATAAAGATATTGACGTTAAACAATATTTAAAATAAAAAGTTGGGAAGGAAGACACCATCAATTCTGTACTTAAGCTACTGTACTTAAGAACCCCATTTTCCTGATTTTCTATATTTTTAAGTGAAAGATTGTGTACATTCCGAAGCCGAACTGGCTTCACGGTCAATGAATACCGTATGTTTCCTTATAAGGACTCATTTAATACTACTATTAACATTACCATTTGGATTTCAGTATTATATTTTCTGTCCTTTGTAAAAAAAACTGCTTAGATATTTAGATTTACATCTTTTAAAATTTGTTTGTTTTACAGCATACTAACGCCTCTATGGGTCACCTAATGCCGGAATTGCATTTTATGCTTGAAGTTATATTTAGTTAAATGGCAAATCAACATCTTATGAGCAATCTAATTCTGAAATTTTATTCTATGTGAAATTTAATCTTTTTTTTTTCCGAAAATGTATTGCTGGAATATCTTTTTTCAATAATGTATTGCTGGTAATATTTGTAATTCTTTTACTATGAAGATAAGTTTGCTTGTAAACTTTTCTAATTTGCTTTATATTTTTATATATTCATAGTTTGGCTAAAGTTTATGGATTCATTATTTGCATATTTTTGACACTCTAACTGGAGCTACCACTCGGCGTTGGCTTGGAGCAGAGAACAATAGCAATAAAGAGGTGGTTCTATGCTCCTCAGAACCTCCTTGACAGAGGCCTACTGCCGAATGTAATTTATCGTCATACCCATGAGGTTAAATGTACACAACTGATCGATTATTGTGTCTCTCCGATGCATAGTTTGCATCTTGAACTGTTCCGTTTGTTGAAAATCTTCTATTATGTCTTTGTAAATCGGGGCTGGTTTTTTATTACTGTTTGCCTTTTAGTGACAAGAAAAATAAATTAAGCAAACGCATACAGATTGCTATGCACATATTATTATGCTGCTTGTATTTGTGAAGATGTGTCACGGTCATAACTTTGAATAATAATGTAAAACCTGCTCCATCCCCGTTTAGGGCAAAGATTAGTTACACCTTTCTGAACGAAGAAGTCAAGGGAAAAGAGTAATGGAAGATACAGAAAAAGAATTTCTCTTTAAGGCGAGAAGAGGTCCGAGGGAAATAGCATGAAAGGGAGCATAGTGTGTGGGCTGAAGAGAAATGCAAATGGTGTACATATTCTGCATTTTTGAGCTGAAATTGGGAAATAGTTATCGAAAAAAATATAAGCCTCATAAAGACTTAAAATCTTAACAATTTTAACTATTGATATTCTTTATTGAGTAATAGAGATATTAAAAAATAGAAGAGAATCTATGACAGAACATACCGGGGTATACCATATTAGTTTGTAAAAGTAATCGATTTATATACATATACGTGTGCTTGTGTGTGTTCGCTCGTGAGAAAGTGTGTAACAAGATAATAATAGCCTTCTATGGACCGTGTCTATTCAAGACGTAGGTGATCATCTTCCACTTCTTTTGATCCTTTGTAGCCCTTAAACTTTCTCTTTTTCCACCCTTAAACCCTGCTTTGCCATCCGTTTGCTCAGACTTATCAACTATGCCACACGTTGCTTTCTCATATAGAATGTATCTATTGAATTAGTGTGGGGAGGGAGGAGAAACATATATAGATATACATAACATAAAGTGGCTTGATCGATTCTATATTATAATCAGTACATAAACTGATCCCTGACTTTGTGGGGTGATAATAAATATTTTTCTACCCCTAATTTTGCATTTCTGAAAAACTCCAAAGTGTTTCAAACTTTTCTAGCTCGATGTCACTAACGCTTCTTTTAGTGTTTTCCCGTTTCGGGTTTACGTTTCCAGTGTGTCCCTCTTATTTTTTTCACACTGTCCGTGCATTTTTCTGCAAGTAACGGTCGTTCAGGTGTCTGTTGTATTGTAGTCTGGCTGCTGTACAAGTCTTCTTCAGACTCCGAAGTTTTATCATTAGGTTACATATATATCTTTCCCTCTATCTGTCTTGGGAGTATCAGATTCTCCCACACCAGCTTCCTCATTACATGACCCAGAAATTCAAGCTGTTTTTCCTGATGGTAAACATCATTCTCATATTCATGTCTATCCTCTCCTAAATTTTGTCGTTGCTCATATGTACGGTTCATGGTTTCATCAGCAAACTGAAGCACATTTTGGTTGAAATAAATTGCCCAGCATTCGCTGAAAGATTAAAGGACAATCATCTCATAACAATCCAGTACTCTGTTTCTAGTGAAATATTCATCTCTCTCAGAGCTTCGGGCATCCATTGCTATGTCAATAAGCATCCAGATTACAGTGTCTCATATTCCGTCTATTTCCAAGTGTTTGATGTTCTGTACAAGCTTCATTTTAGTATCCCCGGGCAGTAGTTGACACTTTTGTCTCTTCTTTTTACTGATGGCTATGAACTCAGTTTTCTTGCAGTTTATATCTTGTCTTTTCGTTCCGATTTCTTTAGCTGCCTTCTGTGTGATGTTTAGTAGTTTCCTATCCGTGTCTACTATCAAGACTGTATTAACAGCTTATCTTATATTGTTAAGATTGTGGCCGCCAGTGATGAATCCTGGCAGCACTTCTAGAGTTTTAAGAATTGTCGCGCTGTATAGAATATCTGCTGAGAAGACACATCCTTGACTTCTTTTTAATCATTTCATCCCAAGCAAGGCATTTCACTGCCACTATTGCGCAGGGGGTTACATAGGGAAAAGTGATGAGAAAGAGTGGTTAGATATAGGAAATGTCAGAAGGAGGGTGATAGACAGATAAGGATACCGAGGATGAAGGTTGTCTAAATAAGAAGGGTGTTTGAGAGAATGGATGCGAGTTAGTGTGTTAGGAGGTGTCTATTGACCTTAAACTCCTGGAGACGGTAGCAGTCGTGGAAGCAGGTATGTGGAAGGGAATACCACAGGCGGGAAGTGCGAGAAAAGAAACTGTTGGAGTAGAAATTGCGGTTACATTTTATCGGTTTTACTGTAAAAATGGTGGGGCCTAGTTGCTAAACTAGTATCTCATGCAAACTCGTACCTAGGGGGCACCAGTGATCTAAGTTCATCGGAGCAGAAGCCGTGAAAGTATTTATAGAAGAGGCACAGGGAAGCCACGTCACGCCGGTGAGAGAGTAACTACACTTACGCCCTTTTTTATCTTTGTGTATCTAAAGATTTCTTTTACTTTTTTTTCAACAGTTTTTGATTATTCTAATGACTTTCCAGAATATGTCATGTTTGTTGAACATCTCTATCAAGTGTTCGTGGCGTAAGTTGTCGAATACCTTGCCGCAGGCTATAAAACACAGGTACACGTTGTTCTGGATCTGTACTTATGAGCATATAAATATCGCGTTCCTTGCTTCAATGCCCTTGACAAAACCGCACTGTTCTTGTCCTATCTCTGACCTGATTCCTCTGCACGCTCTATTCACCAGAATTCAGATGATGAGCGTTTTTTTTTTCTTTTGTGATTCATTACGCTGATGTTTCGATGGGGTTCATATTCTTTTGCTCCTGGCCTCTTAGGAAGTGAAATAAAAATCCATCTTATTAGGTCTTCTGCTACATCGTCAATGCTGTAGAATTCGTTTATCTATTTGTGTAATTTTGTCTACGCTGTCAGCATCTCTATTACAATGCCGTCTGGTCCTGCTGTTATGTCTCTTTTCAGATGATAAGTGCAGCTTCCAATTTTCAATTCGGATTTCTATTTCGTCCGTAAATATTTCTGGGTATTGTCGGTTTATCGCAATTTTTTGGGGATAGATCTTAACGATATCTATAAAAGTGACAAGTTTGGACTTTGTTTAAGTATTTGTTTGTTTGATAGATTTGCGTTAGCGTCTGCATTTTGCGGTCTGTCTCGACGGAAGTTGTGCTCTGATGCAGATCAAAATTGTAGAACGCTAACGATACCTGACTATTTTTCAGAAAGCCCACCACCCTATTCTAATAGAGACATTCTACATAGTTATCTAAATCTAAACATATTTATAAATGGAACGTTGTCTGTGTGCGTGTATGTGTGTGTGTGACTCTGTGTGTGTGTATTCGTTACCTGTAGACTCCGAAACGGCTGAACCGATTTTGTTGAAAATTTACATAGTTGTACTATAAGCGTCTGCGAGTTTTATTAGCTATGTTTTGTGTCGAGGTCCACCCGATAAATATAGAAAATCGATAATCGAGAAAATCGGGTTATAGAAGAAGTGGTCCGATTTTAATCAAATTTGATGCACTCATAGACAAAGACATAAGAAATGATATTCAGAAGTTTTAAGGTTGCAGTTTTTACAATAGTGCAGAAAATCGATAATATATATCTATAAAATGCAAGGTGTTTGTGTGTGCGTCTGTTTATCTGCCTGTATGTGTGTATTTTTTTCAGCGCTTTTATTTTAGTTTTTGCTTCGGGTTTGGCTCTAAGTAGGTATAATTGTAGTTCTTAGTCTTAGCCATGATGCCATTTACTCAGAGGACTTATTTAGCCTTCAAAATTCAGTTTACGACGAAAAAAACTTATTTGATATCGATACCAGGAAATCAAAATTTCACTTACATCCATTAATTTTATTTCAGTCTACGATTTCGCTTTAATTGGAAACAACTATTGCTTTTTAGTCTTTCGTGCCAACGTCCAAAGAGTGTGAGCTCCAAGACCATGGATTAGTTTTAAATCTTGCATTACACCCGAGGAACACCGGGCTATACTGCTAGTCTATATCTATTTGTCTTTCACCAACATTACTTGCATTCCTAGTTTTTCGAACTAGTAATATTTAGTTCACTCCTTAAGCCTATGCAAGTATTGCATCACAAATCCCTCTGAGCACTGCCTTGCTTCCAGAAACTTGGTCCTCTCAGCAATCTGTAATGTGATAGGTACCGACTTGGCAGCTCGGATACAGTCACTTTCTCATTGGCTGAATTTGGCTTCCCTGTTTCTCTTCTACAAATACTTTCACGGCTTCTGCTCCAATGAACTTAGCTCACTGGTTCCCCTATATATAAATTTACTCAAGCCACAACATTAGCAACTAAATTGTAAATGCAAATTCTACTCCAGCAGCTTCTTTGCTCGTACTTCCCGCCTGTGGAATTCCCTTCCATTTACTTGCTTTCCCAACAACTCTCCAAGAATTTAAATGTAATGTCAATAGTCGTCTCCTATCTCATTAACTTACATCCTTTCTTTCATGTTCCTTTGTTCATTCACTCCTATCTCATCAGTATTCTCATCCTTCCCTTACCCACTTCCCGATACCCCTATAACATGTCACTCTTTTTCATAACTTTCCTCCTATGTAACCCCCTGCAAAACAGTGGCAATAAAATGCCTTGCTTGGGGCAATATGATTATAAAAAAAAATATATCACTAGGGTGGACGTTATGTAAGTAATTGTTTGTTTGATAGATTCGTCTTAGCGTCTGCATTTTGCGTTCTAGCTCGATGGGAGTTGCGTTCAGCTGTAGATCAAAATTGTAGAACGCTAACGACACTTTTCAATTTGTCAGAAATCCAAAATTAGGGGTAGAAAAATATATATTATAATCTCACAAAATCAGAGATCAGTTTATGTATTGATTATAACATAGAATCGATCACCCACTTTATATTATCTATATATGTTGCCCATCCTCTCCCACCCTAATCCAGTAGAGACATTCTACATTGTTATTTATATCTATAAAAATGACAAGGGCGGACATTGTGTAAGTATTTGTTATGTAAATTCATCATATATTTATTATTCTCATTATTCTTTAAACTACACGAGTAAGACCGGGCTAAATTTCTAATATATATATATTCACCTGTGCTGAAGTATTTTCTTCATTTCTCTGTTTTATTCTGTTGGGGAACATGTATTTTGCATTGTTAGTTGTCTTATTGCTTATGTATAACTTCTTTATTAGTCATGCTCAATCTGTAATTCTTGCACATTTTTCGTTGAGTGATTCCTCTTTAGCCTGTCTTCATTAAATCTTTATTTATTTGTAATTTTCTGTATCTCGTTGCAAGTTTTGGCATTGTTGTCTGTCTCTTTTACATGATGTCAAGAATCTCATGCGTGATTCACTCATTTTTTTAAATACGTTGGTTGTCTTTTGGAAGAATATCGTTTACTGATGTCACTAACGCTTGTTTTAGTGTGTCCCGTTTCTAGCTTGTCCCTCGTATTTTTTCACACTGTCCATGTATTTTTCTGCAAGTTGCGGTCGTTCAGGAGTCTGTTGTATTGTAGTATGGCTGTTGTACAGGTATTTTGCAGTCTCAGAAGTTTTATCAATAGGTTACATATAACCGGGAAGCGGTCGCTTACACAATAGGCACTTCGATAGGTTTTACAGTAGATAACAACATACCTGACTCTTATGTTTATAGCTATATAGTTAATTTGGTGTTTATTATCATACCTCAAGCTTTTCCATGACCATAATCCTCTCGGATATTCTGGAATTCAGGTGTTCGTTAATACATAGTCATTCTTTGTGGACGATCGAACCCATTTATTTCCTCAGGAACTGAGATTTATTAGTTCTTCGGCATTGAAAACAATAATTGTTCTTAAAAATAGGATGATTTTCCGTTCTGTTTTTTACGGTGATTTCATGGTTAGCTGGCCGTTGACTCCTCGAGAGTACTTTTGCCCTTTTGTAAGTCTTATTTTTTGTTTTACCGATTTACTAAGAACCCTTCTCACTCATATATCTATGGAGTGTAATAGCCAGTTTGGAAGCAGACAATCGGATATGGATTTGTTGTTATAGCACAGAGACTGAATGACGACAAAAATATATATTTTGTATATTTACATGTGTCGTTTTAGAGTGAGATTAGGTTCGTCTTTCTTTAGCTGTAGTGAATGATTATGGATCTTTTTTAGTAATTATTAAGTTACAACTTCTCTGAGTTCGAAGAGCCACACCATTTTTCATACTATGAACAAAAATATTCGAAAATTTAAGTTAAAGAATGAAAAAGAAACGGACTTAACCGTAGATGCTGCGTCCAGCTTTGAATTAAAATATCTGAGTGAAGGGAATTTTCAATTCACAAAATAACGAATACATTTCGCATTTTTTTCAGATAAATTCTAACGGCGTTAAGCTGGAAATAGTTTATTAAGGATCTTATACACACACACACACACACACACACACATATATATATATATATATATATTAGCAGACAGATGTGTTTCGCTGTATCACAGCTCATCAGTACTGTTAGACAGCCGATTGCTTTTTACCTAAAATTGAAACCCGACCGAATTGGTGTGAGTCGGTGATTCTACCTCTGAGCTACGAGCGCTCGGTAGAAGGAGACAGATTTTAGCGTGTATATTATCATTATACACGCCCAATAGTTGAGAGTGCTCTGATTCATTGTTGAATAAACGATGCGTAGATGCCAGAATAGCTACTGTTTTTCAAATCTACCTTTCTTCCAGATTGCTCAATGAGGGTGTGAGAGCCTAAATAGTCATCCACAGAGAAATAGATCTGTTTCGCTGTATCACAGCTGATCAGTACGGTTAAACAGCCGATTATAGATATATATATATATATATATATATATATATATATATATATATATGTGTGTGTGTGTGTGTGTGTGTGTGTGTGTGTGTGTGTGTGTGTGTGTTACTTTTAAGAAATGAATTGAATTCTTTCGGTGACTGGCATGTGTAAACATTGCTTATATACAACACGTCAAAATTTCCTTCAATGTGTCTTCCCTAGTGGCTAGAACAATTGAGGAGTTGTGATACAGCGAAATAGGTTTGTATGTGGATGATTTTTATATATATATGTGTGTGTGTGTGTGTGTGTGTGTTCTCAGGAGATCTACAATAACAGATTTTACCGCTCTTTTTTAAAAACTCACGTAACAGGGAATTTTTGTGAACGCGCAATTTTCAAAATTAAGAGAAGATAGTGCATTTTTCTTCATGATAGTATGATCATAATAGCTATTTGTTGGTATTATTACATTTGGTCATAATTTCTGTCCTTTCATTTAGAAATTCATTTTTGTTTGGAAGTAACATCATAGCTAATTTTTCTTTTGAGCACAGTCTACATATTTTACCACCCTATTTTATATATTTTTCTAATTTTTCGTAATTTCGAAATTTGGTAATTTTAAAAAAAAAATTTACGCAAGCGTTTAAAAAACGGTAAATTCTGTTATTGAAAATCGCCTGAAGACACCGAAATGTCGAAACATGGGTTGCGTAATAGCTTGACCACAAATAAAAAAAAATAAAAATGTTCTACAATATAATCTTATTGAACACTTTAAATGCAATTGTGTACTAATCTAATTTAATTATGACCAAACAATAATTAAATAATATATATATATACAATCAAACACACAATCACACACACAAACACACACACACACACACACACACACACACACACACACACATATATATATATATATATATATATATATATATAAACCATCAATAATCACAGACAGTCTCTGCTACCCCCATTAGCATGGGTCAGTAAAACACTTAAAGTAAAACACTGAAAATAAAACACTTCTCTTCCATAGGTTAACTCTCACAACAGACCTCAAGTAGAATGACTATGTAGAATCCATAGGCTAATTCACTGCCAAGAAGGTCGGTTCTCTTTGCATGGCCAGGGAGTTTTCCCGTCTGAAACAATCCTGCACATCTACAAATCTACAATCCTCCCGTGCATTGAATAGTGCTGCCATATCTGATGGGGTACTTCTACTATCAACCTAGGGGTCCTTGACAAAATCCAACGGAGAACCTGTAATTTGATCGACCCCGACTTGACAGCTCAGATACACTCACTTACTCACCGGCGCAACATGGCTTTCTTGTGTCTCTTCAACACATACTTTAACGGCTTCTACTCCGATTAAATTAGCTCCCTGGTGCCCCCTATATATGAATTTACTCGAGCCACAAGATTAGCAACTAGTTGAAACTACTGTGAAACCAACAAAATGTAAATGCAAAATCTACTCCATCTTTTCTCGCACTTCCAGCCTGTGGAATTCCCTTCCGTTTGCTTGCTTCCCCGACAGCTTCAATCTCCAAGAATTTAAATGTAAAGTCAACTGTCATCTTCTATCTGATTAACTTGCATCCTCTCTCTCTCTCTCTCTCTCTCTCTCTCTCTCTCTCTCTCTCTCATGGTCTTTTGTCCGTCCACTTTATTCTCATCTGTATTGTCATCCTTCTGTTAGCCACTTCATGACACCCCCTGTAACCATTCACTCTTTCTCATAACTAACCCTCTCCACAACAGTGGCATCGCCTTGCTTGAGGCGATATATATATATATATATATATATATATATATATATATATATCCTCTTTTATACAGATTTCATTAAAGACGACTAAAAAATTATTGGAATTAATCTTTACTTCTGTTCATTTATGGTTATATTTTATTGATACAGACTCAGTTTACCAGTACAGAAAATTAAATTATCCTCTATAACTAAGGAAACAGTTAAACCTTTTGTCAACAACTCACCTGCAGAAGACCAATACTTTTTTATAAACTCTCATGCGTTCCAGATCAAACTAAAAGGATGAATAATTACAGTGAGCCAACCAATACAAGCTTATAAAAAAAGATAAACGTTACACATATCTGACCATAGCTCACTTGACTCAATATCTCCGGGACCTGGCATCTAGATGGCGCCACTAATAAAACACCCATATGATTTTAAAGAGTATTAAACTTCACTTGGCACGTGAGAGAATTCGGGCCCACTCAAATTATTACTTTAAAAATTGTAGTTATGTCAGTCAAGCTTCTGTCGCAAATTTAAAAAAAATATAGAAAAATCTGAATTTCCAGTTTTAATAAAACAAGGCTTTCTGATGTGAAAGATACTTTCCAAGCAAAGCTATGTCTTGATAAGTGTTATTCAGTCTCTGCTCCTTCGGAAATAACCGTTAAGAGGATGGAACTTTGTCTGTGTTGTATGTGCATGTGTGTGTATGAGTGTGTCTCTGTGTGTGAGTGTCCGTTATTTATAGACTCCGAAACAGCTGAACCGATTTTCTTGAAAATTTACACAGTTGTACTATAAGCGTCTCCGAGTGTCCTTAACTAGATTTATATCGAGGTGCCCACGATATCGAAAATCGATAATCGGAAAAATCGGGTTATAGCGGGAGTGGTCCGATTTTAATGAAATTTGATACACTCATAGACAAAGACATAAGAAATGATATTCAGAAGTCCTTACAATAGTGCAGAAAATCGATAATATATATATATATATATATATATATATATATATAAAGCAGGATGTTTGTGTGTGTGTTTGTTTATCTGCCTGTATATCTGTATTTTTTCAGCCCTTTTATTTTAGTTTTTGCTTCGGGTTTGGCTCTAAATAGGTATAATTGTAGTTCTTAGTCTCGGCCATAATATCATTTCCTCAGAGGACTTATTTCATTGTTATATCGTTTGGCATTTTTCCCCATGATCGCCTTCTTTAAGTATATATATATATATATATATATATATATGTGTGTGTGTGTGTGTGTGTGTGTGTGTGTGTGTGTGTGTGTGTGTGTGTGTGTGAACAACATCAGGGATGGAAACTCTTTGCTGGAATACATTTCGGTCTCGATAAAATTTACTTTTGAAAATCAAAAGCCCGAAAAAAGTAAATATTAAAGATATGCTTACTATCTGATATGCCGTGATTCTGTATGTATTAGGATTACATCACGTATGATAACAATAGGTCAATAGATAGATTTTTTCTCTTGGTATCTCTCCTAAATCCCGTTCCGTAATCCATTAGCTCACCCTATCAAGTATGTGTCGCGCTGCTTTTTCTTTGTCTTTTTTTACTTCTATCCATCTTGTGAGTATTAAATTCTCCAGGCCCTCTTTCTTCATTACGTGTCCCAGGAACCTCATCTGTCTCTTTCTTATGTTAAGTATGATATTTCTCTTCGTTTCTATCCTCTCCAACAGCTCGTCGTTAGTCACGTGCTCTGTCCATGATATCCTCACATAGATAGATAGATAGATAGATAGATAGATAGATAGATAGATAGATAGATAGATAATTTATCAAGGGGTGAACAAACTGGAAAAACTAATGAAATTAAACATTATTTACATTGTTTGAACTGTTGTTTTAATTATTTTCGTCATATTCACAGCGTTTTGGCCGTTATACGCTCCGGCTTTTTTCATGTGTTTCGGCTTTCGAACCGAACCTTTTATTTCGATCACTGGGGTATATTGTTCTCATTCCATGAACCATATTACTTCCGGATGTCTTAGCTATCTGTCTTTAACTATACTCTCTGAATTATTTCTTCAACTCTGCTATAGCCGAGAATTGAACTCAGGGCTCTTTGGAACAAGGCATAGGAATTATTGAACTCTTTCATTCAACAGTCCAAACAATGTAAATAATATAAATACTAAATCATTTTAGAAAAATAGACGGAGATAAGCATACAAACAAAATTTGAGAACATAAACAGGCATGAGAAATAAATTTTATTTCTGTCATCAAATTTGAGATTTTTATTTTTCAGTTCGTTTGCATACAAACATGCACAGAGACACAGACACACATATACATACCTATATAGATAAATGTACACACATATGCACACTGTTACGTACATATATATACAAGTCAGTCACTGTGCGACTTACTTGTATATATGTTCTGTTATTCTAATACACTTGTTGAACCGACCTTCTTGTTTTCGTGTCTTTGGTACTCAGATATTACCAATTTAAAAACTGTATTAAATTGGAAGTTAGATAGATTTTATGTTTGATGTATCTAACATTTTTCCTCTCGCTTTTCTCGCTTGTTGAATCCTCTTCCGACTTTTTCGTTGCCAGTCAACTGTAATGTAGAAAAACCTAAATGTTTTGCCAATCATTATCTTATAAATACGTTTTTTAGTTCTCTCTTTTTACTAATGTTTTAGTTTCCCCTTAGTCTATAGCACTCAGCAATCCCTTTCGACTGAGTTACTTTATTGCCATCTTTTAGAGAAGGAATAATTGAAAGTGAATAATGTTCCTAGTACAAGTATATGAGTATTTATAAGATTAGCCGGGCCAATTTCAGCTGTTGCAAAAAAAAAATACTTTCTGGATAGACAACAATTTTGTTAATCTTAGACGGCTTCCACATTTCGAACGTCAGTTAGTATTACGCCATTCATTCTTATCTTCTATGAGCCATGTCCCTTGAAGAGTTAGGCGATCATGGTTCTTCACGTTTCTCTATCCCTGTTGGCTCTTAACACACTTTCTCATTTTACCCCGCCTACAACTCACTGTCATGCACTTGCTGAGACCAGTCCAGTATGTTACCCGCTGGTTTCCCCTGTATCTCTTTCCCTTTATCTTACCTGTGAGTATCAGATTGTCTAAGCCCTCTTTCCGCATTGCACGTCCCAGACTTTTTAGCTGTCATTGATGCTCAGTATTAATTACCTTTTCATTTCCATCCTTTACAAAACCTCACCATTATCATATGCTTGATCCATAATATCCGCAGCATCTTTCTGTAGGGGCCAATTTCAGCTGCTTCAAGTTTTTCCGTCAACTTAGATGAGATTTGTCCAGCATTCACGGCCATACTGAAGAATAGAAAATTAAACAATGCCCTATTGTTGTTTGTCGAAAAGTGTCATAACCCAACATCGCACATTTGCCTCATTTCATTAGTCACCAAGTAAGTTTCCAAACAATAGGAAATATATAAATATTCTATATCACCAGTCCCTATCTCCTTATATATATATATATATATATATATATGTGTGTGTGTGTGTGTGTGTGTGTGTGTGTGTGTGTGTGTGTGAGCGAGAGAGAGGGAGAGAGAGAGAGAGAGTTAAACAAAGAAAGAGCACACTCTTTTTTTGTTTCCTAAAGGGAATTTTTTTTCTCTCAGTATTCTGGTTAGCATGTGAAATGCGGCCTTAGCCATGTCAATGCGTCTTTTGATCTCAACATCACACTTTACATCCTTTATCAGCACGCTTCCCAGTACTTGCTTTCTTTTAGCCTCTCCTACCTGTAGTTGTTGTCTTTTGGTGTCTTCTTTTGGCTGATTAACAGACATTAATTTATGTCTTACTCCCTTCATTAATCCATGCTCTTTATTCCCTTCATGACACTAGGACACGTAATGGCGATCTATGCTCTTCACACTTTCTTCTCCCTTGTAGCCCTTAATAAATTTGATTTTTCAACATCTCTGTCACACAGTACTCTGCCATCAATTCACTCAAGTTCACAATGTAGATTGTGCGTTCATTTCCTATATTACTAAAATTATTAGCATTCAGCGATTGAATAGTGGGGTTTTCTTGGTTTTATTTTCAATAATTTTGAAAAATATAAGAAATATATAAAATTATTAAATCAATGATTATGAGTCATCGGAAAATTCGAAAAAGGGATGATGTATTAATTGATTCATTTTTTACGAATTGTCAAATCCCTCTGTTATTTACAGCCGAAAAATATTTCGGATCCTACAAATATTTCTTGTTTTTTAGCAAGTAATATTGTACTAATGTTGTTTATTGAACATAGCAACGATTTTCAAATATAATCTCTAATATTTTACCCATAGCTGGGAAGAAAATGGTTGAATTCTTTCCTTACTCAAGGTTATATATGCGTAAATGAATGTAACGAACACGACTGGAATTCGAACTCGGCTCTCTAATTTTTTAATCGGAGCCATTAAACCACTCGCGCAATCAAGCACCTAGTATAGACTAGATAACACAGATCAAGGTAATGACAAGCCTAGAACTTGCTTAAATTCTGGATATAGTGATTCAAATTAAGACATTGCAATAGGAAAACTGAAATGTTCATTGGTAATGCTTTTACAAAACAGTTTCGACAAAGATGTATTTTTCTTAATCGTAGGCAGCATTCTGCTATATTATTATAATGAAACAAACCACGACTATTGATATTCATTGATTTGTTTTGGTATTTTTTTTTTTCATTTTGATAGCAAATATAAATACATCTCTTTTTCTAGACGATATGGATTTTTTTCAGAGCGTGTAAAAGAAAATTTAGCATTGACCCATTGTTGTTTCTATAAAAGTGTCATAATCCAACATCCTACATTTGCCTCATTTCATTACTCACCAAGTAACTTTCCAAAATATATAAATGTTCTATATCACCATTCTCTGTCTCCAGATATATATATATATATATATATATGTGTGTGTGTGTGTGTGTGTGTGTGTGTGTGTGTGTGTGTGTGTGTATCGTAAGAGGGAAAATGTTAGAGAGACAGTGCTGAAAGTTAAACAAAGAAAGAAAGAAGAAAATGTTATACACAATATGAAAACATTCCCAAGTAAATCAAATTGAAAGACACGGGGAGTGTCTGTGTTTTTCCAAATATCTAAACTACTGAAGATTACCCCCCACACACTGTCCCCACATCATGACTGCTGAAATTCTGAGCCAATTTCATTCTGAGCGACCAGTTAGTATTATTGGTTCCTCTTGTTCAAGTAATGAAGTGTTCTGAAGTTGCCTGCAGGAAGAATCTCTCTTCGCTTCCGGGCGTAAAAGTTTAAGAGTAATATTTAAAGAATTATACTTAGAAATCTTTGTATTTTGATACTTGACGTAACTTGCAGGCATCACATTAATTCAAGTGACAACATCTTCTTCAAACATCTATCCCTGTTTTGCATATCATAATCGTTGATTTCTCAGTATTTTATTGTTCAATCATTGCACCCCAATCAAGGTTAAAATCTACAAAGACGCAAAGGGATGACTAATAGTGAATCAAAATACAGAGGATATTAAATGTACAAGTTTCAAATTGAGAGAAGACGGCTATTGACGTTGCATTAAATTGACGAAGTTCTTAGTTGGTAGAGAAGTAAGTTTTTTTTTTGTTTTTTTTTAATCATTTCACCCCGAGCAAGGCGGAAACGCCACTGATGTGCAGGGGGTTACATGAATGTATAAAGATTAATTAGAAAAGAGTGAGGAGTACAAGCTAGTTAGAAAGGAACAATAGAAAGCTGAGAAAGCAGGTGCATAGGTGGAGAGAAAGGGAAGGTCATACAGGGGAGGGGAGAGAGCTAGAGGCCAGTGGTTAGTAGATGAGTATTAACTTTGCATTTAAATTTCTGGAGGTTGTAGCCGTCAGGAAAGCAAGAATACGGGAGTGAGTTCCACAGGCGGGAAGTGCGAGAGAGGAAGCTGCAGGAGTAGAATTGTCGTCTGCATTTGGCTAACCTGACTGTGAATGGGTGGGACCCAGTTGCCAGTCTGGTTGCACGGGTAAACACCTGTTGAGGAGGCATCAGTGACTTAAGCTCATCCGAGCAGAAGCCATGAAAGTATTTATAGAAGAGACAGAGGGAGGCCACATTTCGACGATGGGAAAGTTGCTGCAGTCGAGTCGCCAGATCAGTACCTATCACATTACAGACTCTCCTTTAGAGCTTGTCAAGAACGCTGAGGAGAACGGCAGGGTCACCTGACCATAAATGGCAGCAGTACTCCATGCACGGACGGATGGTTGACTTGTATACATTCAGGATAGATTCAGGTGGAAAAAACATGCTGGATCGACATAGTGACCCAATCTTCTTAGCAGTAGATTTTGCTATGGATTCAATATAGTGGTTCCATTTGAGGTCTGAGGACAGGGTAAGTCAGAGGAGGCGTAGTGTATTACTCTCCGGGAGAATCACCTGATCCATGCTTATGGGAGGCAGAAGTGATTGCCTGTAATGGTTGACAGACAACAGCTTGGTCTTAGATGAATTGAAGTTGACAAGTCACTTCTTGCCCCAGTTCACCACAGAGTGTAGATCCCGCTCAAGGTCAGCAGCGAGATTATGTCCTTCCGCCACGACAGGTTTCTTACTGGAGCGGGAGTATATTGTAGTGTCATCTGCGCTGCAAAATATTTTAAAAGTCAGAAGTGTGAGAAACAAGACTATTAGAACAGTTTATGGTTGTATTTTGCAATTTTATTAGAGATATTAAGACGCGTTGTCAGTTAGTTAAGTGCCATACGTGATACATGCGTTGGGCGATAACATCTGGCAATTAGCGCAAACATACATATAACTAGGTGCACCCATATACACGAAAAACATATATATGATTCAGTCAGTGACGTGCCATATGTGATAAACGCTTGGGCGATCATGTCTCGAAAAGAAACATGACTGACTGGGCAGAACATTATCGCGATGTAGGTTGCCATTGCTTTCTGTGGCAGAATGGTTGCCAACCAAGGCTATAGAACCAAATCTATCCTGTTATTTAACCCATAACTTGAAAGAAGAGACGAATTAATACTTTTCCCAAAGTGATTTGTGCGTAAGTTAATGCCATGAATTCAACTGGAATTCGAACTCAGCTTCCCGATTTGGCGTACCGAGTCGATATCCACTGCACCACAACGCACATCGAGAGTATTGTACGCCTAAGTTTGTGAAGTTCATGAACCAAACAAGGAATAACATCAAATCATGGCATAAAATATTTGTGGTATAGTCATAGGGTAGGTAAATTACGGCGATTGAAATGTGAGTGATGGTGATATATCACGTCATGACCGATAACGAAACCGATTCTTTTTTTAAATTAATATAAAGAATTTTGCCAATGACCTCTGGATACATAATGAAATCAGCAGATCAAATTTGGCATTTATATTAGATGGAGCGAGAAATGGCATTTATATAAATATTCAAGGATTATAGCGAGTAAAATTTCCTAAGATGAGATTCAGAACAAATTTTTGCATCGAAATATCTTGCAGTAGATTTGTAACGATTCCAGTATTTAAGTAAAAAACATGAGTCAAAAGAAGAATGACTTTGTCTCAAGAAAGTAAGCGTTGCGGATAAAAGACAAAAAAGATCCTCTAAGATGATTACGACAGAACAGTCTAGCTTTGGAGGCGTTACATGTAACGAGTTACATGTAACGAGTTATTTCTATCACGAGTTAATAAAATTCTAGTTGTTTGCACCTGAATGCAATTATCAGGAAAACAGTTAATGTTAAATTAATTGACTAGGTATCTAGCTAGGAAAACTTAAAGTATTATGATATATATTTTTACTCTCCCAGTCAGGGCTGTCAAACATGTGCTGGCCTATGGCCGCATTATATATATATATATATATATATATATATATATATCATTTCACCCCAAGCAAGGCGTTAACGCTACTGATGTGCAGGGGGTTACATAAGAGTTGAAGTATTAGGCAGAAGGAGAATGAAGACAAAGACGAACCAGCTATAACGGGTGAAATAGAAAAGGCAAGAGAAAGTTGTGAACACAGGAGTGAAGACATTTGCGAAGGTAGAGAAAAAAGGAAAAGAACAAGATACGCGGGATAATATAGTTAAGTGGATAAAAGATTAGAGCTGACATAGCATTTAAATTCCTTGAGGTTATAGCCCTCAAAGCAAGTATATGGAAGGGAGTTCCACAGGCGGGAAGCGCAAGAAAAGACGCTGCTGGAATAGAATTGTTTGGTCTTTTGTTTCTTTTTTAATCAAATCACCCCAAGCAAAGCGTGAACGCCACTGATGTGCAGGGGGCTATATAAGAGTAAAAGGATTAGAGGAGGATGAGGAGAAGGACGAACCAGTTAGAAAGGAGCAAGAGAAGGATGTGAATACAGGTTTGATGACAGTTGCGAAGGTGAGGGAAAGGAAAGGATCTACAGGACAGTGTGGAAAGAAGTAGGATCAGTAATTAAGAGATGAGAATTGACCTTGCATTTAAATTCCTGGAAGTTGTAGCAGTCAGGTAACTAAGAATAAGGAAGCGAGTTCCACAATCGGAGAATAGAATTGTCGTCTGCATTTGGTTGATCTAACTGTGAATGGGTGAGACCCAGTTGTCAGTCTGGTTGCACGAGTAAACACCTATTGCGGAGGCACCAGTGACTCAAGCTCGTTGGAACAGAAGCCATCAGAGCAGAAGCCATGAAAATATTTATAGAATAGACAGAGAGAAGCCAGATCCCGACAATGATAAAGTGGTTGGAGTCTAGCTGCCAGTTTGGGATCAATCACATTACAGATTCTCCTCTGAAGCCTATCGAGAACCTTGAGATAAACAGCCTATATATCGCATTGAGTTGTTAATTGTTTGAATAGGAACGCCCCTGTGTATATCACTATTGATAATTGATATATCGTCATTCTTTTTATTAAATTTTAATTAGTTTAGTTTTTATTATTTCACTTTTCCTTCTCTTATTTCGTCTATATTTCAGTCAGACTCATGGCCATATTCGAGGGTTCCAAATGCTTTATTTCTGCAGTCTTTACGTCTAGTCTAGGTGCATAAAGAGCATGTTTGTATGTAATTACAACGATCCTGACACACTGAGACCTTATGCCATACTTAGAAGAATGCAAAACATAAAATATCTAAATATTCATGTTCTCATCCGATCACCGAAGTTAAGCAACGTTGATACTTGTCAGTACCGATATGGGTGACAGTTTGAGAATAACAGTTGTTGTAAACTTCCGTGTGCGGCTGATGAAATGAATAAATGGTTTGAAATCTGAAACAGAAGAGTTGAGCTCTAATTCCAATCGGGTTTTTGTATCACTTACGCCCAAATAGCTTAAGGAAAGGGATGGGTTCATCTCTTGTCCTCCTACATATGGGTTAATTATTAGAAATTGTATTGGTAAAAAATAATTCCCCTCTACCTCCCAAAATGTTTTCCAAGCTTATATTCTTTTCTGAGTTTAAATAACCTGAAAAATATCGATTAGCCGGAAAATTAAATACAATAAACCAATCCAAACCTATATACCTCTAGTAGAAGGATTATGTTCTTAATCATACAGATGATAGTCTTCTTCAGTTTTGTAAACGCGATCGATGTATTTTTTGTTTTCGATTGTGAGAATGGTTATGCCCACACCATGACAGAAATGACGTGAAACACTTAAAATAATAAAGAAATTATCATGAACAAATTACTATACTGTGATGAAAATCTCTTTTGCTTGACTGCAAACAAATCGGATCTTTTTCCCTGTTTAACAAATCTCTCTGAATAATAAAAGAATAGGAAATTTTACTCATTGTTTATTTTCATATTTTCTTTGTATCTTATAATCTTTGTAATTTTTTTCGTATTTTTACAGCTCTGGTGCTGTTTGCTTATTATAAGGCTTCGGAAAACCTCCATTCCCTAAGTAACTGCTAATCATTTCTGCTATTTCAATACTACAAAAATCGTATGCATTTTCATTCTACCATTAAGTATATTGTAAGAATACATAGACAATTTAGAATCACGGGGAAACTTGAAACCATTTCATTGTAAAGCATTGATTATATGCATTAAGTTGTCTTCGTTTTCCCTTTACTAACAAGAAGCTATTTTCCATAAATTTCTCTTCCTTCCCGGGTATGGTGAGACAGATAAAATCCTTCATTTTTCTATTGTCAATAAGTTGTTGTTTTTTTTTATCGTATCAATCCGAGCAAGGCAGTAAGGCCACTGATGTGCAGGAGGCTACATAAGAGTAAAAAGATTAGATAGAAGAGAGTGAAGAGAAAAACGAACGAGTTAGAAAGGAGCAAGAGAAGGATGGGAACAAAGGTGTGATGACACTTACAAAGGTGGAGAGAAAGGAAAGGATATACGGTGTGGTGAAGAAAGAATTACAGTAAATTGGTTAAGAGATGAGTATTGACATTGCATTTAAATTCCTGGAGGTTATAGCCGTCAGTAAAGCAAGAATAAGGAAGCGAGTTCCACACGCGGGAAGTGCGAGAAAAGAAGCTGCAGAAGTAGAATTGTCGTCTACATTTGGTTGATCTAACTGTGAATGGGTGAGATCCAGTTGATAGTCTGGTTGCACGAGTAAAAACCTGTCGCAGAGGTACCACTTAAGTTCGTTGGAGCAGACGCCATGAAAATATTTATAGAACAGACAAAGGGAAGCCACATCTCGTCGGTGGGATAAGTGGCTGGAGTCGAGCCGCTAAGTCGGTACCTATCACATTAGTGTTTCTCCTTTGGATCCTGTCAAGAACACTGAGATGAACAGCAGGGGCGACTGACCATATATGGCAGCAGTACTCCATGCACGAACGAATGCTTGATTTGTATATATGCATGATGGATTCAGACGGGAAAAACATTATGGCCCGACACAGTGACCCAACATTCCTGACAGTGGGTTTAGCTATTGACTCAATGTAGTGGTTCCACTTGAGATCGGAAGAAAGGGTAAGCGCAGTGTATTTCTCTCAAGGAGTCTCGCATGGTCTAGCTTATGGGAGGTTTGGCTATTATTTTTACCAATAGTACTGATTTTCAGTTTCAAAAAGTACCATGTCTTTTACTGGAGACTTGTGATAAAAGCTTTTTTTTTATTCTCACGGATTTATTGATTATAGTAAATTATTTTCATTAATTTAGATTATTTGAGCGGTGCTCATAAACAAAATCATATGTATCACGGATATTTATAGGCTTACAATCATATTACGTTGAAAACTTACTGTACGATCGCAGAAGTTAAGTCAATCTCGAACCTGGTCAGTGGTCAGATGGTTGAGTGTTTTTGAATATCAGGTGGTCTAAACTTGTTTGTACGGATAGTATAATGGGTTTACGACCCCATCACGTTGAAACCTCTATTCCGGTCAAACATAGTCTGTGACTACATGGGTCTGGGAATACAAAGTGCTTTAACCTTCGATGTACAGGTGGTCTAAACTTGTATGTACGGATCGTATAATGGGTATAGTTTAAAGTGTATAGGAGCACATCACGCTGAAACATCGATTCCAGTCACTGACTACATGGGTCTAGGAATACCAGGTGCTGTAATCTTCGATGTACAGGTGGTCTAAACTTGTATATACGGATCGTATAATGGGTATAGTTTAAAGTGTATAGGACCACATCACGTTGAAACATCGATTCCAGTCACTGACTACATGGGTCTAGGAATACCAGGTGCTGTAATCTTCGATGTACAGGTGGTCTAAACTTGTATATACGGATCGTATAATGGGTATAGTTTAAAGTGTATAGGACCACATCACGTTGAAACATCGATTCCAGTCACTGACTACATGGGTCTAGGAATACCAGGTGCTGTAATCTTCGATGTACAGGTGGTCTAAACCTGTATGTACGGATCGTATAATGGGTATAGTTTAAAGTGTATAGGACCACATCACGTTGAAACATCGATTACAGTCACTGACTACATGGGTCTAGGAATACCAGGTGCTGTAATCTTCGATGTACAGGTGGTCTAAACTTGTATATACGGATCGTATAATGGGTATAGTTTAAAGTGTATAGGACCACATCACGTTGAAACATCGATTCCAGTCACTGACTACATGGGTCTAGGAATACCAGGTGCTGTAATCTTCGATGTACAGGTGGTCTAAACTTGTATATACGGATCGTATAATGGGTATAGTTTAAAGTGTATAGGACCACATCACGTTGAATCATCGATTCCAGTCACTGACTACATGGGTCTAGGAATACCAGGTGCTGTAATCTTCGATGTACAGGTGGTCTAAACCTGTATGTACAGATCGTATAATGGGTATAGTTTAAAGTGTATAGGACCACATCACGTTGAAACATCGATTCCAGTCACTGACTACATGGGTCTAGGAATACCAGGTGCTGTAATCTTCGATGTACAGGTGGTCTAAACCTGTATGTACGGATCGTATAATGGGTATAGTTTAAAGTGTATAGGACCACATCACGTTGAAACATCGATTACAGTCACTGACTACATGGGTCTAGGAATACCAGGTGCTGTAATCTTCGATGTAAAGGTGGTATAATGAATAATGGCTCGAAGCTTTTAATCAGAGTTCCTACTTTGAATTCCAGTCGGGTTAGTTACAGTCTCCTATGCGCAAATACTTTTGTTGAAAGAAACACCCAAATATTTCTCCACTCACCTATGGAGTAATAAATATAAATCATTACTATTTGAAACTAACGCGAATTTAAACAAAGTCAGGTAATTATAGATCATAGATTGTGATGTACGCAAAAAAATTCGAATCAATATACAGGGATCGTCAAAAATTAACGACACATATAATTCCGGGTGGTCTTTCGCACTTATATGCATTTCTCTAAGATGCTTCACTCAAACTCAATCAACATCGAGATACTAATAAATCAAAGCCTGATGCCTTGATATCCGAACAAAAATTTCTAATTGACAATCAGGGTGAAGCAAAATTAATAGGAAATGTTGTTTTTGAGATCCATTATCTCTCCAAAACGCTTAGTTGTATTCCAACAAAAATCGGGTCTTTACTGTAACTTCTACCTTATCATATGCCATAACAATTTCACGTTTTCTACAAGGTTCCAGCCCCTCCGACGTTGCAGGGACAATGCATCTACTTTATCTACGTCAAAACAACATCGCATCACATTACAAGCTCCTGTTCTTCCAATTGTCCACTCATCCTTCCCATTTCTTGGCAAAATTGACCGAGCATTAATGCCGTTTAACGAATACCACAAAAATCAATATTTTCTTTGCATTTTTTTAAATTTCGCGTCACGGCAACTTTATACTGGAGCTTTTTGAATAAGCATTTGATTTTATCATTTCAATATAACCAATAAAAACACCAATTTCTTGGTTATACAGCTAAACAATATAATATTTAAATATTTATAATTATCAAATGTTTTCTGATTTCAAGTAATCTGCAAACGGTATACATGCTGTAAACAACCAATCTAATAATTAGATACGTATACATTTTCAAGAAGATTTTTGTTTGCATAACTACACTTTTTAATCATTCTTCGTTGTCCAAGATTACTGTTAAAGCATCATCGAGCTTGGTCAATATCTATTCCAGCGCCTGCTTGCGAAAACCGCTTTAACAAAAAGCTTAGATTGGGGATGATGTCAGATATAACGCTTCAGAATTGGAAATTGAAGAGTTGTGTTCCGCTTCCAGTTGGCTTCGACACATTCACTTGCAGACAAATGCCCTTGAGAAAGCTAAGAATCTTTTTCGCCATCTATATGTTAAATCGTATGTATTTTATATTATAATCATTATTATTTTTTTTATATTCAATTTAAAAATACTGTGTACTTTTTAGAATTATCCAAAATTTGATAATCCGTAAATTGATTAAACCAGTATATTACAGGAAATCTTTCTGATTTAAATTACATCTTCTTGCATTGTCTGTTTTCAGGCCCTAATATTTTGAAAGTTAGTTAAATACTTGTTCTGAGGTATTCTTATAAGCTATGAATAGATTATATACAATTTTAATTTTGCGTTTGTATTAAGGAGGACCTGTGCGTTATACGACTATTATGCTCACCCAAGACTTCAAGTGAAATTTGCACATACAATTAATCATAACAAATACTAGAAAATTGTAGGTTTCGACTATAGGTTTCTGAAGTATCTGACACCTCCTGCTATTTTCTACCTTTACAAGATCAAGCTCAGGCCGAGAATGGAATACTGCTGGAATTACATACGCAGGAACATCCCATTCTCCACTTTCCACTCTGGATATATTCCATGATTGTATCTTTGGATTTTGCAAGTTAAATTATTGTCCACTCTACAACACCCTTTATCAGAAATGAAGATCTTTCAACCCACTTGCTGCTCTATCATAATTTTGTAGGAGATTTTTGAGACGAAATACTTTCCTTGGTTCCCCAAATTCTGACCTTTACGGCTAAAACGCACAATACCATACACTTTGTATCGAACCATATTCATTCCTTTCGCATTCTATTAGTAAGATGTAAGTTCCACTCGGCAGTGCTTCCCTGATCTCTAAACTCTTAAATTTTTCAAGTCTAAGCTTAACTGTTATCTTCCTCTTATATCCCTATAAACATTGCCCTTTCCTGCTTACGCTCTAATCCTCTACCTCAAGAGACTCTTGGGTATTTGTTCATGTTGAGTATTTTTTTCAAATGGCATGTATAGAGCAGTTAGTATTTAGAATGAAGTCCCCAAAACAATAACCGTTTCAATATATATATATATATATATATATATATATATATATATAAAACGGAGAAGATAATTTAAAAGATTTCCTAATTAATATAAAATATTTAATATGTAAAATTAGAGAGATCAAGAGATATTATCCAATCCAATATGATTTTTGTTCTTTCTTTCTCTTTATGAATAAATAATAAAGAAAGAGAAAAATTATCTCAGCTGACGCGTTTTGTCTTCTGTTGCAATTTGTCAAGGAAACAGCGTGGCATTTATTTTGTAACAATATATCAATAAGTTACACTTACAGAAAAATTCAACCATTACATTTATGTAAAGATTGTTACAAATGAGAAATTACCTCGAGCATGTTGCTTATAAAAATATAAATTTGCACGCTGGAAGTGTTTAAATATCTCTTTTCATGAGAAGACTACTATATTCACCAGGCAAGTGACATGATTAAAAAAAGTGTCAAAAATTCAACGAAATTTATAAAACACATGACCTCATGTTATTCAAAATAGATAACGCAAAAATTAATCCGAAACTAATGTATTTCAAATAGCAATTTCCACAAAATTTTTAAAAGAGCATTTTTTTCAAAGCATTACTGACCCACTTTCGTTGATTAGACATTGAATTTTATCACATTGCATCCTCCATAGCTTTCCTGACGTTTACAGCGAAACTCATGAATATTTTTGAGAATTCCTAACACAAGAAATTAAAAAGAAACAATTACACGCATTTGAATATATATATATATATATATATATATATATATATATATATATATACTTTGTACAACATTGAATACTTTTTTCTTGACAAACTCCTACAGACGACAAAATGCGTTAGCTAAGATGATTTTTGTCTTATTCATGTTGTCTTTTTACAGATATACTCTACCTGAAATTTTTATGCACACATATACGCACACAAACAAGCACAGACACAGGTTTGTGTGTGTGTGTGTGTGTGTGTGTGTGTGTGTGTGTGTGTGTGTGTGTGAAAACAATGACATATTCTTTCGATCTACGTCGATATCAGTGTCTACAACGGTGCACCGTATTTGTGAATAATTTTTTTATATGGATTTATAATATGAGGTACGCCAGTGATACATACATCATATAACTCGGAGTAGTTGTCTCCTAGAGTAATTGTCTCACAACGACCACTAGTTTTACCTGTCCTTCCATAGATTTAAAACGCAGCTACTGATAAGTAGAGAGTAGAAATTTTCATACCTATCTCAAGTTTATTTGTGTGAGAATGAATGCAACAAACGCTTTCCGAATTCGATATTTGGATTGCCGACTTTTCTGTATGAGCTGCAAACCATTAAGGTACTTGCACATTCATAAGAGCCACATCTACTGTGGCATCAAACTATTTATTTATATAAATGTATTATTATTGTTAATATTATTATAAAGTGAATATGCCCGCTTCAATCGGCATTTACACATGCACTTAAAAGTAGCAAAAATTAGAGAGATAAAAGCTGTTTACTTTGCAATTGTTGCCGATATTGCCCATCATGATGACGTTATTAGTCGTTTTAGTCATGGTGTAAGTGCCTTGTCATCTGCAGGAAATGCTCGCAGGTATAACGATCAAAGGTGTGTTTAGCTGCCCTCAGCATTTATCAGCGGAGTGCTGAGAGGAACTTTCATTAACAAAGAGTGAAAAGTGAGAAGAATGCAAAGTTTCGCCTATCATGATTTCTAAACTGAAATTCAAAGGCAGCATTCGTTTCCTTCGCATTCACACAGAATGTTTCTACCCAGTACGTTACTTTTGATGCGAACATAACTAAAACTTTTCAGTCGTAAAAACGAAAATTTTTTAAAACGCTACCGGGATGAGAAATGATAAGTGTAGGGCATATTTAGCTTTAGAAATCCCACAAGATATTACGAAACATATACTTAAAAAAATTATGAAAATTAGCAGGAAAAAATGTGTAAATTATGAAAAAAAAAAGTAAAATAAAATATGAATTTTGTAAAAATCTGATGGAATTCATAAAATACAGAATTCTGTAAAGCGCTAGTTGTGTTGTCTGTTTGTTTGAAAAAAAACTTGTACATCTTACAAACTGAATTTAAATAAATAAATTCGAACTGTGTGTAACATGGGCGTAGTTTAATAGCCAGTAAGCATTTTTTTTAAATAATAGTATCTCCCTGCAAGGCATTTTACTGCCATTGCTGTGCAAAGGCTTATATAGGAGGAAAGTTATGAGAACGAGTGATAGTTTACAGGCGGTGTCAGGAGGTTGGTAAGAGAAGGATGAGAATAATGATGAGAGTGGAGTGGACAGAGTAAGGAACATCAGAGAGAGGATGCATGTTAATGAGGTAGAAGAAAATTATTGACTTTACATTTAAGTTCTTGGAGATTGTAGCTCTCAGGGAAGTAGTTAAACAGAAGGACATTCCACAGATGAGTAAATAAGTACATAAAGTAGAATTTGCGTTTACATTTTATTGGTTTTACAGTAAAAGGGTGGGACCTAGTTGCTAATATTGTGGTTCGAGTAAATTCAAATATAGAGGGCACCAGTGAATTAAGTTCATCGGAGCAGAAGCCGTGAAACTATTTGTAGAAAGAATGTGAAATTATGTCTATATTGGAAAATTGTGACTGACTAGCAAGTATGACCTTCGCGCTATGCCTCGTCTTTTGGCATGTCTACGCTACGCTTAGAAAAATGCCATAGATTCAAACGGAGAGAGTGCTGCAACATAGTGTAATGATCAGCAAATATTTTTCGCTAAATTAATATCGATTGAATAGGGGTTTTGATTCTCACTGGCTGGCCTTATGCCACACCTAAGCTACATATAGAAAACTACCACAGATTCAAACGGTGATACGTATGACTAGAACAGATACAACAGATATACGTTAAGAATGCAGTAAGCATATCTCTACTTACACCAGGTAATTGTTTAGTAAATATATGTACATTGCCGAACGCAAATGAATTATAACAATGATATCGAGAAAATAGAATTAGAACTATATTTTAGCAGGTTAAATATTATACACATGTTGACGAATATTGATATCTTTCAATCAATCCGAACTGCAAAATATGTTTTATTCTAAAAGCTAAAAGCGAAATTAGTCAAAATTTGAAAATTGTTAGCGATTTTATTTTGTTATTTTCTGCAAGCAGACAAACTAAAAATATTAGAACTCATCTTTCTCAACAACGGGTTAGCTATGAATGAATTGTAAGAAGCCCTATATTTGCATTTTACCCTAATGGGCTTTGGGTTGTGCGAGAAATGAACATCTTTTATGTGCTTACGTGTTTGGTTTGCGCAATTGTCACCGCATAATATTTATTCTATACCAGAAAAGCGAATAATTTCTTTTCACATTTCTCACATAATGGACGTTATTATATCCATGGTATATTAACACCTAAATACAGACATAAAACAGTAATGGCTCAAAGAAAATACGCTTTGTTTTCAGAGAGAGTTTTATACTGCTAAGTCATACAAAACATGATATACAGATAATTACGTGTCCCATATTGTGAAATTATAACATATGTGTACCATATAAATTCTTGATTCTTCTTCTTTTATGCGCCATGTCCTTTCAGGACGTAAGCGATCGTGGCTTTTCATACATCCCTGTCCTTGATGGCTTTTAGCACGCTTTCTCCTGTTGCACTATGCCTTTTTTTCCTCAATTGGAGTAGATAGACAAAACTATCGCCCGGTTCACACTCCACCCACGTCTATTGAACAGGTGTAGAGGCTCATCCCTTGTTCCCTGTTTAGGATGTGGTTCCCGGCTTTCTCTTTTCCAATCTTTTCATTCTTACGTAGCCCCATGCGCTTCAGTGGCATTACCGCCTTGCTTGGGGGGATATGATTAAAAAAAAACCTTGTTCCGTCATCCACCTTATCAGGTCATTTAAATATGTTATCCACTGATTTCCCCTGTCTCTTTTTCCTCTATTTCGCCTGTTAATAACAGCTTTTCCAAACCTTCTTTCCTCAATGCATGTCCCAGAAACTTTAGTTGTCTCCTTCTGATGCACAGTATTAATTAACTTTTCATCCCCATCCTTTCCAAAACCTCGTCATTGCTCACATGCTCGGTCCATAATATCCGCAGTATCCTTCTATAGAACTACATTTCAGCTGTTTCAAGTTTTTCCGTCATCTTCGAAGATATTATCCAACATTCACTGCCATATTGAAGAACCGACATCACATAGCAATCCACTACTCTCCTCTTTGTCTCTAGTGATATTGTCCTGTTTCTTAATACTTTACTCAACTTCTGGAATGCTTCTTTCGCCATGCCAATCCGCCTTTGGATCTCAATGTCGCACTTTCCGTCTTCTGTTAGAACACTTCCTAGGTATTTAAGTTTCTGTACCTACCTGATTTTAGAGTCCCTCACCTGTAATTGGCCTTTGAGGCTGCATTTTTTGCTGATGACCATCCATTCGGTTTTCTTGAACATACTGAAAAATATTATTTATTTATAATGGTGAAGACGGATGTATGAATTCGAACAAAAGCAAACACAAAAACATGAAATTAAAGTTTATCCCAATCAGAACGATCCCAATCTAAAGGCTGAAAAACACAAAAGTAATAAACTTTGAAATCTTGGCCATATAAATCAATACCACCAGCGAATTGTTATCTCTAACAATCATCCTATATATGTTTACTTCTGCTTAATTACGTAATAGAGTTTCTAACCAAAGCGGAATTAATTGTACATCTTATTTCTTACAGCCTTCTTTAAAATAGATATTATGTCTGTCGTTCTGGTTGTTCAACAGCCAATATGTTAACGGCGATTACTGATTTTTTTCTATCAGGCTATAGATATGATCAGTGAGGGTTAAATTGTTTTGTCAGACAATCTGGAAAGCTTTTTATAGGGTTTGTACTGATTACCTTCTTAAATGTCTGAAGCGATATGGTGTCTCTGACAGGGTATTGACGTAATTAATTAAGTCTATCAAATCGGATTATCAATGTCGATTTGAATTGTCACATTTGTAGAACCTTTTTTTGAACGTAGGTCTTTGCCCTCAGTTGTTCTTATATTCAACAACCACCTTCCCGGACCCATCATTTACCTACTAGGTATTTACCATGATAGCTCAGTTATTTACTAAATAGTCAGTCAGTTACGTGCCATACGTGATACACGCTTTGGGCGATCATGTCTCGAAAAGACATTACTGACTGGACAGAAGATTATCCCACAGTAGGTTGCTATTGATTTCTGCCTTAGACTGGTTGCCGACCCAGCCTATAGAATCCAATCTGTTCTTTTATTTAACCCATAACTGGAGAGAAAAGACGGATTAATATCTTTCCCAAGGGTATTTGTGCGCAAGTGAATGCAAGGAATTTAACTGAAATTCGAACTCGGCTTCGCAATTTGTCGTTCCGAGTCGATATACATTGCAACACAATGCATAGTCACTAAATAGGAAGTGAGATAAATCTGTAAAATTAAAACTGGCAACTCCATGAGCACAGCCCAGAGGCTCTTAACTTTAGCATAGACTAACGCCTGTAAACCAAAAGTGTCATACTTTAATAACCATAGATAAGTGTTTTTCCCCACATTAGCAGTACCGATGCTAAGCTTTAGTAGAGAAACTCATGCTCGTCCATATTCTTATAAGATTCCGAATCCTATATTTTACAACGAATAGCTGAAACCCCACAATGTATAAAACGCAAAAATATATAATTGGATCAGAATCACTAAAAACAATTTTTGGTACAAAATGCAAAAAAAAAAAAAAAGATCCAAAATAAATTTGGTCCTAGGCATGACGGTAAACTGCATCCGGCAGCAAGTCTCCTGATTGAGAAGCTGTGAGGAGCATAGAACTATCTCTTAATTGCTGTTGTTTCCAGGTCCACCCTGACCCTAGTTGGTAGCACCTGTTAGTTTCCCAGTTATTGGCAAATAGTTAAACATCTAAAAAGGGTTCAAAAACTATGAAAATATTAAACCAGACTTCTATTAAATTTATACATAAAAACCTTTGAAAGAAATATATTACCAACAAAACTTTTTTGAATGAAAATATTACCTCCCCAACAAAATAATTTTTTTTTTTAATGGAAAATATTACAAACAAACGTTTTTGAAGGAAAAATGTTACCAACAAAAATACGTTTTTGAATGAACTAATGACCCCAAAGGGTTAATATGCCGTAAAACAAAATATTTTTTTTATTCTGGTAGCCAAAAGGCAATTGAACATATGTTCATGTTTCTTTGCACCAATAGAAGTTTGCTTTCGGAGCCGATCACTTGATTGAATTTGTTATTGGTTCACATTTTCGGTGGCATACAGGTCAGTCAGTAAGAAAGTACAAACGGACACTAAAAAGACGACGACAACAACAGCAATAACCAGAACAAGACACTTCAGCTGACTCCTGAAAATTAACACTGGATAAGTGAATTTTTTTTATCATTCATCTCTACGTTTCATTCTAAAACAATAACTTTTCACTTTACTTCATATAATTTTGAAGGAATTTTATTAACATCACAAATAAGATGTACATTTATTGTATATATATGAAATATTTTTGTTTTTCGAAAAAGCTTTCTTTTCGTGTTGTTATTTCTTGAAATACGTGTTGTATTTTGTAGACATGGTATTCAATTATCTTTTTAATCAAGTCAATCGATTATATTGAATCAATTTTTATATTTGCTCGTAAGAATTATATATAAGAAGAATAAAGAATATTCTGCTCCCAAAGTCCTATGATTTCTACTGAAATCAAGTCAATCGATTATATTGAATCAATTTTTATATTTGCTCGTAAGAATTATATATAAGAAGAATAAAGAATATTCTGCTCACAAAGTCCTATGATTTCTACTGAAATCAAGTCAATCGATTATATTGAATCAATTTGTATATTTGCTCGTAAGAATTATATATAAGAAGAATAAAGAATATTCTGCTCCCAAAGTCCTATGATTTCTACTGAAATCAAGTCAATCGATTATATTGAATCAATTTTTATATTTGCTCGTAAGAATTATATATAAGAAGAATAAAGAATATTCTGCTCCCAAAGTCCTATGATTTCTACTGAAATCAAGTCAATCGATTATATTGAATCAATTTTTATATTTGCTCGTAAGAATTATATATAAGAAGAATAAAGAATATTCTGCTCACAAAGTCCTATGATTTCTACTGAAATCAAGTCAATCGATTATATTGAATCAATTTTTATATTTGCTCGTAAGAATTATATATAAGAAGAATGAAGAATATTCTGCTCCCAAAGTCCTATGATTTCTACTGAAATCAAGTCTATCGATTATATTGAATCAATTTTTATATTTGCTCGTAAGAATTATATTCAGAAGAATAAAGAATATTCTGCTCCCAAAGTCCTATGATTTCTACTGAAATCAAGTCAATCGATTATATTGAATCAATTTTTATATTTGCTCGTAAGAATTATATTCAGAAGAATAAAGAATATTCTGCTCCCAAAGTCCTATGATTTCTACTGAAATCAAGTCAATCGATTATATTGAATCAATTTTTATATTTGCTCGTAAGAATTATATATAAGAAGAATAAAGAATATTCTGCTACCAAAGTCCTATGATTTCTAGTGAAATGAATCCAATCGATATATTGAATCAATTTTTATATTTGCTCGTAAAATTATATATAAGAAAAATTAAAGAATATTCTGCTCACAAAGTCCTATGATTTCTACTGAAATCAAGTCAATCGATTATGTTGAATCAATTTGTATGTTGCTCGTAAGAATTATATATAAGAAAGACGAAATATTCTGCTCACAAAGTCCTATCAATTTCTATGAAATCAAAGTCAATCGATTATATTGAATCAATTTTTGCTCATTGCTCGTAAGAATTATATGAGAAGGAATAAAGAATATTCTGCTCCCAAAGTCCTATGATTTCTACTGAAATCAAGTCAAATTGATATATTGAATCAATTTTTGTATTTACTCGTAAAGAATTATATAAGAAGAATAAAGAATATTCCTGCAGAACCTATGATTTCTACACTGAAATCAAGTCAATCGATTATATTGAATCAATTTTTATATTTGCTCGTAAAGAATTATATATAAGAAGAATAAAGAATATTCTGCTCCCAAAGTCCTATGATTTCTAGTGAAATCAAGTCAATCGATTATATTGAATCAATTTTTATATTTAACAGAGAATTATATAAGAAGAATAAAGAATATTCTGCTCCCAAAGTCCTATGATTTCTACTGAAATCAAGTCAATCGATTATATTGAATCAATTTTTATATTTGTACGGGAGTATATAAGAAGAATAAAGAATATTCTGCTCCCAAAGTCCTATGATTTCTCTACTGAAATCAAGTCAATCGATTATATTGAATCAATTTTATATTTGCTCGTAAAATTATATATAAGAAGAATAAAGAATATTCTGCTCCCAAAGTCTATAGTTTCTACTGGAAATCAAGTCAATCGATTATATTGAATCAATTTTTATATTTGCTCGTAAAAATTATATAAGAAGAATAAAGAATATTCTGTATCCCAAAAAGTCTATGATTTCTACTGAAATCAAGTCAATCGATATAATGAATCAATTCCATGTATTTAACCGTAAGAATTATATATAAGAATAAAGAAATATTCTGCTCCCAAAGTCCTATGATTTCTACTGAAATGGAGTAATCGATTATATTGAATCAATTTTTATATTTGCTCGTAAGAAGAATTATATATAAGAAGAATAAAGAATATTCTGCTCACAAGTCCTATGATTTCTACAAAGTAAGTCAAATCGATTATATTGAATCAATTTTTATATTTGTTCGTAAATTATATATAAGAAGAATAAAGAATATTCTGTACTCCCGAAATCCTATGATTTCTACTGAAATCAAGTCAATCGATTATATTGAATCAATTTTTATATTTGCTCGTAAATTATATATAAAATAAAGAATATTCTGCTCACAAGTCCTATGATTTCTACTGAATCAAGTCAATCAAATTATATTGAATCCGTTTTATATTTGCTCGTAAGAATTATATATAAGAAGAATAAAGAATATTCTGCTCCCAAAGTCCTATGATTTCCTACTGAAATCAAGTCAATCGATTATATTGAATCAATTTTTATATTTGCTTGGCAGAAAAATTGTAGAAGAATAAGAATATTCTGCTCCCAAAGTCCTATGATTTCTACTGAAATCAAGTCAATCGATTATATTGAATCGAATTTTATATTTGCTCGTAAGAATTATATATAAGAAGAATAAAGAATATTCTGCTCCAAAGTCCTATGATTTCTACGGAAATCAAGTCAATCGATTATATTGAATCAATTTTTATATTTGCTCGTAAGAATTATACCGAAGAATAAAGATATTCTGCTCCCAAAGTCCTATGATTTCTACTGAAATCAAGTCAATCGATTATATTGAATCAATTTTTATTTGCTCGTAAAGTGCTATATAAGAAGAATAAAGAATATTCTGCTCACAAAGTCCTATGATTTCTACTGAAATCAAGTCAATCAATTATATTGAATCAATTTTTATATTTGCTCGTGAGGTATACTCTTGAAAGATAAAAATATTCTGCTCACAAAGACCTATGATTTCTACTGAAATCAAGTCAATCGATTATATTGAATCGATTTTATGTTTGCTCGTAAGAATTATATAAGAAGAACAAAGAATATTCTGTCCCAAGGTCCTATGATTCCTGCAGAAATCAAGTCAATCGATTATATTGAATCAATTTTTATGTTGCTCGTAAGAATTATATATAAGAAGAATAAAAAATATTCTGTCACAAAGTCCTATGATTTCACCGCTGAAATCAAGTCCGTGGAACTATACGAATCAATTTTTATATTTGCTCGTAAGAATTATGTATAAGTAGAATAAAGAATATTCTGCTCCCAAAGTCCTATGATTTCTACTGAAATCAAGTCAATCGATTATATTGAATCAATTTTTATATTTGCTCGTAAGAATTATATATCAGAAGAATAAAGAATGTTCTGCTCCCAAAGTCCTATGATTTCTAGTGAAATCAAGTCAATCGATTATATTGAATCAATTTTTATATTTGCTCTTAAGAATTATATATAAAGAATAAGAGAATATTGTTATCCCAAAGTCTATCGTTCTACTGAAATCAAGTCAATCGGACATATTGAATCAATTTTTATATTTGCTCGTAAGAATTATATATAAGAAGAATAAAGAATATTATACAAGAATACTATGATTTCTACTGAAATCAAGTCAATCGATTATATTGAATCAATTTTATATTTGCTCGTAAGAATTATATAGAAGAATAGAATAATTCACTCCCAAAGTCTATGATTTCTACTGGAAATCAGAGTCAATCGATATATTGAATCCAATTTTTGTATTTGCGCTCGTAAGAATTATATATAAAGAAGAATAAAGAATATTCTGCTCCCAAAAGTCCTGATTTCTACTGAAATCAAGTCAATCGATTATATATTGAATCAATTTTTTTATATTTAATAAACAGAATTATATATAAGAAGAATAAAAGAATATATTCTGCTCCCAAAGTCCTATGATTTCTGAAATCAAGTCAATCAAATTATATTAGATGAATTTTTATGGCTGCTCGTAAGAATTATATGAGAAGAATAAAGAATATTCTGCTCCCAAGGAAAGTCCTATGATTCTACTGAAATCAAGTCAATCAAATTATATTGAATCAATTTTCATATTTTGCTCGTAAGAATTATATATAAGAAAGACAAAGAATATTCTGCTCCCAAAAAGTCCTATGATTTCTACTGAAATCAGGTAAATCGATTATATTGATCAGTTTTTTTATATTTGCTCGTAAATTATATATAAGAAGAATAAAGAATATTCTGCTCACAAAGTCCTATGATTTCTACTATGAAATCCAGATCAATCGGATATATTGAATCGAATTTTTATATTTATAATGAAATTATATATAAGAAGAATAAAGAATATTCTGCTCTAAAGTCCTATGATTTCTACTGAAATCAAGTCAATCGTTATATTGAATCAATTTTATATTTGCTCGTAAATTATATAAGAAAGATAAAGAATATTCTGCTCCAAAGTCCACATATGATTTCTACTGAAATCAAGTCAATCGATTATATTGAATCAATTTTATATTTGCTCGTAAGAATTATATATAAGAAGAATAAGAATATTCTACTCCCAAAGTCCTATGATTTCTATAAATCAAGTCAATCGATTATATTGAATCGAATTTTTTATATTTGCTCATGGGTATATATAAGAAAGAATATCAAAATATTCTTAACCCCAAAGTCCTATGATTTCCTACTGAAATCAAGTCAATCGATTATATTGAATCAATTTTTATATTTGCTCGTAGAAATTATACTTATAAGAAGAATAAAGAATATTCTACAACATATGAGTCCTATGATTTCTACTGAAATCAAGTCAATCAAATATATTGAATCAATTTTTATATTTGCTCGTAAGAATTATAAGAAGAATAAAGTATCTTTCTGCTCCCAAAGTCCTATGATTTCTGAAATCAAGTCCAATCGATTATATTTGAATCAGTTTTTATATTTTGCTCGTAAGAATTATATATAAGAAGAAATAAAGAATATTCTGCTCCCAAAAGTCCTATGATTTCTACTGAAATCAGAATAATCGATTATATTGAATCAATTTTTATATTTGCTCGTAAGGTATATATAAGAGAATAAAGAATATTCTGCTGCCAAAGTCCTATGATTTCTACTCAAATCAAGTCAATCGATTATATTGAATCAATTTTTATATTTGCTTGTAAGAATTATATATAAGAAGAATAAAGAATATTCTGCTCCCAAAGTCCTATGATTTCTACTGAAATCAAGTCAATCGATTATATTGAATCAATTTTTATATTTGCTCGTAAGAATTGCGCTTAATTGTGACATGAAAAACAATTTGTTTCGTTAGAATCCATCTTGCACATTTATAAATCGTGCATTGAATATAAGTGCCATGCTCTTTCTTGATTTCTGACTATCTATCTCTAACATCTAGGCTAAAACCATAGTAGGTTTTGTAATATTATGGATACTGACCTATCACCTATCTGTCACACTTAGAAAGCCGTGATGTAGCTTGACTCGTTTGTTTACAGTTGTTTTAATGGCTATCTCCTTTTAAATGGCCTCTTTCTGTCTATATATATATATATATATATATATATATATATATATATATATATATATATATGTGTGTATATATATATAATGCTGCAAAAATTTTAGAAATTCGACAATTTCATGGGTAATACGTATATCGCGGACAAACCTGCTGCTCGTCAGACCTAAATGATGCAAAAGTTAATATTCAAAATAATCCAGAAAAGAATTACATACAGACACTCACGTTCCCATATCAAAAATAGATATTTTAACTGTAATCTAATGAAAACATTTCTTCGCCCATTCAAAAAAAAAAAAGAAAAAAAAAAGAAAGAAAGTAAAATAAAAATATAGAAAAAATCATAAACGGAAAAAAGAGAAAAGGGGGAAGAAGAAAGGAAAGAAGAACAAACTATAAAAGGAGAAATGAAATTAAACCTAGCGTCTTAGATCGACACCAGCGTCTGTTGCAATTCATCTGCTTTTTTAGGAAAACATGACATGGAAATTTATCATTTAGATATAAAGGAATGTATTTACGTAATAAAAATATATATTTGAAATCATACTTTTTAATACATATTATAATATATCTACAGGTATTATAATATTACATGTAGATCTAGTTATAATAATTATAAATAAATGAATTTAACATTTAGTTCTTTTGAGTTCGTCTCAATCGGAATTTACGCGACTTAAAGACTTATATATATATATATATATATATATATATATATATATATATATATATATATATATAGATAGATAGATCAGCTTAAATAAATTGCCAACATTATGTCTGCGTATTCCTCAATAAATTTCGTTCATACTCACGGATAATCATTCGCGTATTACATTTGAAAAATGATAGAAATGAGCTGTAGCATTATCATTCATTTCTCATGGTATCTAATTATCTTTAACCTATTTCCGAGATCATCTTCAGGGGTGTTAGTTATGGTAACAAAACATAACCGCAAAACTGTGTTGCTAAAAACTACTGTACATTTTTCTGCTTCAATTATAAGGGTTGAGAATTTGCTAGTGTACATTAGAACGTGAAGATTATGCAAAACGGAAATTTTTACATGTTGTAATGTCAATGTCATTCACGTGTTAAAGCATGAAAAACTGTTAATTTTAGGAACATTTTAGAACATTACTACAGTATTCATAGCTGATTCTACGAACTGACGGCCTAAGTGTTTTAATGAGAATTGCCTCGAGAATCTGCAGTTTCCTTGGTGTAGGATATTTGTATTATCAATCATTATTTTTTCAATTGTGAATGTAGACAGGAATCTTTTTGTAGATGTCTAGAAATGGACGAATGGTTAGACAAATGTAAGACGTCTATTTTATGTGGTTGTTGTAAATCCAACCAATATATATATATATATTTATTTGTATTTTTATCGGAGATAATGTTCTAAAAAGTTCATAAAAAGAACATTTTTATGGTTTAACATGTGCTTGCATTTTATTCAATCTGATATGTTTAAAATTAAATTTTCTGCTTAAATACACACATATATACATGTATATGTGTATATACATATTCATACAAAGACTTTTCTACGTATACATATAAATTTGATATTCTGCGCACTCTCGCTTTTCTACATCCATGTACTCATTTATAAAAACTTAAACGTGCATAAACAAGGAAAATGCTAACATATATATATATATATATATATATATATATATATATATATATATATATATATATATACGTGTCCACTTTTTCACACCAAACGAGGTAGTTTCCGTTAAATTACTTACATCATAAAAAAACAGTTACATACTTAAACTGGCATATATCGTTTAGATTATGATAGATTCCCATACATGAGTATAATGATCAATAAAGGAGTGTACAATCAATTACTTAAACTGCAAACGAGACGAATTGAACCCTCCAAAACAGAACTAAAACTTGTATCTAAAAATATAATTAAATAGAAACTCACTCCATACAAAAATCTTCTGATATCAATCTGTGGAACGATTCTACAGACACAATTAAATGATTTAAGAGCATTAAAATAAAGATTGAGTGATTCCAATTCGACCTTAGGTTGTTCTACCTCTCAAGATCAAGACATTTATTGTTAATTAGCTTGGATTTCGAGAAGAATCATGTAACACTCACTATTGAAGCATACGAATTATATTAGTCTCTCGAATAATTTTATCTAGATAAAAAGCCACCATGATAAGTTTGATATCCTCATTAATGCATTCGATTCCGCCTAAATCGCAAATTTGATAGGCTCTTATATCCTAAACACCCTTGGTATGATAGTAGACTCAAAACAAATCGGTCTATGCAGGGATGACAGACTCATTCTTTCCTCTAATAGTAATGGTTTACTATCATCTCGGATACAAAAGAAAGTCATTATGACCTTTAAATTGCTTGCATTTAAGATAAGAATTTCTTCCAATGTAAAAGTTGTCAACTTCTTAGATATTAGTTTAAATTTGTCGAATAGAACATTGAAACCCTATAAAAAACATTAAAACCACAAAGCTAAATAAATAAATAAATGTTTGTTCCAACCACCACGAACAAATAATCCAACAGATTCTTTACATTGTAAATGCTAGGATCAACCAGTTATCTTCTAATAAGAAAATCTTCAGTGAAAACAAGACTTCTTACAAAATCAAACTCATAAAAAATTGGCTTCAAACAGGAATTATTCTACCTAGAAATCTATAAGGATACTGGAAAAAATAAACCTAAAAACAGAAAAAAAAGTAATATGGTTAAAAACACAATTTCTGTCAGTTATCTAATCTTAATATTGGTCAGCATGTTTTGAAATTGATCGACAAACATTTCAAGCATAAAAAATCTACTAAATAAGATTTAGGAAAACATTAAAGAGTAGTTATTTTTACTCTAACAACATTAATAGCATCATCAACTCACACATTAAAATAAATTGCTAAATAAACTTTATAACAATCAACAAATAGATAGTAAAACCTCCTCTAACTGTCCAGGCGAAAATAAATGAACAGTTGAAAGTATATGAGCATTCGAAAATGTCATATACCAAGCAATCATTTGTCCTAGTGAACAAAGAAACGAGAAAAAGTATACATAGGAATTTCCGCAGGACATGAAATCAACGACTATATAATCAGAAACACTCTTTCCCTAAACCCCACCTAAAATATCAAACCGAGCTTTTTAAATATTTCTGGGAATTTAAAGACAGAAATCTCTCACAACAGATTGAATGGAAGATTATTGGTAAATCTCATACGCCCAACAGCTTCAAAAACAGATGCAATAAATGCTTAGATGTGAAGGATAGCTTTCAATTTAAGGAAAATTAAGTATTAAACCAGAGAAATGATATCATCTTTTAATTCCGCCATCAAAATAAATTTAAACTATGTGTTATATAGAATGATGTGCGTTGTAGTGCAGTGGATATCGATTCGGAACGACAAATCGGGGAGTCGAGTTCGAATTCCATGCATTCATTTACGCAGAAATACCCTTAGGAAAGGTATTAATCCGTCTCTTCCCTTCAGATATGGATTAAATAACAGAACAGATCGGGTTTCTATATCCTTGGATGACAACCAGTCTACCGCAGAACTGCGATATAATCTTCTGCCCAGTCAGTCATGTCACTTTTAGAGACATGATCGCCCAAGGCGTCTACCCCGTATGCCACTTAACTGACTGATTACACAGAACGTTATAATTACCCACTTCTGTCATACTGGCCGATCCATTACGATCTTGCATTGATCATTCGTTAGAGAATTTTACGGAATGAAAAAATGAAATTGGTATTCTATGTAATGTGTATACATTTCAATATATGCATGCAACAACATTGTATTATGTATAAATTTGAGAATTTCCTGCTTTTCATTATGTAATTATGGATGTATTTTGACATAAAATTTTTCTGTATATGGGTGCACCTAGCTGGATGGATATATTTGGTTATTTCGTGTATATGGGTGCACCTAGTTATATATATGTTCCGTGTATATGGGTGCAATTAATTTTAATTATATGTATAATTATATGTATATTCCGTGTATAAGTGTGTGCAAAATTATATGTATGCTTCAGGTATATTAGTGCAGCGAATCATATATATAATCATATTGTTAGGATGTGCGTTGTGGTGCATTGGATATCGACTCGGAACAACAAACCGGGGTGCCGAGTTCGAATTACAGTTGAATTCCTTGCATTCATTTATACACAAATACCCTTGAGAACGATATTAATCCGACTCTTCCCTCCAGTTATGTGTTAAATAATAGGACATATTGGGTTCTATAGCCTTGGCTAGCAACCAGTCTACCGCAGAAAGCAATGAAAACCTACTGCGGGATAATCTTCTGCCAAGTTAGTCATGTCTCTTTTAGAAACATGATCGCCCAAGCATGTACCACGTATGGTACTACACTGACTGAATCATTTATACGTTTTTCGTGTATATGGGTGCACATAGTTATATGTATGCTTACGCTAATTTATTATTAATGATGTAATTGATTAGACCCTAATGTCTTTATATTCATATATGTGCATATTGGTATCAGAATCTAAAAGATATATGCTGGTATATGGATGTAACTGCCTTTTTATGATTATGTAATTTGAAGTAGGCCACATCGTTTGGTCTAATAAGTTGACACACACACACACACACAAACACACACACACACACACACATACACACACATATATATATATATGTGTGTGTGTGTGTGTGTTAGCATTGTTCTTGTATTTACACGTATAAGTTTTTTGTGTGTATATACATACAGAAATACCAGAGTGCACACAATTAATAAATGTATATGTATATGTCGAAGATTTTTGTGTATGTACATGTATTTATGTATATACATTCAACAATGTGTGGATGTATGCAGATATATATGTGTTTGTGTTGGTATGTGTGTAAGTATGTAAATATATACGCGTAAATAAGTATATATGAGGTTTATTAAAATACTTGCCTAAACAGGTGTTAGTGTTATTAATATTTGCCTAAATCCAGTCTTCATAAATGTGTGTGAGTTATATTTGAATATTTTTGGATGTGAGTAGAGGTTAGTGTAGGCATAGATATATTTGTATGTACATATGTATAATTACATGTGGATATACATGTGTATGCGGAATATACATGTGTGTTTGTGTAAATATGTAAATATATACGTATTTTGTAGTATATGTGAGGTTTGTTAGTATACTTGCACGAATATGTTAGCATTAATTATACGCATGTATGTCAGTTCTTCAGACATATGCGAGTGTCCGAACACAATAATTATACGTGGGTATGGATAAATGTGTGTATGTGTGTATATGTAGCCGTACGCATAGACGCAGTTACATGTACATATGTATAAGTATGGACATATGTGTATGTGGATTGACGTGAGTATTCGTGAATATTTTCATATGTAGGGTTATATGTGTATACGTATTCATGTGCTTGTGAGTGGGCGTGTAATGACTTTATGGTCACTCTTTCCGCCCAATGACCTTTCTCGGCCGGGCTTAAGAATTCTTACCCGATATAAGGCCAAAATTCCTATTCTGAATCTTATTAATTGATTCCCATTTTGTTTTAAATGAAATGTTTATTTGGGGTAAATATTTGTTTGTATCCAATGGAACGAATATAGGTTAGTCTGAAGAAAAAATTATTTAATTCATAGAAAGAAATTATCATTTATAACCCCCTTACATGATGTGTTGAGTTTTCTTATATATATATATATATATATATATATATATATATATATATAACCGTTTAAAACTAAAAACTGGGCATCTATCTCAAAGAACAGTATACTCTGAAAAGAACTGTTCAAGTAATATATATATATATATATATATATATATATATATATATATATTTCAATAGATACTGTTTTTTGGAATAGGTGCCCCGTATTTATTTTTAAACACTTTATTACATCTTACGACTTTCCTTTCTCGATAGGCTGACAGATATAACACAGACGAATATATTTATAGTTGGCACGCGGCAGAATGTTTAGAAATTGTTGGTCTTGTTTAAATTTATGTTCACTCGAAATGATTCGCCTTCTCTCAGAAATTTTATCTTCTCAGAATAGTAGTAGTATAAACCACAGAGATAATCATATTAACTAGCTATTTCTAGATATATGGTTATCCTAATACATCGACAGAACCTCAGAAAATCTTTCTGCACGGTCTACATTTCAATTTCTGATCAAATTCTGGAATGTATTATATATATATATACATATATATATATATATATATATATATATATATATATAGAGAGAGAGAGAGAGAGAGAAAGAGAGAGATAGATAGAGAGAGAGAGAGAGAGAGAGAGCGAGATAGAGAGAAAGCATATACACTATTATTTCGTCCGTCTTGACTAACTTTTCTGTTATTTTAAATTTCCTCTTATGCGTTCCAAAATTTCTGTTATGAAAGCGTTTGATAATCAGATACTATATAAATGCCGATGAGGAGACAGGAAAGAACAAATCGGCTATATAATTAGCAAATGGATATTTAGGAATGCAGCCCCCAAACTGCAATGCAACTGACTCGTGAACACTTTCAGCCAGCAAGAAAAATACACCGAATGACAAATTGATAACTTAGACTCAAAATGGGACAAACTAAAAAAGGCATTAGTGGAATCAGCAAAAACACAGTTCCAAAGGAAAACAGACGTAGAAGAAAAAAATGAGTGCATCACAGATGGGTAAATCAACATGATGCAAAAGAAACAGAAAACAATTCCAAGACATAGAACGGAATACAGAATATAACATTAAGAAACAAGGAACAAATGCAGACAGGATAAAAAAGAATAGCTCAACAACACATGTGAAAAAATGAGAAAATGAGGATGACTAAGAAAAAAAATGCATAAAAAAGATAAGAGAACTAAAAGAAGATGCTCAACAAAAGGAAAAAGAAGATTCCTGGACATGTAAGAAGGAAGGGGGAATTGGAGAACTGATACTCACAGGACAGATAAAAAGAAAAAGAGACAGGTGAATGCAATGCGTGACATACTTAATGGCGCTGAGCAAATAGATTGCAGAGCTGAGTTCGAACAGCGGACAAAAAAATCAACTGATAATTCTGAGTGATCTATGGGAGCCGTGGACTCTGCAGAATCTTTGAATCTAGTCTGATTATTCCTGTTGTACAACCTCACGGCGTATAAAGAAATTGACACTAACAATATGGGACTCAACAGAGATGACGGACTCATGTAAAAAATAAATATCCTGGAGGAAATTTTGATAGAACTAGAAAATTAATTCATAATGTTTTTAAATTATTTGGTCTTAACGTAGTAATTAACCATAATATAAAACAAGTTGACTTCCTAGACATAACATTAGACTTAGTATCTAACACCTTTCAAACTTACATAAAAAATAATGCTAACCTAATGTATATAAACCCCAGATCTAATCACCTACTATCCATTATGAAGCATATTCCATCGTCAGTTGAACGCCGCATTAACACACACTCCTCAAATAAACAAATATTCAATAAACACAACACAATTTACGATACAATTCTTAAAGAAAGCGGATATCAATCCTCCAAATTAACTTTGTGGAAAAATTCAAGAAGCTCAAAAAGAAAAAATATAAACAGAAAAATCATATGTTATAATCCTCCTTTTAATCAGTTAGTTAGCCTTTAACTGGGACATAAATTCCTTAAACTACGAGATAAGCATTTTCAAAAAAAAAAAACCCTAAGCAAAATTTTCAACAAGAATACAATAAAACTAAGCTATAGCTGTTCCAAAATCTGGAAAAAATAATGAGAATCCATAACAGTAAAATATTAAAAGCGTACAACAGAAATAACTCCAACACTCATACTAGTCTGACCCTTAATAATGACCTTTGTAACTGTAGAAACCCAAACCAATGCCCCATTCCTAATAAGTGTTTAACGAAATCTCTGATATATATGTTTTCAATTTTATCCTTGGAGAATCCTAAAGATGAGACAATTTATATCGGAAATACAATGAACGTATTTAAAATGCGCTTTTACAATCACCTCTCATCCTTCAATAACAAATAAAAACAAAACATGACGTCTCTTTGCAAATACATTTGGAAGTTAAAAAACGAAAATAAAACACCTAAAGTGTAATGGAAACCTTAAACAAGCAAGAATATCTAAATCAATAAAGGAACCATGTTCCCTTTTTCTTCAAGAAACATTTAAATCATTAAATACATAAATTACAACAGGTGTTACAACCAATGGCATGAAACAACAGTAAGCTGCAAACACATTAAAGAACTAAGCTTACAACCAAGCTAAAAAATACTACAAAAGCCAAAGTTAGAACCCCTTATAGACGATAAACCTTTATAATATTAACAACACTCTTACATCAAATTACATCTGTTTCATGCAAAAAACTGGGATCTGTTTTAAAGTTTTAGAGAAAAAAGTGATTTCCTAAATTTAAAATTAAGGTTAAATATACAGAATTAGATTAATTATAAAAACTGAGTTTAAATAAAAAGTATCGAATAGTTGTACAATTAAATAAGAACGATAGGTCCAATAAATGGTAACTACCATTCCCACTTCATCGCATCTAATCCTATTCTTCCCAAATCTCACACTTCCGTACTCTCTCCTTTTATTAAACCCCGAAGAAAAAATCCAGTCATGAGGCCATAAAAAGCTATACACTACCTTTTAATATTAAATCTGTCTACAAAATAACCAACAAATTCAGTAATCAACCATTATTTCTATTCAAAATTCTAAAGGACAATTTACAAGACTTATCTCCTTATCCCTAACCCCACTTACATCTCACACACAACTCGCCAAATACAAGAAAATTACTTTCCATCCTTTCCACAAGACCTGGGTGACATAGACATTTCAGTGTCGAAAAAAAATGTACACTTTGTAGTGAATAAATATTTGTACATGTTCTAAACTATAATTTATAATAAATATTCACGGCTCTATATTATATATCGAACACTATTTTAAATTAATGTTTTGAACATTGTCAATTTTGCTACGTTCCTTATTCAATCGAATATATATGCGTGTGTGTGTGTGTGTGTGTGTGTGTGTGTGTGTGTGCACGCGCACGGGCGTGTATGTATCTAACTACCTGTCTGTTTCCCGTGTCTGTGTGCGTTTGTAGGATGTATAATCTTACCCGAATGTTAAATACAAATGCGTCCTCCAGCACGTATAAAACATACGTTTCTGTCTGTAAGACAAGAAAGATGTCATGACATCTCCTAGCTCACGTAGTTTATTCTCGAAAACTCTTCTCTTTTAACTTATGTCTCCAAAGCATTTCGTCCAGATTCTGATGAAGAGAGCGCGTAGATCAACCAGCATATATGCCATGTCACTAGTAGTCACCGGGAGAGCACCAGTCTGTTATGAGACTGACACCCGTAGAGTAACTTACCGAACGGAGACTTTGATATCCAATACTGCTTGCTCGTCAGCTAGACGAACACACATGGCATATTTTACCTTTACCCGTTATTTTGTTAATACAATTCTTTACGCTAGTCCTGTGTTCCTGTTTTTACTTGTGACCACTTAAACAGGGTTACAACAGTTCGTTAAAGATACCAGAAAAAGGAACGTGTTATTTATGATCAGAATGTTATCAGAATGAGTAATACAAATCCATAAGTAACTACACCAGTGCTTTATTGACTACGCAAAAACGTTTAACAAAGTCTCGTTAGAGATATTTGGCAAACTCGCCACATCCGAGAATATTGTCAAGGTAATCAAGAAACTTTAATAGCAATCGCATAAATACATAAGGAAGCGAATTCAGCAGATATGTAAAAATAGAAAGGGGCGTATACACGAATGTGTTTTCCCACCAGATCTATTCAACCTCTACAGTGAAAGAATTCTGAGAGAGCTAGAATTCTTTGCCAGGATTTCTCCTTCGTGGTCACAATCTCAAAAATACAATATACAGCGATGAAACCGGGGAGATAGCAGAGACGGAAGAAAAAATGCAAATTTTCCTAAAGATATTTGTAAGGAAAGTAATAAGAAAAAACTGAGCATAAATTTCAAGATAACTGAATTCATTGTCATCCCGAAAAAGAAGACCCCAAACGCTACTTAAATGTCGGAGCAAACAAAATAAAACTGGTAAAGAAATTAAAATATCTAAAAAGTGTTCTAACAGGATGCGTCTTTGATATCCGAAGACGTATTTGCATGGTCAAGGACGCGTTTAACAATAGTACTAAGAAACAGGAACATCTCATTAGAAACAAAGAAAGAGGAGCCAAACTGTTACGTGATATCTGTCCTTTTATATGAATTTTGAACGATATCTTCAAAGATGAAAGAGATGATAAATATATATAACAGTGTTGCTTTACAGCAGGATGGTGATATTACTATAGATCTAGAACTTGATCAACCGCAAGGTGTTGGAGGAGATGTAACCGGGAAGAACGCATATTTAGAATCAAGAAGAGACGGCTGATGTTTCTCGGAAATGAAATATGGAAGAATGGCGAAATGGCGTTTGGGAAAGATACCAAGACGAAAAATATTAAGAGAAGCAAAGGACATTCATGATCGCCTATGTTCTGAAAGAACACGTAACGTAAAGAAATAAAATCTGAAACATAAACAAAGCAATTTCTAAAAATAATAATGATTTTTTTAATGCAACATTTTATTTTCCTTAGACGTCATCATAGTGTTTAATGAAGCTTCTATTTTAAGTAAGAAATATTTAGATACGTGTTACAATGTCATACGATAAGAATAAAGAAAGAAATGGAATTATACTTACTTATAAAATAGTATTTAGGAATGGGACGTTACTATGCTCTTAAACCCGTAGACACTATAGGTGTCAAATAGTAGATTCGTGAGATCATACCGATTCAAACTATCTATCTACTTCCGAGCACAGAGGGACCAAAACGAGGCTTCGTCGAAAGTTAGAGTCTCGTCTAGGGTGAAAAAAAAAAGGTTTGACCATACCGTAAGCTTGGTCTGTTTTTGACTGGACTTAAGGGCTAGGAATTTAACTGACATTGTGTCATATCCGCCTTGTTGGGTAGCTGGTAAATACTGTCGCGTAGCGTGATTATACTGACTAGCACTATCAGTCTATGTACTTCTCGCAACGTATGAGTCTTGTATTTGTTGATATACTATTATCCCTAACCTCCATTTTGGTGATTAATCACGCTGTAACGTTTGAGGCTCACAACAGTAAGAAAAAAGAAATGTACTTATACAAATTACACATTTTGGTATCGGAATTAAATAATCCATTTTGGTCGGATTAAGACCAGTAGAATATTTCAAAATATTTTGTCTAAAGGCATTTAATATTAAAATGTCCGAACATCAGATAGTAAGTGCATTAATATAGTAGTAAAAATTGTTTTTGTATCAGCTAACTTATACATTGCTTTAGTCTATTTTTGGACGCTGTGTCAAAATGTCAACTGACGTATTTGTTCGCTTGACATTTTCTGTGTCTAAATTACATATCTTTTTCTAATATTAGTATTAGCTATTTATACATAAATTAACAATAATTGTAAAATTAATTCTGAATACTTTTTACAATAATGTTTTCGAATTGCTGGCTGCCCAAACACAATTTTATGTTTCTTGCTGGTGATAACAGTTTAATTGCATTTTCCTACAGATTAGATTGATGTCTTATGAAGTCCTCGAATATAATAAATGCTAATATTGACAGTGCAATTGTTCTAAATTATAAACAGAGACACTATAAGGTTCATAGAAATAATGTATTATGACAATGTAATTGTGTTGGTCTTTGTTATCAATATATACAATATAATGATTATTGATAATGACAGGGAAATTATATTGTTTTAAGTTATGAATGAAAGCGATATAAAGTCCCATAATCTTTATCAGACAGTTTTGATAGAAAGTTGAGTTTGTCTTTGATGTAATTTAATTTGGCTGCTATTAGTGAAGAGCAACACAAGTGATTCCCCTAGGACTTTAATGTTACAAAAATATCAAGTGAGATGATACACAAAAAGAATGCATGACTTCTACTGGAACTTAAAACGACTCAAATCTACTCAGCATTCACCAATTATCAAATAAACGAAAGTTTTTTCCTAACATCAAATTGATATCAGTATTCGAATGCTAATAACTTAATATATATTTATTTCGTTTTTTCATGTTTTCTTTCATTTCACACGAGAAAATGAGCATTAATTTTTCTTCCGATTTACAGTGACCTAATCATGACTCAATTTGACGTGGGATTTACTATTTGATTGCGGTTGAGCTAAAGCCAATTGTGAAAGAAATGTTACAATAAAATGCGATGTAAAATGTATACCTCCATTTTTAGCACAAACGTTAAAGATATATCAACCATATAGGTTGACCCCCAAAATGCGTTAGGCTACCAGTGGTCAAAAACAGACCTTCCTGTAAATGACGTTAGGCCACATTGTACAATAACCTGTCCTGTAGATTGAGACACTAAACATACGTTTCTATATGCGCTGTATAGCAAACATCCATACAACCTGTACCGGTAGGCACCGTACATTGTATCAGTATTAATTAGTGAACATTTAAAATTCGTCATGTCTGCTGGTAAACAGGTATAAGCTACCGTAGCGCTTTTTAAACTTACGTCTTACATTAGGGTTAAAGTCTTAATCATCAATGCCTTATTGTAATATTAAAATAATATAATTTCCCTGTCATTATCAATATTCATTATATTCTATCACATTATATTGTATTTATTGATAACATAGACCAACACAATTACATTTTCATAATACATTATTTCTATGAACCTTATAGTGTCTCTGTTCATAATTTAGAACAATTACACTGTCATTGAAGTTTTTTTGAATATATACAGTTTTATGAATCATTCCACCCTAATATCAGGAGGAGGGTAATAGTTGAATTCCTTGCATTCACTTACGCACAAATACCTTTGGGAAAGGTATTAATCCGTCTCTTCCCTCCAGTTATGGGTTAAATAATAGGACAGATGGCAACCTACTGCAGGATAATCTTCTGCCCAGTCAGTTATGTTTCTTTCGAGACAGGATCACCCAAAGCGTGTATCACATATAGCTGACTGAATGCAACCTCAAATGTTACCGAAGATTCTACTTTAATAGCTTCTTTTCTCGCACTTCCAGCCTGTGGAATTCACTTACATATACTTGATTCCCCGACAGCTACAATCTCCAGGAATTTAAATGTAAGGTCAGTAGACATCTCCTATCTCACTACCTCGCATCCATTCTCTCAAGCACTTTTCTCTATCCACTCTACCCCGATTACACCGGTATTCTCATCCGTCTATTACCCTACTCCTGATATGTCCTATAATTAATCCCTCTTTCTCATCACTTTCCCCTCTGTAACCCCCTGTGTAGATGTGGCAGTAAAATGCCTTGTTAGGGTGAAATGATTTATAAAACTGTATATATTAAAAAAAAACTTTCATTATGTGTCATTAAACTGTCAGTACGATCTATTGTCCGAATGGTCGTATGTGTTAAACGGCGCTTTAGTCAGCGTTACATTTAGTGTAACAATGGTCACGATGTGTGCTATAGCATTAGTAGAATACTAAATTGGTGTTACTTTTTTACTACTTTATACTTATTTTTGTGTTGACATGCCAAATATGTCCACCAAACACAAGTTTTATTGGAATACATTTGTGGTAGCCTGATGGAGGTATGGTAAGAGGTGTAAAGTAATTGTGAGGTTCGCCATCCGACGTATTTACAACTTGGTAGTAAAGTTTTATTTTTTATACCCGCCATGTATATCGAGCCCTAGTTTTAGAAAAAAAAAGTTTTAAGCAAGACTGGAAAACTCGACATATAGTCCGCAATTTACAATATATATGGTTTAAGCCAACGTCGGTTGTGCGTTGTGGTGCAGTAAATATCGTCTCGGAACGATAAAACGGGTATTAACGTTCGAATTCTTGTTGAATTCTTTGCATTCACTTACGCGCAAATAATACCTTTGAGAATGGTATTAATCCGTCTCTTCCCTCCAGTTGTTGGTTAAATAACAGATCATATTGTCTCTCTACAAGTCTACCGCAGAAAATAATGGCAACCTACTGCCCAGTCAATCATGTCTCTTTCGAGTATCTCGTATGGCATTTAACTGACTGGCACTGATCAAAATTACCAAAATTATCCTATTCACTATTTCAACAAAAAATTGCCAAAGCGATCCGTAAAAATCTACTTGTTTTAATTAAAAGTTAAGAAAATGACGTCTGCTATTAAATGGTGTAATATCCGATGAGTTATTTAATTTCTTTTGGCGATGTGTATGAAAAGGAGTCAGCTTCCTTGTTAAAAATGCGGAACCAACATGGAAAAATAGATATTTCTGAAATTTATTCTTTGTTTAGTTTACTGAATCTACTCCAGTCTCGGACAGAAAACACTATTTTCGGAATAACCGTTGTAGTTATATCAGTGCAGGTTTTTTTACGTAATAAGGATTATCTAAAAATAAAACGTATCGTAATATTCTGATTGTGTTTTCTGTTGCTGACGCAACTATCGTTTCCCTAAAGACCTGCATGATTATGGGATTACGTTCTCAGCGCCATTGCTTTGGATGTTATGGACCCTGTCGATTCTAGCAATCTGAATTGCAAATTTTCATGCAAAGGATGGAACGATGATACGTTCAGAATATACAACGAAATAAATTCCCTGAACAATGCCTCTAAAAATAACCATCTTCTTTTAACGCTTTCCACCATGAAGCGTGTATCAGCCAATCAAAAAAATACAATAGAAAATTTCTCGAGAAACCGAATAAACGTACGTCTTGCTTTATTGAAACAACCATGACTTTAAATGGGGTGTTATGTTTTAAGCATTCTAGAGATGAAACATTCATTAAATGTTTCAATAAATCTAGTAGGTAACGATTCATTTAATTCATTTAATATATTTTGTAGTTAACGATTCATTCAATTTTCAATAAATCTAGTTTCAACGATTCATTTAATTTTTAAATAAATCTAAAAGTTAACGACATGAATATATCAGTAGAATTTGCTAGACAGCAAATCAATGGAAAATGAAAATTTTCAATATGTCTCCAGTGTTTCCTATATATATTATATACTGAGGCTTACCATAATTTTCAAAACCTTTAACTTTATGGATTTTCTTTTGTCATAGATTTTTATTATGATGTATTTTTTTCCCGATTGAAACATTAAAGACCCAAACACACACAGATTCTGATAAATACACATACGATCAATATTTAGAAAATTTCGAGCCAGTCCGGAATATATAGTAAGCTGTAAAAGGACAAACAGGAAGTATGTATGAAAAAGCCAAACCCAACATATCTAACTTTAAATCTGTTTTTCGACGTAAAATACGATTTGGAGCTTTTTAAAAAGACAAGATCTATAAACAAAAAGAAAATTATAAAAAAGTATATAGCTTCATGTTCATGGTAGAATGACTGTGAGACAGGTAAGAAATTTCAGTAAATCGCCTAATTATTAACTTGTTTTCAAATCTGGAACCTATATCCTGTAAATATAAGCATTGAAACCTGCGTTCTGCGTTGAGTCTGCCGTTTGGTACATGTTGATGACATAATTTGTAGCTTTTTTAAAATCCCCAAGCATCCCAACTCTTTCAGATGTATACCAAAATGAATGTTTTCTTATTTGGTATTGAACGGTGCGACGTAGTTCGGGTTTTCAAATCCCTTCATGAACCTAACGTTTACATTTATTCACATTATTTTTAACTTTCAAATGCTATACTACAATACAGGCTTGTAAAAGGAAATAGTTAAACATTTACAGAAAGTCATCAGGAATTTACGATATCCGTTGAATATCCCTTAGGAAATTTTGTTGTCTTGCAAATCGATAATAAATATATTTCTACAATATTCGGACTATTTTCTTTATCTTTGTTTTCAGTTATACGACGTTTCGTTTGCTGTACGCTCCTGCCTTCTTTAAGTGCTAGGAATTTCTAACCGAACCATTTATTACAATCACTTGGGTATATGATCCTCATCCCTTGCGTAGTAGTGCCTGTCGTGTTAACTCTCTCTCTAACTTGTAAATTACTTGTTAAACCACTGCTGTAGCCTGGTATTGAACTCACAACACTTTGGGTCAAGACACAGGAACTTGCCAATGCTTATATCAGCATAAGAAAAACAAGAACAACTGAATTTTTTGGCTTATATACTTAATGTACAGTAACCCTTTTTTGCCAGAGTTCATATTGCAATTTTTGATGCTAACTGCTTTCTCTAGTATTTTTTATGTTAATGCTTTTCTCTAGTATTTTTGCCATAGCTCATATTCCAATTTTGACGCTCTCATACTGTGTTCATCTCTATGGCAACAAAGATGGGGCCAATAATTCGAATATTGTAAATTCTGTAAATACCACTTTATTTCAGAAATATAGACATATATATTTCTACTTCTTACAAAAAGAAGTGGATTCATACCTTTCGACATTTTATTTGTGTGTTTGTGAATTTATGGAACACGACCGGAATTCGAATTTGGCATTCCAATTTTCAACTGTGAGCACATATCCATTAGCCTACTCGCACACTCAAGCGAGCAGCAGCTGGTATTCCTAAGCGGTTACCCATTACTGAGCAAACCAGTTGTTACTTAACATTCATAATCGAAGTAGAACCAGAGAACAAAGAGAATTCGTTAACCGAATAATGGATTATATCACTGCTAAATATCTCGTTGTAAATTAATCTGTGCCGTAATATTAACTATGTTGACAAATCTTTCCGGACAGATGTAGTTATCGTCTTTTTGTTTTGCTTTTTTTTTTTTTTCATTATTCCCCACGAGCAAGGCGGTATCGCCACTAATGTGCACGTGGCTACATAAGAGAGTTCAAGTTTTAGACAGGAAAAGAATAACGAACCATTCAGTGGGTGAAATAGAAAGGGCAAGAGAAGGATGTTAACACAGGAGTAAAGACAGTTATGAAGATAGAGAGAAAGAAGAATAACAAGATACACGGGGTGATGTAGAAACTCTAGAGTTAATTTGCATTTATATTCTTGGAGGTTGTAGCCGTCAGAAAAGCAAGTATATGGAAGGGAGTTCCACAGGGGAGAAGCGCGAGAAAAGAAGCGGGAGTATAATTGTCGCTTGCAATTGGTTGATCTAACTGTAAAAATTTAGAACCTTGATGCTAGTCTGGTTGCCTGAGTAAATATTAATGAAGGGGGCACCAGTGACCTAATTTAAGAGCATAAGCCATGAATATTTTTGTAAAAGAGACAAAGGGATGTTACATTCCGCCGATGATAAAGTGGCTGGAGTCTATAAAAACGATTTGTCTGTTGTAAAATCAGATATCATTCTACCAGAAGATAAAGAGCGATGTTAGTAATTGGAAAAGGTCAGATGAAGTCCTGCAGGATATTACAATCTCCGCATCATTTCTTCGGAGCTCGCCTATGAACTCTTGTATACAGGATGCAATAGGTAAATTGTTGGTATTTTATATGTTTAATTTTGCCTGCGCGTGTTGATTTCTTTTGATGTTTCGACTAGGCATTATGGTAAGTTTGACATAAGCTGTAAAAAATGAGGATCATGACAAATCAGTCAGTGAGTTAAGTGCCATACGTGATACACGTTTTGGGCGATCATGTCTCGAAAGTGACATAACTGACTTGGCAGAAGTTTATCCCGCAACAGATTGTCATTGCTTTCTGCGGAAGACTGGTTGCCAGCAAAGGCTATAGAACCCAATCTGTCGTATTATTTAACCCATAAGTGCAAGGAAGAGACGGATTAATACATTTCCCAAGGGAAGGTGCGCGTAACTAAATGCAAGGAATTCAACTGGAATTCGCACTCAGCTCCCCGATTTATCATACCGAGTTGATATCCACTGCACCACAAGGCACATCCTCACCAAACTCGGCCACCTTGCCAAATTCAGTCAACTAATAAATATGTTTTCTGTCCTATATTTAAAATCCAATTCCAAAATCCAGTTTTCATTTCGCTTATCTTCAGTTTCTCTGTCCAATTTTTTTTTTTGTTATTGATTATCTTCCTTCATAACATGCACCAACTCGGAATACATTATTTTCTTTCCGGCAATATATCGGCATGTTTCTAGTCTGATTGGATGAATGAAAACTTTTGATACATTAATCAATTGTATATCATAGAAAATAATATTCTTGTTTTTCTATTTACGTTGCTTCATAATAGACCATTAAATTGAGTAAATGAAAAACACGTGAAATTATTATTCATCGTTGTTTGACATTTTTTATTCTATACCTGTATCACTAATACAACAACCTGACATTTGTTCACTAGTCTTTATCAGACGTTATCCTTTTGTAATCATACATCTTTATTATTAACATTCATTAGCAAATGCAGAGTGTTGATGAAAAGAAAATTCTGTTAAAAAGCAAATATTTATTCCACACAAAAAATTTTCTTGCGCCATTAAGACACAAACCTATTGATTTACATAGCCAAATTATTTTTCACGTATGAAACATTTTCATTGGCCAAATCAGTCTAAGACCACGCTGCTTTTCTGCCTGAACATTAATAAAAATGAAGGCATTACAATGTGAGGAAAGAGTTTATAATTATATATATAAGTCACCTGCAGACAGATCTGTTTCGCTGTATCACGGCTTATCAGCACGGTTAGATTCCGACTGCGTTTAACCCAGCATTGAAACCCGACCTAAGTGGCGTCAGTCGGCGATTCTACCTCTGGGCCATGGGCGCACGGTAGAAAAAGGCAGACATTTTAGCATGTATATTATCATTATCATATTTTATATATATATATATATATATAAAAGTAAACTTTCATTTGTATGATATATATATGTATATATATAGATAAATAAATATATATATATATATATATATATATATAAAAGAATCTTTTATTTGCATTATATATATATATATATATATATAGTGCAAATAAAAGTTTTTTTATCTGAGTGACATTGTATTCAGAACCACAAGTTTCGTATGTGCATCCAAAGTAGTCTATATTATTAATATCATTATTGTAGATTTGATTTCGGTATAATTTTAAGGATACAACGATTTTGGTGGAAGACATCGAAATGTGTGTCTAATATATTGATCTTCAACGATATGTTACAGCTAAAGATTTTGCATACCGTCAAGGTTTTTACGATTTGTATGCTATCTTATATTCTTTCATTACGCAGAAAGTCGGTTGCCACTGACTAAGATTATTTTCATACAATTACTTTTCATTGCCTAGCAGTAGCGAAGTTTACCAATCTGGTGACGAAAAAAGATGCTTTCTATTATATTTTCTTCAATAATCCTGGAAAATGTATTCCGCACAGACTTGAATGCTGTTTTTGTCTCTATAGCTTTTTTAGGATTTTTTATAATATAATCTTTGATATGAAGAGGTGTAAAAAACTTGTCCTGGGATCAATCTGTGGTGGATGCTGAATATTTTCCTCCCAAAATCCAGTTATTTTCGTAATGGTCAGTTTCTCTAAATTTGACGGAGAAAAGAAGAAAAAGAAACCCACTGTACTCGCCCTATCTTCCTTGTAGTTCTACCATGATAGCAGTCACCTTAAAATCTTCGCAGATTTGCAAGTTGATAAATTTCAGTAGTATTTCATATTGTCATAGATTTTTTTCATGTAGACTGAATGATAAACTGGGATTGAAGGTAATAAATTTACATTGTATAACAAGACAGCTTTGAGACTTGTCTTCAAGGTATCAATGAACTTCCTATATCCCTTTTTGATTGTAACTCATGTCATTGAATAAGACCGCTTATATCATTGCATTACCCAGAAACCCCTTCTATAAAAAAACGGGATATTTCCGACAATTAAGGAAATTGGTAGTCTGTAGATTACCATCTAATAGAATCCACTGCTGTAAACGGAAACCTAACAGATTTGATTTACACTTATAAACTTTCAAATATCTAAGTGTTTAGGTCATTTTGTGTTATGCGGTGTTTTTGAGAGACGGATGTTGGACAGTAATCTTGGTTATATAATGTTTTGCATATTTAAGATCAGTAAGGCCTCTGATTGGGAGTTTGTGAGAAGGATGGAACTACCTTTTAGTTGTTATTGTTCCCAGGTCCTCTCTGATCCGGCTGCAAGGCTGCTGACTGCGAGGTTGTGAGGAGCATGGAACCCCCTCTTAATTGCTGTTGTTCCCAGGTCCACCCTCACCCGGAGTTGTAGCATCTGTTAGGGTCCCAGCTATGGACATATTTTTAATCCCCAAAACTGGGGTCAAAACACCATGAAAGTATAAATATATACTTTTATAGAAATATATACATAAAAATAGACTTATTTAGAAAAATATTTATTTTGGAAAAAAAATAATATCCATAATACATTTTAAAAAATTATTACCATAACACATTTTTGAAAGTAAAAATTATTTTCATCAAAACATTTTGAATACAAAACTAGAGGACATTTTCAGTTTTCTAAAACAAAAAAGTTTAAAAACAAAAAAGAATAATTAAAATCTGACTAAATCAAACTTCTCACAATAACCGAACATTAAAAGGTACCTTAAAACCCCACCATTTTGGCATTAGGTATCCCACATATGTTAATATGCCGTTAAACAAAATTCAATTCTATTTGTATAATGTTGATGTTTCAGATAAGTCAGTCAGTTTAGTGCAATATGTGATACACGCTTGGGCGATCATGTCTCTTTCGAGACATGACTGTCTTGGCAGAAGATTGCCATACATTCTGCTGTAGACTGCTTGTCGACCAAGTCTACAGAACGCAAACTATCCTGTTATTTAAAAGGAGGAAAGTGACGGATTAATACCTTTCCCAAGGTTATATGCGCAAAAATGAATGCAAGGAATTCAACTAGAACTGGAATTCGAACTCGGCTTCCCGACTTCTCGTTCGAAGCTGATAAACACTGCACCACACCAGGTACTGAGAGCTTAATCATTTGATTTAATTAACTGCAAATTCGGAAGTTTTGTGACTGGTATGTCTTAATAATAGGGGACAGGACTTAAAGTTGATAGAATGTTTGAATATTGCACCGTCTATTTATGTGTCTTTGATAGTGTCATAAAACTGGGGGCACTATCTCTACAGAAGTAGCAATCAGTGGTATGATCAGTTGGCTCTGTGACATTTATGGTCACGAAGATTTGTTGCACAAGTATTACTGTTCATGTGTGGTGTCTAATTCTTACCTTGGTTTCCAGATTTTCATCCAAAATATGGTTGGTAAAATTTTATCTCTCGACGTCTGTTTTCTTTAGCTTTTGACATTAAAAGAATAATTCGCCGCACCCATAGTATTAATTATCGACTTTGTCCAAACAGTCACGGGGATCTTCTACGGCTCAGTTAAATGTGAAAGCCCGAGTGAAAATATTAATTTTAATAAGAGCAATAATTATATAAATTAGGTTATTACGAGAATTTTCATAATTTCTCCAGTATCTTGCAATCTTGAGCCAGTCAACTGTTGTAGATATCATCCTTCATTCTACCATCCCCAAATTAGCTAATATTGGCTATTATTAGTAAGATAATTAATTTAATCTAATATTCATAAGAAAATATTTGAGCAGAAATAAATTCTGTAATGCACAGTGAGAAAATATTAAAAACATGCCAAAGTTTTCAAGTGAAAAAGGTTTTCGATAGCTAATGAAATATATATATATATATATATATATATATATATATATATATAATGTATTTGCGCAGTAGATAATTTTTTAAATATATACTTTTGATATAACAGACAATGAATGTATATTATCTTTAACATGAGCCGTTCTATTCATTGAATTTTGGCTTTAATTTCAGGGGAAAATAAAGACAAAACTTGTCCAACATTTGAATAATTTTTTATTATGCTAGTTCTAAGCTTTCGGCTGACATGAGCTATCTTCAGAGAGGCTACAGGGACATCGACTATTAAAGATAACCTTATCTTGTGTTGCTATAATACATTGGTATGCAACGATAGCAGTCACCGAATAGCAGACGCAGTTTATAAATTTATAATGCAGTTTTATAACAACACACAGCGTGAGAGACCGAAATGTTAAGGGAACCATATGTATAAATGCAATGTAAGATGCATTGACCAGATTGAAATGTGGTTTTATAAAGTGTTGGTTGTTTTGACTTAATTTATATGGTCTCCAATATCTGAAGGTTCTTTTTACTGTTTGTAAATGTAAGTAACATTGTATTATCTGCCTAATATTACCTACATGGTTATGTTTTTCTAAGAAATATTGTTTAATTGAACTATGATCAGAAAAGTGGCAGATAAGTCTACAGGAGAGCGTGGTTGTAGTTAAAACATATATATATAATGGGTTTATTATTAATACCATAGTTACAATCTCTGAACGGGCATATAAATTGATACACGATATTGGCTTTCTGTAGAGGATTTAGTTGTGTGGCTGTATGGTTATTAGAGACTATAAGGTCAATTGTTTTAAATTATTTATAATATACGGTGAGCTTAATTGGATTATTTTTATTTATTGGTTATTTTATATCTACGTATTATGCTCTTGATTTTTGTTTCATTATGTTTGTAATTATTATGCATTTGGTTGCAATATTATAAGTTAATTGCGTTATGTTTATTTTGACGTACACTATTTGTTGTGGGAGCTCCCCTTTGTATATAATAATGGACTCGACTAAGTATACATATACTACTACCATAGAGGGAATAGTCTTTATTTTTTATAACCGTGTGGCCCCAATCAAGACATTTTACTGCCACTATTGTGCAGGGGTTTACATAGGAGGAATGTTATGAGAAAGAGTGAGAGTTTACAGGAGGTATCAGGAAGAGGGTATGAGAAGAAAGAGAATACTGATGAGAGTGGAGTGGAAGAAGAAAAAAGCATGAGAGGGAGGATGCAAGTTAGTGAGACAGGAGATGACTGCTGACTTTACATTTCAATTCTTGCTGTTGTCGGAAATGCAAGTAAGCGGAAGGGAATTTCAAACGCGGGAGAGTTAAGAGTTATAGTAGAGATCCGTGCGAGTTATCGGTGAGTACCGGAACTGATACGTAAGTGACCGAGAGATACCGAAGTTTCCCAGATACTACCGCATCAGAAGTCATATTAGCTCTGAGCTCCACTCAGAATAATATACAAGGATATACCAGTTCCAACGACCTCACTTCAAGACATGTATATATTTATTTCTTACTAAAAGTATTCATGGATTTACTAACCTGCGTTCAAGTTTGTATATTATGTCCAATATACCCTACTTTTCCATCTTCATATCGGTTTGTGTTGTTCATTAATTTCTGCGGTTTCTCACCCGGAATCCACAACACTATTATTTGCAATATTGTTAGAGGTATTATTAAGTTTATTGAGGTACATTTTAATGTGTTGATCTATGACGGAGTTAGGAAATCCATTGTTAACAAGTGTTTGTTTAATGTTGTGTAATTCTTTATAGAATATGTATCTGAAAGGAGATACAATTTGGGTGCGTTGAATTAAGTTTCTTATAACAGGTAACTTATATCGTTCGGAGCATTATATATATATATATATATATATATATATATATATATATATATATATATATCCAAGTGAAGAGAACCGACAGTTTTAGAATTGCGAATTCTCCGACATTTTTAAAGTACTTGTTACAAAAATATTACAGAGCATAATATAATTAAAATGTGTATATATATATATATATATATATATATATGTCTGTGTGTGTGTGAGTGTGTGTGTGTGTGTTAGAATTATTGATCAGCATTAGTAACATGCATTTATATTTTATTTTACCTTCTTTCAAGAAATTTCATAATTAAAATTTTTAAGGCGGACTTTATATCCTTCGTTGATTATAAATTATTATCAAACTATGCGAAGACATCGGCATTGATTTACGTTTCATGAAGAGAATACGTTAAATAACTTAAATATATAATAATTCGTTTGTGCTATATTTGTTGAAAGTAGTGAATTAAGCTTTTATGACCAAGCTAAAATTGGCGTTACCTGATCACGCAATGAATTGAGTGTAAGGTTGCTTGCATATTAGGGCATTTCTATTAAAGTTGATTTGATATTCCGCGATTTCTATTAAAGTTTATTTGATTTTACGCCATTTCTATTAAATTTCTTTTATATTAGAAGTTCTTCGCATTCTTCGTTGTTTCTCAGACTCACGTGTGTTAATTTGGTTCAGAATATTTTAAAAACAACTGGTTAATATTCCGGAATTCAATCTAATCAATGGATCGACATGAAAGCTATTAGCTGCATTTCGATTTACTTAATTATAATTACTATATTTCGTTCTATGTTGCTAATAGTCACCTACATTTTATTGAATATTAGAATTTTTCGAAACATTGTTTCCAGGCGTTTTACAAAAATTATCAACAAACATGATGTGGTATTCTTAAAATGCCGTAAGAAACGTCTATCATTGTGACTTGTTAGACAATCTTCTTCACCAGAATGTATCTTTTTTATAATCACATCACTTCCTGTAGGACCAAAATACGACTAATAACCAACAAACTACTAAGTGTGAAAGAGAATGAGAAAACATCGGAAGAAACTTTTATAAGATTAGCCTTCGTCTGTGCATCGAATATTGCTTCCAAATCTCGTCAAGTGCTTCTGCTATATATCTGGAGATTCACAAAGAAAATCTGCAACGTTATCTGTCTTGACCTTGTACATGACTTCATTCAAAATTCCATCGCCGCTCAAACTTGAATATACTAGAATTTACTGAATGCAGTACTAGTTTGACAGTTAGGTTTCATTATTTTGTTGTTGATGTTTCTAACGTAAGTGTAAATTCTATGCTAACAGATAATATTCTTGCACTTCTGGTTAGTGAAACGTGTAATGTCGCTGTGTAAATTTTGCCCAAAAATACCAGATGATCCGAAATTATCTGGGATATCAGGGCAAAATTTATATAGCGACATTACAGGTTTTATCGCTGGATAGAAAACTTATGCATATTAAAATATCTGATACTGGAAATAAAATTGTTAACTCTAACATTGACTATTTTTAATCATTTATTCTCTCTCTCTCTCTCTCTCTCTCTCTCTCTCTCTCTCTCTTCCTCTCACACTCTTCCACTTTTTCTGTCTCTGTCTATCTCTCTCACCCTTATAAATGTTTTTCTTATATTAGTATGTACTTGATTGTTAGTAGCTTTGTTTTGGGCGAAATGATAAAAGGTCCTACACTCTTCCTGATATATATTAATGATCTCCCTGATCTCCAAATAGGTTTGTACGCCGATGACACCACAGTTTACTCTCGCCTCCAACAAAATCTGGTGTAGGCGTCAAAGCTAAACTCGCAGCCGAGATTGAAAAAGACCTCCAATCCATATTGGACTGGGGTAAGAAATGGCTAGTAAATTTTAATGCTTCTAAAACGAAGCTACTGTCAATTAACCATCATCGACAATCTCACCTACCTCCCATTAGCATGGACCAGGCTTGCCTCCCAGAGAGTAAAACACTACGCCTCCTTGGTCTCACACTTTCAGCGGACCTCAAATGGAATGACTATATCGAATACATTGCTAAATCCGCTGCTATGAAAGTCGGTTCTCTGTGTAGGGCCCGGAAGTTTTTTCCGTCTAAATCTATCCTGCACATTTACAAATCTACCATCCGCCCGTGCATTGAATACTGCTGCCATATCTGGTCGGGTGCCACTGCTGTTCTCCTCGGGCTTCTCGATAAGGTTCAGAGGAGGGTCTGTAATGTGATAGATACCAACTTGGCAGACCGCCTGCAGTCTCTCTCCCACCGGCGAGACGTGGCTTCCCTGTGTCTCTTCTATAAATACTTTCACGGCTTCTGCTCCGATGAACTTAGATCACTGGTGCCCCCTAAATACGAATTTGCACGAGATACTAGATTAGCAACTAGATCCCACCCTTTTACAGTGAAACCGATAAAATGCAGCCGTAACTTCTACTCCAACAGTTTCTTTCCTCGCACTTCCCGACTGTGGAATTCTCTTCCAAACGATTGCTTCCCCGACGGCTACAATCTCCAGGAGTTTAAATGTAAGGTCAATACACACCTCCTAACACACTAACCTGCTCCCATTCTATCAAGCACTCTTCCCATCTGCCCGACCCTCATCCTCGCTATCCTTACTCATCTGTCACCTTTCTCCTGACATTCCCTATGTCTATCCACTCCTCTTTACCTTCCCCTATGTAGCCCCATGCGCAATAGTGGCAGTGGAATGCCTTGCTTGGGGTGAGATGATTAAAAAAAAAAAAAACTCGCTGATTCACCTGGCTTCTTTCAAGAATTGGCATAACACTGAGAGCAAGGTCTGTTTTAGTCTTATCACGTGTGTTTCTGTACATATTGACAGTAATCGCAGATCGATTTCTCTCCAAATAAACCTTCTTTATTGACAGTAAATTCGATTCGGATCATCTGGCATTTCCGGACGAAATTTACATAACAAACTTACACATTTTATCACTGTATAGAAAAATATACATTTTAATTTAAAATTTATTGACGTTAGACTAGAGAATTTACATTATAAAATAAAACGTTTGTTTGTAATTGTTTTATTTAGCGTTATCATATTAACAATATTTCCTTGAACAACAGTATTTGATTAACTATTACAACAAAATATATTAGACATTCAATAGCTAATAAATCAGTTCTGCAACATTGCAGCATCAATTCTGAACAAATATAAAATTTGCATTTTGCAACAACTACATATACTCACTTCAATGCTTCCATAAATATATTTCTAATAAAAATAATAAGTGGTTCTGCTGCTTTTAATATCTAATGGAAGTAATTGAATCTAGACAAGTGTTAAAAAATCAATTACAACATTCCATGGCCCAAACCCCAAATGGTCCAGTTATTGATTTCACAAATATAATTTTAGCTTGCTTACACTTAACGTAAAAACTGGTTGCTTTACTTACGTAAGTTTTATATTGCATAGTTTATAGATTCCACTCGAGTAGACACGGATATTTATCTACACAATTAGTTATTTCATCATGACTAAAGAAGGGTTTAGCGTTTTAAATATTTATAATTAAAACTTTTATTCTATTTTTCAAGCAGTAGCACGCAGCTAAAATTAATGTATTATTTATTCACTCACCTCAAAGCTGGGCGTTCAAATCATACGCGCATTCAATAGTTATTATTATATATCTATTAAATTTATCACAGCAGATGTTTCCTTTTTGCTGTTCTGCTTGCGAAATTTGCTTCTCCTTGTATCTCTGAGAAAAAAAAACCTGTTTCCCAGAGATCGTGTCTTTGTTCTCCGTTTACAATCCATTCACACAAACCCATTACTTACTATTTCATCTGCGCTTTCTGCCTTCAATATTTTTTTAAGCAAAGTTTTCTCATACACTCTGCTAAAAACTTAAACTGTCTTATTTTCGTGATTTTAATATATGGTTCTTTTAGTTCCTCTCTTCCTTAAAGGTTCTATTTGGCTCCAGTTTTTAGTCAGTGCTATTCTAAGAATCCTTTGTACAATCACATATCGCTTCGAACCACTTCTTCATCGGTAAAGAAATTATTCAGTGTTGGGGAATATATCTTACACAGAAGTTACATGGACTGTGAACACAAAACCCCGATCTCTTAATACATTTATTTGTTTCTGCAAGGAAACATTCGAAATACTGATGCTCCGAGAGATTTCAATGTTACAGTTTACGTCGATACGAACCTGAGACGAAATTTTATGTATATGATTTACATTAATTTCTCCTAAACTAAGATCACCTATTTCGCTTTCTCTCTTGCTGAGAATACATTCTGTCAAATTAAAATAAATATTTAAACGATCAATCGAGTTTTCTTTGTTACAGTTTTACCTGTGAATCTGCCGTAATTTCATTTAAATCAGAAGAGAAAACGCTTGCATAATACAGATTTTTCTCTATTTGTACATAGATCCTAAGATCTGAACTGTATTTTTATGCATATGTACAGACACTCCCAATATTTTAATGTTTGTTTTAGTACCTCCTGTTTTGATGGTTTTTCTCACACGCTCACACTATACTGATGTTTTCTTTTATCAAACTCTCTCTCTCTTCTCTCTCTCTCTCTCTCTCTCTCTGTCTCTGTATATATATATATATATATATATATATATATATATATACATATTTCACATTTCATCGGCAACATTTATACTCAAAATAAAATATTACCGGCGGAAGTTCAAACATTTACGTCACCAAAAAAAAAAAAAAAAAACTAGAGGGGTGGGATTGATAAGATAAGTAGATAGCAATCAATGGCTCTATAATTTAATTGAAATATTAATTACATTGAGCACTTCACCTGGGTGATTTTTAATATAAAAATATTAATAATAATTAGGATCTGGTTTTTGGGATTTACCTTCCTGCTTTTCCTTTTGGATTAAAGTTTTTATATTTAATATATATATATATATATATATATATATATATATATATATATATATATATATATATACATATATATATATACATTCCGTACGGAATAAACAGCCCATCCCTATCACATCTATCTAAGGAACCGCAAAGGGAGACAGCCTGGCCACTGGATAAAAGAGAATACTTAAAATCTATCTAGTAACAACAGACACTCATTAATCAAACACTAGCTAACCACGCCGCTGTCCTAAAAATTCTTAAGGTCAACAAACAAGATGAGTTCCCTAATCACAAAAAAAACCCCGCACACACACGAACAACTGATCAAATTATCAACTTTCACACACCACGTTCTTCGAAATTCTAACCAGAAGATATACCCGACCAATAAAAACGTACATTCTAAGAGCTAATGCCATTAATCAACCATTTAACTTCACGCACCAACTTATTCAAAATTCTAACGGTCAACACGGAAAACATGTTCAATTTATTATAAATAACCCCATCCAACCTCACAAGAACAATGAACCAAATATAGGTGACGATGATTTCAGTTCTTGCTCATTCCTCCTGAGGAGACGTTGGATACCTAACGTCGAAACAGCCATATGCTTCTAGAGGACATATATAGAAAAAATTATGTACATGTTCTAAAACATAATTTATAATAAATATTCACAGCTCTATACATTATATATCGAGCACTGTTTTAAATTAATGGTTTGGACGGTGAAAACAATTTATTCTTCGTTCTGTACTCACTCGCATATTGATTCGTTTTTAAGCATTCAGGTTGTAGACCAGAGTCAATTCATATTGCTATTATTATTAACATCAATTATTTATTATTATTATTATATATTTTTTAATTTAATTGTATTTTTAAGAGAAAGTATTCAATCAAAATTAAATTCTGTAAAATGCATGACTATATAACGTATAGAATCAAAAGTGCTCAGCTGACAAGATTATCATTTTTTGAATTTTTTTATAATTGAACATAGTTTCTCACACGCTCTATTTTGAAGTTTTATTCTTTTAATTTTTCAGACCCTCTATAGTGTTTTGCTTTCAGAGAGCGTCTTTTTATTTTTTCAGAATCTCTCTTTGTTATATTTTTCTTTTCTCTGAACCTCTCTCTATTTTGAAGAGTCTTTTTTCTCAGAGCTTCTCTCTATTTGATTTGTTTCATAGAACTTCCTTTTCTCAGACTCTCACTCTATTTTATTCTTACATTTCTCTGACACTCTCTTTGTTTTGATATTTTTTCTCAAACCCAACCTCAATTTTGATGATTACTTTTACAGTCTCTTTTTATTTTAATGTATTTTCTTTCTCCGAAAGTCTCAGTTTTAATTTTTCTTTTGTTCTTAACTCCTACTTTTGTGAAGTTTTTTTTTTGTCTAAGCTTCTCTAATTGTGAGTTTTTACAGATCATCTTATTATTTAAATGCTTTTTCTCAGACATTTTATTTCTTTTACCTTCCTTTTCTTAAACCCTATTCTAGTTTGATGTCTTTTTGCAAACCCTATCTAGATTTTGTCTTTTTGCAGTACCTCCTATTTTTTTTTCATATTTCCTTTCTTTATATCTTATTTTATTTCACAGAGCCTCTTTTTATATAATTTTTTCAGAAACTCACTTTTTCGGTCGTTTTTTTTTTTTTGTGATCCTCTCTCTATTTTGATGTTTTCTTTTTACAGAGCAACACTTGATTTTATGTTTTTTTTTTGTTTTTTGCTTAGATACTTTTTCTATATTTATCTTTATTTTCTCGGACACTCACTCAATTTTTAAGAATCTTTTCTCTGTGACCGTCTCTCGATTTTGAAGATTTGTTTCTATAGAGACTCCTTTTATTTTAATGTTTTTTCTCAAACAGTGTATCTCTTTTGATCTTTCTTTTCCCTGGCTCTTTATCTATTTTGAGGTTTATTCTCAGAACTTCTTTCTTTTTCTGTTTTGTCTCAAATCTTCTGTGTATTTTGATGTTTCTATACTTAGTTTCTCTCTCTATATTCATCGCTTTTTTAAACCCTCTCTTCATTTTGGTGTTTTCTTTTCTAAGACTATTATGATATTTTCCTGCTAGGATTCGTCATTGATACAGTGCTGATAGCAAAAAACGGAAAAAAATTAAAATGCTTTCTACTCAATTTAGGGAAAGCAAAAAGAAAGGAAAGGCTACATATAAAATATGAGATAACTGAAGGCATGGTCGGCAGTAAGAATGTGAGCCCAAAACTACATTCCAGAGATAATAAAATCAATCAGGTACGGAAATTTAAATACCTGGGAAGTGTTTTACAAAAGGACGGAAAGTGCAAAAACTGAGATCCAATGGCGTTTTGGCATGGCCAAAACTTCAATTCAAAAGCTGGGTAGAGTAGCTGGGTAGATTGCTGAAAGAGAGGGCAAGGTGGTTGGAAACAAAGAAGAGAGTAATGGATTTTTATATGAGAGCAAATGCTAGACAATATCAACAAAGCTAACGAATAGACTTTAAACAACCAAAATATGGTTTTACAGAAGGATGCTAGAGTTACATGACCAAATTTGTGATCAACAACAAGGTTTTGGAAAGGACAGAAACGAAAATGAAACTGATATATTATATCAGGAGAAGGCAGCTGAAGTTTCTTGGATATGTAATAAGGAAGGATGCCTTCAAGTATTTGAAACTCACAATAGAGATAGATGGAGAGAGACAGAGATGAAATCAACGCATGGCATACTTGATGGGCTTGATCAAATGAGCAGAAGAGCAGGGTTTTGGTAAGGAAACAACAAAAATGGTGCTTAGAGCTACAACGAATAGTGAAATGCGGATGGCTATGATCACCTACATCCTGAAAAGATACGCAACATAGAAGAACTTTATTTTTACATATTTATTCAGAATCTTTCTCTTTTTTTTAAATTATTGCTCAGTTTCTCTTTGTTTTTCTCTAATTAATTAGCAACTCTCCTTAATTCATTGCTACAACTCTATCTCAATTTTTTAGGTTATTTCTCATGTTCTCGTTCAGTCATATCTGCCTATTCAACGTTCCTTCTCGGCGATTCTCTGTTGTTATTTTATTTCTCAGACGCTCTATCTATTTTTTATGTTCGTCCTTAGTTCTTTTCACTATATTAGGTTTATTGTTATACATTTCTATTATATCGCTGAGGTGGATGCGATACACAGAGAAAGTATGCGGTATTATACAACACAATATTTGGTGCTAAATGGATATACATAGAAAAATAAAATTGTTAAAATGACAAACAAGACATAACTTTCTACACAGTTAGGCAGGGGTTTACATCGCTATAGTCGCTGAATAAGGAGTTCGAAAATTATCTGAATGATGCTGAAATATTACTGCTCGAAAGCTACTATTCTTTACTTAAAAGGACCATGTCAGCCAATAAACCATAGCATTGAGAGTGCTGAAGGGGTGTCAGCCACTCTAAACAAATCTACGTAGTTGTTAGAGATTTTTGTGTCTATATTTCGCATATTATCAACTAATTTTCGTTAACTCAGCGAGAAATAAACTACACCTGGAAAAATTTCACTGTTATGTGTCATTTACTAGTTTAATCTTGCTATAAAAATATAACGTTAATAATTAATGCCGCATTTGTTTTTGGTTATTTTTTATGTGTATTCTAAGGTTTTTGTCTTTGTGCTAAACAGTATTCGGCTTTGTAATGGTTATACGCTTAAAATATCCAAAGAATATTAATTTACAACAAAATAAAAAGCAAGAATTATATTTTATGCAAACAAAAAATATCATGAGGAAAGAAATATTTCTGTTCATGTGACAACAAATGCGCACCATTAAATGGTAAAAGTGAAAACTGATTTATCTTATTTAAAAATATGCTTTGCATATTTATGTTGTCGTGAAACACACCTATTCCTCAGATTATGGACTCTCCCTTCTATATTAATAAGAGTTAACAAGAAGTCTACTCGAGAAGTTTTTGAGAATTTTCTCAGTTCTTGGGAAGTTCGTAGGAGTTCTTAGAACTACTATAGAGTTCTTTAGAGTTCTATTGGAGTTCAGTATAACTACTAAGCAGTTAATATTAGTCGGCAGTTAGCCAAATACTAGGGAGTCAGCTTACAGTGGAAGATTACCAAGTTCCTAATATTTTATGTCGATTAGCAACCGACATAGCACGATTAGAAATTTCAGTGCGAAAACTACTGCACAACAATATAGTCATAGCTAACTTCATTCATTTTTTCTTTTTTTTCTTTTTCAATGTTTCTATCACTTTTGTTATTAAATATACTTCATTGGGATAATACAAGGATGTAAATTTAATGTAGAGGATCCAGCAATTAAATCACGTCTTATACATTTTCCTCTTAGAAAATTTTGTTCTTTTCTGTCTATGGTCGCATTTTCAAAATCAACATCATGACTAGACTGATTGTGGAGAGAAACTAATGCATTTAATGCGTTGTTTTGTAAAATATATCTCTTGTGTCTATATGATCATTTATATAAATCCCTTGATGTTTCTCTTTGTATTACATGTGGCAGTTATTAAAGGCGAAAGAGTAAATTCTTCCTTCAAGTTGGAGGTTATTATTTATCATTTCTCGAATAACATAATAACATTATTACTACTAATGTGATATTTGGATATCGATTCAGAACGACAAATCGAGGAGTTGAGTTCGAATTTCAGTTGAATTCCTTGGATTTACTTACGCACAAATACCCTTGGAAAAGATATTAATCCGTCTTTCTAGTTTTTTGTTAAATAATAGGACAGATTGGGTTTTACAGCCTTGGTCAGCAACCAGTCTACCGTAGAAAGCAATGGCAACCTACTGCGGGATAATTATCTGCCCAATCAGTTATGTCTCTTTCAAGACATGATCGCCCAAAGCGTGTATCCAGTATGACACATAACTGACTGACTGATATATTATGCTGTAACGATAAGATTAGGCATGCTTTGTTATTGGCAAGAGGACATTTTTTAACTTGATATATTGTTTAAAAGATAAATGATAACGGCGTGCAAGAAACAACGATCGCTCACAATTTGAAGCGATAGTATACATATAGCAAAAAGTATTATATTAACTTAAAATTTTGTTTTAAATTATATGTTCTTTCCTCTTTGAAATAGTACATAAAATGTCAAAAAGATTCATGAATATATTAAGCGATATTTCACTGCTAATATGTCTGAATTTGTAATGTTTTTTTTTGTTCAAATTTTCTTGAACTATGTGAAAAACCTCTAAGCAGACGATTTATACAAAATGTTATTTACTAATGGTATATTACGTTGCAACAAAAAGACTATGGATGTTCGTTTATTAGTGCAAGGACATTTTTTTTAATTTTGATATATTGCTTTATAGGATAGATGATAAGGATATGCAAGAAACAATGATCTCTCACAATCTGAAACGATGGTGTGCATATAGCAAAAAAGTATTAGTCCGTGATATACAAAGGGTGTCAGACTGTGCATACATTTAGAAAAACTGATGTCTTGCTTTATTCTGCAACTTGGGCAATTAAACTTGAAAGATGATACAGTGTTTCAACAAGATGGAACTCCTTGTCACTTTGCTCTGCGTGTTAGTTTCTAAATCAGGACTTTCCTAACAGATAGACTAAACTATCGCCCGGTTCACACTCCACCCACGTCTATTGAACAGGTGAAGAGGCTCATCCCTTGTTCCCTGTTTAGGATGTGGTTTCCGGTTTTCTCTTTTCCAATCTTTTTACTCTTACGTAGCACCCTGCGCATCAGTGGCGTTATCGCCTTGCTCGGGGTGATATGATTAAAAAAAATGGATCAGATAATTTTATTGGCTTCCACGTTCGCCTGATTTGACACTATTAGATTTTTCATGAAGAGATTTGAAAACAATTGCCTATGCAACCAAACATAATTCATTAGAAGATTCGAAAGGTAAAATAATTAATTCGATATCAGGCATAATTGTAAATCAGATGGTAAATGTTTTCCGTGAAAATCGTATTACTCTTTGTATTGCCAAAGAAAATTCAATAAAACGCTAAAAATATACATATACTTCTTTCTAATCCTTTTCACAAACTAACTATTTCTATCACATATTCAAATAAAGTTATAACTTTTTAAATGTGCACACGAACTTTGTGGACATCCTGGACATCTATCTAATCTAAACTTATTTATAAATGGAACTTTGTCTCTGTGTGTGTGTGTCCGTTACTCTAGACTCCGAAACGGCTGAACCGATTTCCTTGAAAATTTACACAGTTGTACGATAAGCGTTTGCGAGTATTCTTAGATAGGTTTTGTATCGAGGTATCCCAGATAAATATCGAAAATTGATAAACGAGAAGATCGGGTTATAGAAGGAATGGCCAGATTTTAATCAAATTTGATACACTCAAAGACAAAGACAAAGACATAAGAAACAATATTCAGAAGTTTCATGGTTGCAGATCTATCCCTGGATGATTTATTTGACTCCGATATTGGAAATCGATACCCCGATATTCTATCGGGTCAGATCAAAATCAGTTTTTCAGCCCTTTTATTTTAGTTTTTGCTTCGGGTTTGGCTCTAAGTAGGTATAATTGTAGCTCTTAGTCTCAGGCATGATACCATTTACTCAGAGGACTTATTTAGCTTCCAAAATTCAGTTTACTACGAAAAAAATTTATTTGATATTGATACCAGGAAATGAAAATTTGACTTACATCTATTCATTTTTCTTTCAGTCTACGGTTTCGCTTTAACTGGAAACAACTACTGTTTTTTAGTCTTTCGTGCCAACCAGGACCATGGATTAGTTTTAAAGCTTTCATTAACTATACTGCTAGTTAAATTATAATTTTGTTTTAAATTATATGTTCTTTTCACTTTGAAATAATACATAAAATGTCAAAACTATTAATGGATATATTAAACGATATTTCACTGCTAATATATCTGAATTTGTAAGATTTATTTTTCGTTTTGTTAAAATGTTTCTTGACTTATAGATTGAAATACCTCTAAGCAGACGACTTGTAAAATATATTGTTACAGATGCCAATATTTCCAACTTGTATGTGACAGCAGAAATGTAGTCTTACGCATTCATTCTCTTTTGCGTCCTGTTTCTTTTTGGCGAACTCCGCAGGAATCTGCTTCCCACGTGATAATAAATAATGTCTCCGATAGATTCACGATGCATTCAACCCAAATGACCCTGATTGTATCATGAACAGGACAACCATCATCCCCTCTGCTACCACAACGATTTTGCCTCAGATCAATCATTAAAATGCACCTGTCTTCAAAACATTGACAAGTTTCCTCGAGCATTTCTTCTTTACAATTTTCATGAAAGACAGCGACAACGTCGACAAATGCAACATACTCTCTTTCTCCCATCTATATCTCGTTTGCATCCTAAGCACCTGTTTTCCTGCAAAAGAGTAAACTTGCAGAAGGCGACTCTCAGACATTGCATATAAATGCAGTGGTATCTTCACAAGCTGCTCCGGACTGAACATCTTTTCTCTTTGCTTCTTTTATCTTTTGCCAAATAAAAGATATGGTGACTTTTGAATAGTTCTTGTTGTCTGAGTCATTTTCTTTCTTATCTATTGATTTTATATAAAACTAAAAAAATTGCTGAACATATAGTTAATGTTCAAACGTTCTAGAGAAACATTCTGTTTAAATTCGAGTTGAAAATTGCAATCAATATTGACGTCATTTTAGATGTAAAAAAAATACATACATTTTTTTCTTTTCTGCTCAGATGTATCATGAAAATGTGGTTATGAGAATAAAAGTAATTGGCTTGTGTAAGGCTCAATTAAAAGTCATGCAATTTGTTTTGTTATATAAGAGATACAGAACACAATCAAACATATTATACTCAAAATCAATCTAAACATTTCAGATGAACAAGCCTGATTCTACAAATATTTACCACTACTATTAATGGCTGTGTTTCACCTACGAATGAGGGTATGTATCACAGGTTGCTAGAATTCAGCTATAGTCAATTCCTTCTTTATATCTATCTGTAGGCATTGCTGAAGATGAAAGCTTTATCGTTTTATACGTTTTTTTGTTTCTTTTAATATTTAGAAAAGTTTTTTACTTCAGCAACAATGACTTAGGATAAAGTTTTTTGCTTCTGACTGAAAAGGGACGATAAGCTTACTTATTAATATATCTGAAATAAAATAGATAATTAAAGATTTAAAGTGTTTTCATCTGTACCCAATTTAGGATATGATCGAGAAATGTACATTTGCGGCGAAAATAATTGCATAACCTTTTAACACATTCTCATGTAATTTGGGATGGCAGAGGATAGGACACTATTCACAAAGAACCCACAAAATCTCTTTTTGATTCCAATGATAGGGTTAATTTTAGTTTTGAGGTTATTTAAAGCTTAATCGGTGCCCAAATGTTTAGTCTATTGTTGCATTTTTATGTAGAACCACATTGGTGTCACCTAGAAACCATTAAAAAAAATTACCCAGCATCTGTTAGTTGGTTGCTTGTTTTTATGGCAAATCAGCCTCGGTGGGTCATTTATTGCCAACTACATTTTATTTGTTTATTGCTGGTAATACCTTTTTCTTTCAACAATTTATTGTTGTTTTTATATAAGCTTTGTGTCTAGTAATACATTTATCTTTTCGAGTATCAATATTCTTTGGAATTTGTTTTTAAGGGCAGGGTCCCCAAGTTCTACCCATGTTATTTTAGCCATAACTCCGACAGGCAATATGGATTCCGCTTTGCCAGGTGCTAACAACCGTAACGGAGTACATGCTACAGGCCCTTGATGAGTCTGACGAGGTTCGCGCGGTGGCTCTGGACATCTCCAAGGCTTTCAACAGGGTTTGGCACTCTGGCCTCCTATGCAAAATACGCGGTTATGGTATTACCGGTCGCCTGCTTGACCTAATCCAATTTTTCTTAAATAACCGCAAAATGAATGTCGTTCAAAATGGGCGTGCCTCTTCGTCCTACAGCACGAATGCTGGTGTCCCACAGGGCTCTATCCTGGGCCCGAGACTCTTCCTTATTTTCATCAACCACCTCCCAGATGAGATCAAGTCCCAAGTAGGCATCTACGCAGATGAAACTACAATATACTTCCGTGCCAGTAAGAAACCTGTCGTGGCGGACAGACATAATCTCGCTGCTGACCTTGAACGGGATCTACACTCTGTGGTGAACTGGAGCAAGAAGTGGCTTGTCAACTTCAATTCATCTAAGACCAAGCTGTTGTCTGTCAACCATTACAGGCAAACTCTCCTGCCTCCCATAAGCATGGACCAAGCGATTCTCCCGGAGAGTAATACACTACGCCTCCTCGGACTTACCCTGTCTTCAGACCTCAAATGGAACCACTATATTGAATCCATAGCAAAATCTACTGCTAAGAAGGTTCAGTCACTATGTCGATCCAGGATGTTTTTTCCAACTGAATCCATCCTGCATATATACATGTCAACCATCCGTCCGTGCATGGAGTACTGCTGCCAGTTATGGTCAGGTGCCCCTGCCGTTCTCCTCAGTGTTCTTGATAGGCTCCAAAGGAGAGTCTGTAATGTGATAGGTACTGATCTGGCGGCTCGACTGCAGCCACTTCCCCATCGTCGAAATGTGGGCTCCCTTTGTCTGTTCTATAAATACTTTCATGGTATCTGCTCAGACGAACTTAAGTCACTGATGCCTACTCAACAGGTGTTTACTCGTGCAACCAGACTGGCAACTGGGTCCCACCCATTCAGTCAGGTTAGCCAAATGCAGACGACAATTCTACTCCTGCAGCTTCTTCTCTCGCACTTCCCGCCTGTGGAACTCGCTCCCGCATTCTTGCTCTCCTGACGGTTACAACCTCCAGAAATTTAAATGCAAAGTCAATACTTATCTACTAACCACTGGACTCTAGCTCTCTCCCTACCCATGTATAAGCTTCCCTTTCTCTCCACCTATGTATCTGTCATCCCACCTGCTTTCTCGGCTTTCTATTGTTCCTTTCTAACTAGTTTGTACTCCTCACTCTTTTCTAATTAATCTTTTTACATTTATGTAGCCCCCTGCACATCAATGGCGTTTCTGCCTTGCTCGGGGTGAAATGATTAAAAAAAACTGGAGTGAAGGGACGGATTAATACCTTTCCCAAGTGCTTAAGAGAATGCAGGGTATTCAACTGGAATTCGAACTTGGCTCACCGCATTTCTCTTTCCGAGCCGATATCCACTGCACCACAACGCACATCCGTCACTATACGCTTACAGCACTAGGTATTCCCAAACGGTCACTCATCTAAGTACTAACCCTTCTCAACGTTGCTTAACTTCGATGGTCGAGCGAGAACCGGTGTATAATAGGCCGTAAGCCGCATCCTTTAGCATATAAGCAAATAGATCTTATATAGCATTAAATAACATTTGTTTTTTTTTCCTAAATTCAGGCCTATTTGTTAGCACATTTATTACTTTATGGAAGGCATATTTTGCTATATTGATGCAACTTTGGATTTAGTCATCACTCTTAGCTCCATATCTACCATCATTACACAGAATGTGAAATATCTCTTCCTACCTTATCGAAATCGTAAATCATATATACTTAAGGCAGTAGAGATTAGAATAAATACATAAAAATTGTTAATAATTGTGCTTTTTTCTGAAATGTGAAACAATGATAAAATAATGTGGAATATAAAAATGAACGTCATTCTTTACTCTATTAGAGTTTAAAGAAAAGATTTAAAACCATCTTCAGTTTTCTTTGAGAGGAAATGAAGAACATACTGACAACAATATTTGCTACATTCTTTCGAATGAAAATATAAATCATAAACGAGCGTTTTAAAAATTGACACATTTTACTAAGGGATATTCCATTGTTGCTTCTGTTGGATTTAAGCACATAATTTATAAATCAGGCAACCAATATATTTCCAGACAATAAAAAAATCTAAAACAGAAAATATTACTGTCTATGAAAACAATTTACCATTACAGCGTGGCATAAAACCATAATTTGCAATTTAAACATAACCACTCAGTCACTCCTTTTGAACGGCTGTGTATGACAGATCAGATTCTCAACAAACGTAGTCTTTTCTTTCCAAGATAAGCGTTTTAGAATTACAGATATTTCCTTCTATTTACGTTTCTTTCGTTTAGATTATCAAATCTGGTTTATCAAAGGAATGCGTTATGTCATATTTAGGTATGATCAAGTTGTATCAACAAACGCCTACATTACTTTGTTATTTTTTATCATAAATCCTGTTGGTGGAAGTAACTGTAATATTAGCCGTTTCCATATGAGGAAAGCATAAATTAACTGAACAGCTATATGACAGGTGGGTGAAATTTATAAAATTTCTATCTTAAAACAATTTTTCAGGAACATAGTTTTCTCATGTCATGTAAACTACCGGCCATAATTATTAGGCCATCCCAGTGTTTAAAAAATAAATTTGTTTTTTATATATTATATATATTATGTTAATGTTAATAAACATTATATTAATGTTTATTGCCAAGTAAAAATTGTAAAGGAAAATAGAATGGTTCTTTTGTTAATATTGCACAATAACATGTGCATCAAATGAATTTATAAATATTTAATATTTACCTATATTGCAGTTTCATCAATGAAAGAATGAAGAAAATTTAGAGTGATTCGAACGAGTTCATCTTTGCTTCCTAGTCTTGTAAAATTTTGCAAAGTAGTATTATCAATAGAACAATTCTATTTTCATTTGGCAATAAATACTAAAAATAGTATGAAATACAGCATTTTTTTTCAAAAACTGGCTGGTCTAATAATTATGGCCGGTATTGTAGCTGTTGTCGTTTTCTCCATCAATTTTTTTAATTATTTCGTAATAAGCAAAACAATAAAACCATTACGTCACTCAGTGTGAAAAATAAAATTAAAAAATATTAAAAGATAACGATTGAAATTGTATTTCAGTTTTTGGAGAACATAGCTGGATGGTAAGAAATTGCAAGTGAGCTCTACCAGCGAGAAATGCGAGAAAATAAAGCTGTTAGCATAGATCATTATATTGATGAAAGTTTGACACTAATCTATTACTGCACTTAAACTCAATAAGTTTAAATACCATAAAGGTAAATATTACTTATTTTGTTTAAAAGAAAAAAGAAATGTCGAAAGAGAGGAGAAGGGGAGTTTGGTATTAAGTCTTCATTCTTTCAAACTTAGCTAGACACGATTACTAACCATTTGTTAGACCACAAAAATAGATTATTACTTACCATTCTTAATACAGCCACTAAAATACTATAAAGTACCGATGTAGCTATAAATGGATCCCCTGTGTAGTATTTGCCAGTGGGGGTAGAAAATTTAAATAACAACCTTTAAAAATCACATTCCAATGAATATTTACAGTAAATACAATTTATATACAAGAAACTAAAATTAGTTTGAGTTTGAATTTTTTAACGGTGTTTTATTTAATGCCAAAATAGTGGAGTTTTGAGTTTTTTTTTAATATTCGGTTATAGGGAGAAGTTAGTCAAATTTTAATGATTTTTTTTGTTATTCTTTTTGATTTTAGAAAACTGAGAATGTCTTCTAGTTTTGTATTCAAAAATGTTTTCTGAGAATAATTTTTTCTTCAAAAATGTATGGTTGGTAATATTTTTCACTATGAGTTTTATATATATATATATATATTTTTTTTTTTTTCATCAGCAGACAGATATGTTTCGCCGTATCACAGCTCATTAGTACGGTTAGACTCCGCTTGCTTTTTTTTTTACCCAGGATTGAAACCCGACCGAAATGGCGTCAGTCGGCGACTCTACCCCTGGGCTATGAGCGTTTGCTATAAAAATGTATTTTTATATTTTCATATAGTTTTGAGCCCAGTTTGTGGTTTAGACGTTTGTCCATAGCTGGGATCCTGACAGGTGCTACAAATCTCGGTCAAGTTGGACCTGAGAGTAACAGAAATTATGAGGTGGTTTCATGTTCATCACAACCTCCCAATCAGATGTTTTGCTGCCGAATGCAGTTTACAGTCATGCCAAGGACTAACTAAAATTAGTGTTAGCAATAAAAGAAAATTGAAAATCTTCTAGTGTGGTAGAAAAATCAATGAATTTCAATACAATTAACGCGGAATAAAGTAATTAAGAACAATTATTCAACCGAACACTCATCCAAACACATACTTATTCAGAAACAAATACAAAATCAAATACGAAATACACACTCGAAAAATTAAAAACATCCACGAGAGAATTGATATCTAACAAGAGAGGAAAGAGGGAATTACACGAAAGTATCTATAAGAGAGGCCAATAAAAGTACATCCTCTATCTAAGCAAAGAGGGCAGCTGAAACTAAGGATGTTCAGAACGAAAAAACTATATTTTTCAGCTGTGTTGCTAAAGTGTAACACAAATTTTTCAGTATGTTGATATCTAACCGGTATTAAAATGTAACTCTGGGTCAGCACATATCACTAGGCAAAAATGCTTAAGACTCGCTCACCTTTTGCCAAGTACTCGTGGATCGTGGATCGTGTCCTTTCCGTTCTAATCTTGACTTTAAGGTGATGCATAATGTTCAAGATCTGTTCGGAATTGTTAAATTTTCTTCTCTCGTATCATTCTTATCACAACATTCATAACACTTAGCAAGCAAAAGAATACCGTTCCTCTACAGAACTGGCCTTGTGGACAAAATATTTTATGCGCACTATGCGAACTATGGTATCTTTTGTAAAAACTGCACAACAGGACTACGATCTTGTAAATTGAAGGTCGTATGTTCGATGACTCCAGTAAGAATCATAGTTTTCTTATGGTTAATGATACCAGCGAAAGCAGTTTGGAGATTTTTTTCAAGCTATTTGAACAAAGCCTCTTTTCAACCCAGATGACACTTCATATCACATAAATGATGTCACATAATTACTGAGACATTTCAATCCGGACTTCCACGGCTATATACAATGTACGATGACAAAAAATTAATTAAAAGGTATACTATGAAATCATTTATAGAAAAAGCACAGAAAATTACAGCGGTAAAAATGAGACTAAAAACGACATGCATGATCAGAATCAGTAGAATTTCTGATTCTTCTCTAGATTATATCAAGATTCTGTAAATATATAGCAGCATCAGACCATATGTGGCAACAGTAATCAAAGCATGCGCGAATGGTAGACTTATGAATATGGAAGCTAGCAGGACTCAATGAACGAAATTTTGTAAGTGCACACCTAGCAATTAATTTAATATAATCTTTCTACTTCATGTTACCAGAAAGTAGCCCAAGTAGGTGCAACAAATCTGTGCTGGTGGTTAATATCAGAGACAGACAAAACTGTCTGTCACGATCCGTTTTGTTTTACAAAGTTGAACACTAACAAACTAATTCTTTTCGTAGTTAATAGCAGATTGTTGGTCGTTTGTTTCGATCATCCCCCAGTTTGCCCTTATCGATCAGATCAGACTTACTGTTAAGACAAGAGAATTCATATATTTCTGAGTGTGTTTAATGCTATGCGTAATGTTTGGTTCTGTAGCAATTTGCAGTATTGGGAAAAACTACATTTAGTGCAGATCATATATTCAGTTTCTTTTTCTTCTATACATAACATACGACTGATTCTTACATCAAGTTATCTAAAATGTTTAGTATTTTCTAATTCTACATCCTGAATTTTTACAATGAATTCTTTGAGTGTGATATCAGAGCTTGCATTCCATTGCCAGATTAGGTTGCCGGTAATGTCAGTGATAGTAGTAGCAGAAGTATTAGTAGTAAATAACTAAATACTTTGATACACACCGTGTCTCAAATAAACACAAAGCTCATATATTTAAATGTACTTGTTATTTTTTCGTGTTTAAGTTGTTAAACAAAAGTGAACTACAGCAAATTTTGTTGTTGTTATGAGGAAATACACATATTCCTCAGATAATGGACTCATCCTCCTATATTAATAAGAGTTAAGAGGAAGTTCTAGAGAAGTTCTTAGGAAGTTCATAGGAGTTTTTTTAGAGTTCTGTTAGAGTTCAGTAGAACTACTAGGCAGTTGATATTAGTCGGTAGTCAGCCAAATACTAAGGAGTCAGTTTTCAGTAGAAGATTACCAGGTTCCTATATTTTGGGTGCGTTATGTCGATTATTAACCGACATTAGCACGATTATAACCTTCAGTGTGACAACTACACCACAACACTTGTCAATACCCCAAATTTGCTTGTCTTTTGCCTGAACTTAACCAGTTATGTATAACCGTTTGGAACCAACAGGGTATGTGTTTCTATTCATGAGCATATATAACAATGGATATCATATATGAGTGGCGAGAATTTGTTTTTTTTTGTTTTTTAGATGGATAAAAAAAAACTAGATGATTTAGAAGTCACATCTAAACACTTGAGGACACCCTAAATCGGAGACATTTTTATGCGGACATGTAAGTATTTCTATTAAGGATCAATCTGCGTTTTATGCGCAGCTTCATGGAAATAGATTTCTTTATTACGCACTTTTTTCCACTAGGAAGTTTTTACCTGTTATGCCCTTACCTGATTGGATATATTAAGATTCTCATCAGTGAACCCCACCATAACTTTGTTGCCAAAAATATAGAAATTAATATTACAGCCTACGGTAATGAGCGCTGTGGATAAATTAAAGCGAAGATTCAAATATATAAAGCTGTGTTCTATTATAGCAGCTTTTCAATATTTATATTGTCGTCGCTTAAATCGCTGTAGGTTATACATCTATGAGCGAATGGTCCGAAATGGGAAAAGTCAACGTCTCCGAGCCATTTTCTAGTCTTATCTTTGTTTGAACTATTGTACTAAGCCAAATGAGTCCATTATTTCCTTTCGCAGCTCTACTTAGGAGGGCATTTTCTTTCTTGGAGACAACATGCGAGGTGTATTTGTCTTTGAAGTTAACTTTTCCTAGACTTTACCAAACAACTCAGGAGCTACAAAACATTTGGTGGTTTGAAATCAGAGATTTTTTCTCCTAGACTGGTTGTCAACAAAGGATATAGGACTCAGTTTTTACACATAGCTGAGAGAGGAGAGATAAATGCTTATGCACAATGTGCATAAGCATTCATCACTTAATGGAATGTAATAAATACAACTGGAATTCGATCTTTTTTCTCTTATAACTCGATCCAAGCCGCTATCTATTGCTCCATAATATTTTGCCAACAAATACAGTAGTACCATCGAAAACGGTGCTACAGATAGTATTATTATTTAAAAAAAGCCCTGCTCTGACTTTATCATAGGCAAAAATAAGTGGTATAGATATTTATGCAGGTAAAACGGTCATTTTGATTTCCGTGTAATTTGTTCGAAGTATGAATTGCATGACCAGTTGTGATTGAGACGTGGGTTCGAGCCTTACATTGTATTTCATACTTACGGCCATGTACCACATCTAAGCTCCGCTAGATGTTACAAAAAATAACTGTAAAACATTTATTAATTCCTAGGTGTTATACACAATCCCTTCTCGTACAATTCACACCCTTATCCGTTTTTTTGGACAGAAACAGAAGTTTATCCCTTGTTTCTTATCTAGCATTGAGTTCCCGGTTCCTTGTAAAATCTTCTCATTTTCTTTTCACACTAAGCAACCCCTTGCACCTTAGTGATATTATTGCTTTGCTCGTAGTGAATTGATTCTCAAAATATATGTTCCGACTCTTCAAGAAGTGACATGATGATTTACGATACGACGTTTGGAATTAATAAATGATTTTAATGACTAGATTTAAAATGGAAAAATATTTGTCGGTGGGTTTATTTATCATGATGATAACAAATGGTTCAGGCATTGCGTCAGTTCTAGTATAATAATATTATACGCCATTTATTAGATTTATATATATATGTATATATATATATATATATATATACGTATATATACGTATATATATATTAATATATATACGTATATATATATATATGTATATAGATATACGCCATTTATTAGAATGTATTTATCTATTGTTTGATAACATTCATTGATTTTATGTCACTAACATCTTTTGAGCCGAAATCTACAGTGTCATCTCTGAAAATCATCTATTTAGTCATTACAAATTTAAAATATTTTGCAACACCCTGTTCTTTTCTTTTTGTTGCTTAATTTTCATGTCTTCAATTTTTTTAAATTTTATAATGTTGGCATATTTAGTAAATGTGCATTCGTTCCTCTCATTAGTAAATCAGGAAGGATATTTGTAGACTTACCGAGAAATATTGGATGCTATATAGCCTTATCGCCAAACATCGTACTTCAAACAGATTAAACAGATTTGGGAAAGTGAATGCAGTGAGAAAATAATATATTTCTATGGCTTTGCACCAGACTACGTTCCTACTTCAACTCTCCGAAAGTACAGTGGGTCATTTTTTTAGCATTAATAATGTGCAGTTTTAAAAATAATTGTTACAAATATACATATATCATTTATTGTTTAATGTTTTCGTTATATATTGTCATAAGCTTTTTTGTTTTCTGTAGGATGAATAAAAATGACGCAAAATGTTTTATGTTTAAAGAAAAATAACTAGAAGTAAAATATTGATAAAGAAAATAGATGTGTATATTTCAAATTTTGAAATATGCTGAAATGTTTTTATTTTCCTTTTCAGTAACCAAATAAAACTACACTTAATTCATACAAATATTATAAATAAAACCCTAGAATTGCTGTCGTTACTTAAAAGTTATCTCAACATTAAACTCTGTCCATGTGTCACATTCTGTTCAGACAGTGGCGCCCGTACAAATTCCTATAATTCATTACAATTTGACATGCAGCATACGAAATATGCTAGTGATTTTCTACGACGAAACATTCAAAGACCGGTCTGTTTCCATTCTAAATTTAATTATTCGTTCCCCTGAAACTCCTTCTGTTAAGAAAACAGGTTTCTTAATTCCAGTGTTATTTATCGCTTATTCAAAAATTCACAAGGCTTCTTCACGAAGGTTCTGTTTGAAGTGGTGTGGAATTTTAACATCTTGATTAAGTCATTATTTTCCTTTCAATTTATATTTATATTTTATAGTTGTTGTTGATTTTGCTTAATTAATGTAGTTCCTGGTATTTGATTAAGTTCTTTGAAATTCTGTAGCACCAGTCGACAATGGTCAAAAAAGAGTGATCTTTGGCAAAACACTCTAGCTTTACTCGCTGAAAGTCTTTTTCCACGATTTATCTCAGGAATTCTTTGAATGCAGCTGAATATTTAGATATATCTTAAAAGTTTAAGCGTCATGCATATCATAAATCTGAAAATCTCAATCTTAAGAGGCTATTTAATGATCTGAGTGTTCAGGCTGATGTCTTAGCTTCTTAACATGTTGTGTTGTTGGTCGAAAATAGCTCTGGAAAGTTAATTTTCTTTCCTCGTATAATTAAGTTGTAATATCTCCCCCATGCACCCATTCATCTGACATGTTTAAAATTTACTCAATCTAGATCCTGTAATTAATAACGAATTATGAGTAAAATCCGTCACCGCTTTCCTTATTGTTATAACTGTATTTCTAGCAGTTATAATATTAAACCTTCTTTAGGTGACTTATCTAAGATCGGTTAGAAATACTCTAGACTGTATCCAACGGTTTTTAAATGCCTGCACAGATGTCAAGTTTTAAAAATCTTTACTTGTTCCTTTGTATCTCCTAGGTGAATAATTTACTTTACCTTTTGAAATTTCTCTTTATATTAAATATTTTTTTCATTAAATAGTATATACGCTCTCATTATTTTGGTGGGTTTACCAACGTATTAAACTTAGTACATTTAAGATTTGGGTCAACATCTAGATTCTCCGTATGTTTTTTCAATAGTATTCGTACAAGTATGTTCAACGAATTCTTCTGGTGCTGGTACATCAAAATCCTAACGTTAATTTTATATTTTACAAGAAATGATTTGTTAAAATAAACCCCAACTTACAAATCTTAATTTATTACAAATAACTGACGTGCAATTACTTCATTAGTCATTTTAAAATTGCAAAACATCCTTGAGTTTTGCGAACGTTTATCTTCACCCTGTATGTACTTTCACCATGATAAATGCTATTTAGCTATATCTTTATGTTTGAGGGTGTTGGTGGCCATAACGTTTTGGGGGATGAAATTCTGATTCAAACGTTCTGTCATAAAATAGAGAAAATTTTTATTGAAGTAAGAGAAAAAGTAAGCTTTTTTCAAAGGTTTAGCTTCAATGCCTTTTTATTATTGCATAGTTTTTTTTAATGGCGCTAATATTTTTTCATCAGTAGGTTTGTTATTATTTATGTCTAAGGACGGTATTTGCAATAGTTGAATGAATATTGGTATATGTTCGATCTGTATATCTAAGCTTAGTCTGATCGGGATTGAAATGTTTCTAAAAATGTTTTTAGAGAGCAGGATAATTTCCCGGTGGATTTTATTTTATTATATTAATTTGTTTTTTCGTTTCTCTTTACATTTTAATCTATTAATTGACAAGGTCTGAGAAGTTTACTGTGATCCTTGTTCAAGTTTCTGATACGATAATAAATGTTTTTTTTTTATGGCCAGGTGTCTGCAATTCTGATAAATTGTTGTGGATTCTTGTTGAGAAACCACACAAAATAATAAATAACAAAAATACGGATATGGAGAGGGAAAATATAAGTTATATTGAACGAAAACATACAACTGGGACACGGGTTAGTCAATTCAGGAATGCTAGGAATACTATTATTGGAAACAATATACACAGTATTGTAATGAAGAAGTAAGTCCGTGTGATGAGTCTCTCTCTAAAACACTGCAAAATAATTTGCACCAACGTACTGACCAACTAACTCCTTATTAACTCTCTGACAACCACTCAACCCCAACCTTACTCTGTATAAACAGGATTATATGTACACATCAGGCAAATCCATTTTTATGTGTAAAAAAGGGTGATCCCAAACACAAATATTATGGCTAAATCTATCAACTCGTTGTCATTACATGACAGATGCAGTCATAAATCAAAAAATAAACATTTGACTCGGCACTTACTATATTCTAAGAAAAAAATCATTTTGTGTCGTATTCAAACACCCAAGTAAAAAAAAAGACATTAAAAAATACTACGTATATTCTTATTAGTTGTTGCCAGCACTTCCGAAATTATTAAAAACAACCTATTCTAACCTTTTGACAAACTAATAAAAATTTTCCGAAACATATGGAGCAGGTCTCCAGTATAATTATCGGAACCTGAGTTTAAAATGAGATGTAATTTTAGTTTGTTTTTAGGTTCATACCCTTCCCGTCATTTCATTTTTCATTAAATGTTTTAAATCTATACTATATAATGTATATAATAGCATTCTTATTTTCATGGGTTTCCCCCTTTTTAGGTGCCCCTTGTAAATATGTGGTATTGTCGTGTATGAAGGATTGGGTGGCGATGGATGGGTTCTTGTGATGAATGTGCAAATTGTAATGAGTGAATGGGTCGTGATAGTGGTTAGCCAGGTAGAGGATAGTTAAGTAAGTAGTAACCTCTACCCTTCCCTTTTTTGGCCCTGTGCCATGATTTGTATTTTTTATGCAAATAAATATTGTATAATTGTCGGAACCTACAATCACATAGAAATTAATGTTTGTGAGTAGAGAAATAATTTAGCGCAAAGTCGTACATCACATATTCAGAAGCTGTTTTCTAAAAAGAGACCATCCATTTTTTCCAATAAGACAATTCTTCTGCTGACACTAAAACCGATAATCGAAACCTGGCTTGAGAATATGTTCAGTAAGCACATATTTTAACATTCTCAGTGTCTACAGTTGAATTTAATTGAAAGATATACAGTGTACAGCAGGTACATTGTCGTCATTTTGTATTTTAATCTTGCGCATGTGGATTATTTATTTTGTTGAGTTCCCGTTAAAATAAGGTCAGTTTTACATCGTTTTTGAAAAAAAAAAGCAGCACTATGATGCAATTTATTCCGCCAGAAATTAAAAAATGACTTGCTTCACAACTTAGTACTCGCGTCGGTAGGACTAATACAGACATTTCAGAGTGTTTGTTTGTTAATCCGAATACAATACAAAGAAAAGAGTCAGATGATCTAATGGTGACTACGAAGGTTTATGGAGTGATCACTTTTGATGGCGACGTTATGCTTCTATTCATCTTTTCACAGGGCTTCAGATTCAACACAGCGGCTTGCTTCAAGTACCTTGAGGAGGTGGTGCTGCTGCCTTGGCTGAAGGAGACGACTGCAGAAAAAACCTAAGACTAGAAATCGGACTCTACACCATGCCACACGAGGAATCTATTCATGGCTTTAGACAATTTCTACAACCACATCATCTCTTACATTTGGCCACCTATCTTCCCAGACTGTGACACGCTTATTATTACGTGTACGGTGCAGTTGGGAAAGAGTTCATACAAACGCCAGATTCCGAATTTGAATGAAGTCAGTGTTTAAACTAATAGCGATTTTATTGAATAAATGAACTCTTTAGAATTTCTACATATTGTTATGTAATTTTGTTAAATATATCTGTTAAAAATTAATGTTAGTGTTATTTTCATTTTAATGTAGATGACAATTATTGCACTTTGTATATGAGATGTCAGGTCTGATGTTAAACAGACTAACCTCTCAACGAAACAACTTTGAGAAGAAACGAGCTGATGTCACTGAAGCGCGTGTACGTAGAAAGTCGTCAGTCTTTGACCCTGACTGCCTCAAACATTTTCCTTGCCCTCACTGCACCGGTGTCTGCCGATCGAAGAACGACCTGTATACCTTTCACTGTGTCCACACAAGGAAGGAATCAGTTCATAAGAATGTCATCGTTGGAAAGATGGACGACCAGGAACCGGACAAAATCATTTATTCACAAAGACATCAAATTTTTCAAGTCAGAAACATTGTATGGAGCAATAATTTTTGCTGTAAATAAAAGATATTCCAAAATTTACCGACAATTTCTTTCATTAAATGGAAGCACTATTAATTTGAACGTTATAACTGTCAATTAAACATGCTTTAGAAAGCAGTAGGGATTCGTCGTTTCTTTCGCGATAGCGAAGGTTTTCTTTTTCCTTTTAAATAAATTGAATGATGGAAGCACATTTTTATACGAAACAAATGAATTCAATTCTTTACGCTGAATTTAATATCACATTAATTATTTTCTAAACAACAATAGCAAAAATGGTATCATCATGCTCGAATAAAAAAACCTTAACTTAAAATGCTTGGCATACGAAATTTAATTCATTATTTTTGTTACAAAATAGTTACTTTGTAAGCAGCTAAAATTCGCTACGCTTTTTATTAAGCCAACCCGAGGTTCTCGACAAAATCCAAAGGATGTTCTACAGTGTTCTTGACTCTGACCTGACAGCTCGCCTTGAATGACTTTTCTGACGAGCATCTTTCCCTGGTGTTCCGCCACATGAACTTACTCGTCCTACTACGTTGGCATCAAGAGTTTTTTTTTTAATCATATCACCCCAAGCAAGGCGGTGACTCCACTGATGCGCATGGGGTTAATTAAGAGTAGAATGATTGGAAAAGAGAAAGCCGGGAACCACATCCTAAACAGAAAACAAGTGATGAGCCTCTTCACCTGTTCAAAAGACGTGGGTGGAGTGTGAACCGGGCGATAGTTAAGTCTATCTACTCCAATTGAGAACAAAAAAAGAGAAAAGAAAAAAAGTGAAAGAAGACTGGGGAAAAAAAAGAAAAGCCGGGAACCACATCCTAAACAGGAAACAAGGGATGAGCCTCTTCACCTGGTCAATAGATGTTCGTGGGGTGTGAAACGAGCGATAGTTACGTCTATCTACTCTAATTGAGAACAAAAAAAAGAGAAAAGAAAAAAAGTGAAAGAAGATTGGGAAAAAAATGAACCACATCCTAAACAGGAAACAAGGGATGAGCCTCTTCACCTGTTTAAAAGACAAGGGTGGAATGTGAACCGGGCGATAGTTAAGTCTATCTACTCCAATTGAAAACAAAAAAAAAAAGAGAAAAGAAAAAAAAGTGAAAGATTTGGAAAGAAAAAAGAAACAAAGTGACTTATTAAGTTTTAACTTGTTTAAAATCAAGTCAAAATATTTTCTAAAAATAAAATGAAACCTACAGTTAGACATGAAAAGTTTTAAAATTAAGCAAAAATATTGGGCAAAAACGGAGAAAAAAGCAAAACAAAATAATATGGCATACTTATTCAAGTGATTCCAAGTCGGACTGCCGGCAAAGTTTACCATTTTAAAATCAAAATAGCCAAATGTAAACTCCACTTCTTGTTTTTCAGTTTCTTTTCTCACATTTCCCGTCTGTAGAAATCCCTTCCGTATACTTGCTTCCCTGGAAGCAACAATCACAAAAAGTTTAAATGCAACTTCAATTGACATCTTCTATGATTTAAGTAAGACAGAAAATATGATTACACTAAACAAACGACAGAACACATACTGCGGAAAAGCACGATATGACTTAGTGGAAGACAGGGTTAGTAAAGAACGTAAAAAACTATTTAGATTAATTTTTTTTTACATCAGTTTTATTTGCTTTGAATTATGGCAGACTTATTAAATATAAACTAACCGTCTTTCAAATCTGAGAACTGGTGTAACAATGATTTCGAATTTTGGTGATTTTACTGACGCTTATCAAAAAGTAGTCATCAATGTAATTATTAAGATTTTTAAAAACTGGTAAATAAAATAAAATAAAAAACGAATGAACAGTCTACGTTCAGGCTAAAGATTTGGTAAAATTTAATGGAATTCAGCCTCGAAAATATTTTCGAATAAGGAATTACAAATTAGATTTGAAGATAATGCATTCAGGTAATGGATGAAATCATGGCCAATTTAAAATCTCATATCCTTGATAATACTGGCTATTAATGCTTCTAGCTATTAATGATTAATGTTTCACCGGAATTCTTTAACTGATCATTCATATGAAGAACGAGTGGTTGCGTGATAATTTCAAATGTCATGTAAAGTTATTTTCTTGTAAAAAAGAAATCCAACCAAAATGTGGCCTCAATTAAATCAGATGGATTTTGTGTTTATTTCCACCCCGACACACACATAGACACACACATTTTAAAATACACTGTTGGAAATTATTGATCGGCTGTTGCATGAAAGAAAATTGACATTTTCAATTACTTTTACATATTCTGTAAGTTTCCTGTCGCGTAATCTTTTGATATATTTTTTCAGTTCAACGAATATAATTTTCATAAACGTGTTTTATATGGTAAGTGTTCATCAAATATTCTCATGATCAGATATAAGATGTTTTGGGCACAACGACGTAGTGTAATGGATAGTATACTTATATCAGTTAAAAGTTTAATCCTCATTGGGTGCCCTATAATTTCGGCCTTGTGTTACGTCTAAGCTACGCTCAGAATCAAAAGCAACAAGTAATTGAGCTAATAGCGATTTGGTGGTGTTCCCAAGAAAAAATTCCAATAATCTTTTTCCATGAAGGAAATATTAGAAAGTAAACCTATGGGATTATTCTATTAGTAAATATCTGATTATCACTCAGGATAAAAAGAGTGTACTGTTTGGCCAAAATAGTTACTTGCCGGTGAAAATGGAGTGACTTCTCTAATAACCATACCTTAGTGATGGTATATTATATACCTAAAGAGCATGCCCCTCCTCCTGTTTGTACCAAGAAAATCCAGAAGAACTCACGGCATTATATATATGGAGGGCCTGACTGTAACAGTTGCCAGAAAGATGTCAGTTTTGATACCCAATCCAATTCAGCAATTTGTTTCATTATCCTTTTCCGGGTTTGAATATGTTTTGTTTTAAAATCAGCAGTCATCCTTACTCTAGATAGAGTGCCTTCTTTGGTTTTGAGGTTCATTTATGTCTATTCTCCTTGTCATGAGGCGTCAGTTTTCTGCCTTGATCTTGTCGTTATCCTGTATCTGGACTAAGTTGCCCATACTGAGATTACGCTAAACATTTTATTTTATGAGTGTGGGTAGAAATGACTATTTCCTGTCATTTGTTACTGTACCGTCCGTATATATACACGCTTATACTGGCTCTTTTTTCTGTCCCTTCTGTTTTCGGCATGTCTTTTGCCCTTAAAATTCACCTGGTTGGTTTTCCTCAGTATGTGTCGCAGAAATTTTGAGTGTCTGATTTCGAATATATATATAAATCTTTTAATTATACCAATTTTCTTGAAACTTTGTTGTTGCTCTCATGTTATTCTTGGCATCCATCTGTAGAAATACATTTCTATAGCTTCGAATCTCTTCTTGATCTGTGATAAAAAAATATCCAGCGTTCACATTCATATAGAATATGAGATTCCTTCACATCTAATACTCTTTTCCTTACTGTAACATCTTTGCATAATTTTCAGAAAGTATATTCCACTATTCAAATTGGTCTTCGCATTTGTTCACACATATTTTGTGGTCAATCATTAGACTATTTAAATAGTTAATCTTCTGACCATATTTGTTACCCCATTACCATAATTTTGTCCTTCTTAAGATAGGATAGCTTTGTCTCTCGCTTTTCTGGTTATATTAAATAATCTCATGATGCCTAGACTCTCATATGAATGTAACGAATAATGCTCAACTCGTTCTGAAATGCTGAAAGCATAAGATATATTGAATCGTTTTCTCAAATCAATTTTTCAAAATTGGCTTCAATGAATGAACCATTGTGATCTTAAGAAAGACAATCGTTCATTAGATTCTATTGTTTGATCGTACAGAATAAATATAAAAACATCCCACCTTCACAATAACTACATCAATTTCAAACTTCCAATAGCAGCAACGATTACAATAAACCGCACATATTACTCGAAGTAAAAACAACGATTTTCTACGTTGCATAAAGCAAAAGGCATGGGGAGGTAGACTTTATTAATGCTATACAAGAGAGAAGATTTACTGCTTTTCGAAATATATTTTCCTGAAAAAATGCCTTGAGAGAATAAGTTATAGATAATGCTTGAGATTAACAATGTACATCTAATGAATACCGAATGCCCTTTCTATGGAAATGGCTAATCTCACTATTACGGTTACACTCACAATAGTATAGTTACTAATTGCATGAAAGCAATCAGTGAAGTTTTTGAAAAAGACAACAAACAGTATCATTTTCTGTTTTGCTTTATAAGAAACGGGACCCGCATTCGAAAATACGCAAGAAAAATTTCATAAACAATCAACAATTTTCAACATTGTAAAAAGAAAGCGCTATTATATATATACATTACCGGCCATAATTAGTAGGTCACCCCAGTGTTTTAAAAAATGATGTATTTCACACTATTTTTAGCATTTATTGCCAAGTGAATAATTGTAAATGAAAATAGCATGTTTATTTTGTTAACACTGCGCAATAACATGTGCATCAAATGAATTTATAAATATGTAATAATTACATATATTGCAGTTTAATCCACAAAAGAATGAAGAAAATTTAGGGTGATTTGGACGACATTCATATTTGATAATTTGTAAAATTTTGCAAAGTAATAATAACAAAAGAACCATTATCCAGTCAGTCAGTTAAGTAGCATACGTGGTACCCGCTTAGGCGATCATGTTTCGAAAAAGATATGATTGACTGGGCAGTAAATTATCACGCAGTAGTTTGCCATTATTTTCTGCTGTAGATTAGTTGCCGAGCAAGGCTATAGAAGCGACACTCTCCTATTATTTAATTCATAACTTGAGACAAGAGATGGATTAATACATTTCTCAAGGATATTTTCGCGTAAGTGAATTGAAGGAATTCAACTGGAATATCGAAACCGGCTCCACAATTTCTCGTTCCAAGCCGATATCTACTGCACCACAACTCACATCCAGAATTACAGATTTAGCAATAAAAATGATTATCCACTTGACACTAAATACTAAAAATACTACAAAATAAATAATTTCTTTTAAAAAGAACTGAGGTGGTCTAATAATTATGCGCAGTATATATATATATATATATATATATATATATATATATATATATATAGGTCCTTAAATGTTTTGTGCGAATTTTACTATAACATATATATATATATATATATATATATATATATATATACACATTTATATAGCATAAAATAAAATCAGTGCAAGAAATATATATATATATATATATATATATGTTGCACTGATTTAATTTTTTGCTATATAAATGTATTGTTGCTCTTTTTATTATAAAAACGTTTTGATTAGTTTTGTGGGGATTTCACTATTTGTTCATAGCTGAGATACTAACGGATGCTACCAGCGCGGATCAAGGTAGACCTGAGAAAAGAAGCAATTAAGGAGTGGTTTTACACCTGATAAAAGGCCTTGCTGCCGGGTGTATGTCATCATAATACCCAGGACTTCAGTTACTAAAACATGGCTTCAAGTTTGAAAGGAAAACACATAGCAAACCGTTGTCTCTTTCTGTTATACTTCAGAAAATACGGAATCTGTCTACGCAATTATGCGAGAAACAAGTACATAAGCTATCATAAAAATATACTAGTTAAACGATATACAAGTTACGTATCATAAAAATATACAAGTTAAAAAATATACAAATTATATGAGCTATTATAAAAATATACAAGTTAAGCAATCTCTTTCACTTAACGGATGGCTTTAGGTGATTAAATTTGAGATTGAAATTTAATATCTTATTAGATTTTTATTGTAAATATATAAATTATAATGGACCGTTTCAACTGATTAAGTCCCATACAAAAGAGAAGAAAGGGCTTTCGTAAACATGTATAAACTAATAAAACCCTTTAACAGATTACATTCTCTTTAAAACTGTAAAAATGGCTGTCGCAAATAGTTAAAATAAAATTGATAGATTCGACAGATTAGATTCCAATTAGAACAGACGATAAGATTGTCGTAAATGTAGACAAGCTAATGGATAATTTCGTCTGATTAGAATCCAATTAGAATTGTAGAAATCCTTCGTCGTAAATATATAAAAGCCAAGGGACTGATTTCGAGTGATTAGATTTCAATTAGAACTAAAGAATGGGCTGTCGTACATATATACAAGCGAATACATGGCGACAATTGATCAGATTCACATGAGGCCTATAGAAAGGGCTTTCTTAAATCTGTACAAGATTGCTTCTCTTAATTACATTCGAATACGAACATAATAATGAGCTATCTTAAACGAGCTATCTTAAACATATTCTAGTTAAACGATCTCTTTGACATAACAGATGGCTTTAAGTGATTAAATTTGAAACTGAAATTTAATATCTCATCAGTTTTGTAGTACAGTGAAATCAGGGAGTTCGAATTGCAGTTGAATTCCTTGCATTCACTTACGCACAAATACCCTTGGGAATGGTATTAATCCGTCTCTTCCCTCTTGGTATGGGTTAAATAACAGGATAGATTGGGATCTATAGCCTTCGTCGGCAACCAGTCTACCGCAGAAACCAATGGCAACCTACTGCGGGAAATATACTGACAAGTCAGTCATGTCTCTTTCGAGGCATAATCGCATAAGTGTGTATCGCGTATGGCACTTAACTGACTGAGTATAGTGAACTAATTTATATATTACCTCATGTAAGGCCATATTTATAGGTGTGGTATAATTTCAATTTTTGTTACAGTTAAGTTTACTCTATATAATGTCCATGGGCCGCTCTGGGTAGGGGATTACATTAAGGCTTTCTTTATATTGATAAGATGGGAAGGTAACAGTTAACTCTAGACTTGAATAAGTTAAGAATGTATTGATCAGAGAAACATTGTCTTATAAGCATAATCTGTAAGGCAGTGGTTCGTATTATTTCATGAAGTCTGTGATAATGAATACTCCCCGTGCTACATCTAGAGTGAGACTAACCTATACCTGCCTCGAACAACACAGGAAGGTATACAAATCAACTTCTTTTTTTTCTTAATTGTTTATGTGCGGTTACAACTATTGGACATACCTCGTGATTGAAGGAAGATGTAAGCAACCCAGTTGGACGAAAAAAAAGCTAATAAAAGGGAGGGAGAACATTTGATGAGTCAACGGCCGGCTAACTAGAGGCAGTGTCTCGATATATCAACGTGGAGAAGATAAAGGACTCACTCTCCTATTACTCCCAAGAAAAGTCTTGGCCCTTAGAAATCAATATATAAAACTCAACTCGGATGAGGAGGATTAAGTTCAAATGGATAAACTCTTCGCCCAGTATAGACCAATATGCTCAACATGTGTAACCTGTCCGTTGTTCAACGAGTGTTAGCGTCAACGGCGTAAACAGGATAGAATTCTTCGGAACTGATGCCGCTCTCGGAAAGGAACGGCATGAGCAACAGGTATCACCGGATTGTTATCCTGCCACTGTTCACACCAAACAAACATTTACTCAAAAAATATGGAACGTCAGAACGCTGAACAACTCTGGACAACTGGAAAATTTCAAGCACGAGATGAACAGATCGAATATCAACATTTTAAGATTATGAGAAAAGAAATGGCTAAACAACGGAGATTTCCTCATTGACAACAATAGTATCATGAATGCAAGTGGTAAGAATAATGAAAAGGCTGTAGCCTTAATACTAAACTAAATGAAGAAATGCTTTTTGCTATACTACCAGCTTTAAAAAATGTTCTCTTATTCAAACTGAAAGGAGTGCTTTTCTACAAAGCTGTTATATTAGTGTTTGCACTGAATCGCAAAGCACTGAGCAGGAAATATAATACTGGACAACGCTAAGGTCCAGTGAAAAAAAAAAACAAGCAATTACAATTATTCTGATGGTGACTTACCCATATGACACATGAACTTTTCCAAACTATATATAAGCAGCAGTTCAGCTTTGTGGAAATCAGATAGTGAAAGCGGAAGCTCTTCCAGCAAATAACTCTGACAAACTGATGAACTGTTACGCTAATAATCTCTCATTAGTATATATTTTTATTACTGCCTTTGTTAAATATATTTGTTTAAATATATCCCTTCTTTGTGTCTTCATTTCTGGACTCAACAAGGTCACAACTACGTGGTGGCGAAGATTAGTAAGGACACTTGATGACTCCAAAAACTACTCGAAGAATGTGTGAAGAGACAAGGTTTATGTCCGAAGCTACCCATCAAAGAATGATTGAGAGAGACACAAAAACCTGACTCTCGTTAAGAAAATAATCATGTGGAGACTAAGAGGTGTGGCTAGCAGGCATTCCTACGACGGAACACTTTATTTGTCAGTTCTATTTTCAGGCAGTGTAGTGGTCAGATGCATGTCCCACAACGTCATTGATAATGACATCCGACCTTCGGCGCAGGAGGGCCACGCACTCGTCTAAAATTCAACTAGCCTTTTAGAATTATGGAAATAATACAGTTGCCTGGTTTGTATAACTTCATTGGAGGATAACAATTTGCTACTTGTGGTGTTCATAGGCAGAGAAAGTTTGTTCGGGATATATCAGGTTATAAATTTACCTATTCCGTCAGGCTTGGAGGCAATAGCCAGATACCAAGTTGAAACGGGGCATATAGATATGAATTCGCCCCGATAAAAATTATGATGTTAGCAACAGAAGAAACTATAAAGTATGGAAAAGATGCCCTGGAGCATGTAAGTTACTGAGTCCTATCTATGTGACTAGTGAACACCGGCTGTGTATACTCGAATTATTTAAAGATAATAGAAAGGGAGTTCAGTAATATTGCCATGTCGAGATATTAACCGATACTGTACTAGCGCATGTAATCGTTGTATGTGATAGAATTTAGGTCGTAGCTGCTCAGAAGCCTATTGATCTTTCTACAGTGCAACAAGTAGATTTCCCTATGACGCTGAGGGTGAGAACACACTTATCTCTGATAAAATTATCCTTGAAGTGTTTCGCATTTGGCATGTCCATATCCCTACCCCCATATTATCAAGTTGAAGAGTAATTTGAAGACAAAGACTCAATAATAATGTGATTGACACAATCTTAAAAAATTATTAAAGTTATGGAAGTCAGTAATGAACAAATATCGTAGGGTCAAATCAAAGCGAATACCGGAATTATTAAAGCCAATAGATAAAATTAATATGGATCAGCTAAAAGACAAAATAACTACTTCGGGAAAAGGATATATGAGTTGGAAGAATTGGTTAAATGGTTAGTGGACAGCAGAACTTTACTGGTCGTTGTTACGCAGGTGGCTGCAATGTGGATGAAATTCAGAGAGAAAAGAATAACGAATTCTCGGTGAGCGTACAGCACACGTAGAGGGGAATACCGTCTAGCGATTCATGTCTTAACAGAACAGATACAGCAGGGAATCAAATGGACCTGACGCAGGAGCTGAAGAAGAACCTACTCCTGTCAAGAAGTCATTGAAACCTGCTCTTGCAGTGAGGAGGTTGGTAACATAAAGAAATAAACCCTAAGATGTTTCTAAAAACAAATGGCCCAGTGGTTACAACTGAAAAAAGAGTTGATATATTTGACAAGTGAATACAATTGACAAAGGAGTATGAAATATGGTCGATGTAATTAAAGGTCCTCAGTTCACTCGCAAAAAGACATTTAAATCAAACCTGAAAACAGCAATCGGATGATGAGTGAATAAAAAGAATTGGTTAATGTCATTTACGATACAATTGACATGCCAAAACCGCAAGCGGCTCCAGAACATCGCTGTTTAAAAAAAAGATAAAAATTACGAATTTTCTCGTCGTGAAAAAAAGAGAATTATATTAAAACTCCTGCGTAGTTGGTACTTAAGACGAGGGTGTTATGGTAAGTTACCCACTTGACACATGAACTATTCCAAACTATAAATACTCAGCAGTTTTGCTTTGTAGAACAGAGAAAATGAGAGCGGAATCTCTTTCAGCAGATAATCCTGACAGCTGGATTAACCGTCACGCTAATAATCATTAATTAGTATAAGTTTGTACTACTCATTTGTTAAATATAATTTTTGTACCTCTATTCTTTCTTTGTGTCTTTATTTCTGACTCTAACAAGGCCAAAACAATTTTCAAGGAAGACTTGAATGCTAAAGTAGGACAGGAAGAGAATAGGCTAGCAGCAGGCATCTTTGGACCGGTAAACCGCAATGACAGAAGCGGGGAAAATGTTTCCTTTTGTGTCCAGTGAATGACTAGAACTATCATAGACATAGAGAAACCTAGGAAGTGACACGAAAAACTTAACCGATTATATAATTATAAACAAGAGATTCCGGAATGCAGTTTTTCATTGCAAAATTTATTCAAATGGTGACTATTTAAGCGACCACCTCCCAGTTATATGTAAAATGAGGATGAGCTTCGGAAACTGAAGAAGCCTGGTAAAACACCCAGACTGTAATACAACAGGCATGTGAACGACCTCTTCTTCTTCATTTATATTCCCTGTCCTTTAAGGGTGTAGGCGATCATGGCTTTAAACATCTCCCTATACCTGATGGCTCTTAGCACGCTTTACACAACACAACCTTCGTTCCATCATCCACCTAATCAGGTCCTTCATGTATGTTATCCGCTGATTTCCCCTTTGTCTCTCCTTCCTTCTATCTGACCAGTCAGTATCAGGTTCTCCAAAGCTTCTTCCTCATTCCATGTCCCAGTAACTTTAGTTGTCTCTTCCTGATGCTCAGCATCAATTTCCTTTTCGTTTCCATCCTTTCCAAAACCTCGTTATTGCACACATGATCGATCTATGACTAGTCGTGCTACAAGAATTCATTCTTCAAAGAATACTCTTGGGAACATCGGATGCAGTGTGGTATTGATGTGCTGCCACGCCCTTGCTGTTCATTAATTACTAATTACCACATTTTCGGGTCTTAGATGCATGTATATGCGAGTGGTCATACTTTAATGCAGACCAATGTTTCCAATAGTTTATCAAATCCTATGACTCTACACAACCAGCAGGAAAATATAGAGTGGGAAAAACAAATACGAGGAAGACATTTGAAACGGAAACTTGAAATGAGACCCATTAAAAGAAGTTTTAATGATATCAGCAAACAACATTGTCACAAAGGACAACAGATGTAGAAGAAAAAAATGAGTAATTCACTAACGAGTTTCTTTACCCGAAGCAAAAGAAACAGAAAACAATGCCATGATATTGAACGAAATATAGAAAATTACAAAACAAAACTAGGATTTAATGCATACAAGCTAAAAGTGAACGGCTCAGCTACAAATGTGCACTAATTGATAGATTTGGCTAATAAAAGAGATATACACAAAATTACGAGAATTAATAGGACGAAAGACTTGCTCATCAAAATCTAAACTTATTTATAAATGAAACTTTGTGTGTGTATGTGTGTGTTTATCCGTGTGTATGCGTGTCCGTTACCTATAGAATCCAAAACGGCTGAACCGATTTTCTTGAAAATTTACACAGTTGTACTATAAGCGTCTGCGAGTGTTCTTAGCTATGTTTTATGTCGAGGTACCCCCCCGATAAATATCGAAAATCGATAATCGAAAAATCGGGTTATAGAAGGAGTGGTCATATTTTAATCAAATTTGATCCACTCATAGACAAAAACATAAGAAACGATATTCAGAAGTTTCAAGGTTGTAGTTCTTACAATAGTGCAGAAAATCAATAATATATATATAAAAAAGGCAAGATGTTTGTGTGTGTGTCTGTTTATCTGCCTGTATGTTTGTATTTTTTCAGCCCTTTTATTTTAGTTTTTGCTTTGGGTTTGGCTCTAAGTAGGTATAATGGTAGTTCTTAGTCTCAGCCATGATACCATTTACTCAGAGGACTTATTTAGCCTTCAAAATTCAGTTTACGACGAAAAAACTTATTTGATATCGATAGCAGGAAATCAAAATTTGACTTACATCCATTCATTTTTCATTCAGTCTACGGTTTCGCTTTAACTGGAAACAACTATTGCTTTTTAGTATTTCGTGCCAACGTCCAAAGAGTCTGAACTCCAGGACCATGGATTAGTTTTAAAGCTTTCATTACACCCGAGCAACGCCGGGCTATACTGCTAGCAATATATAAAATCAAAATATGAAACGCTAATTTTAGAGGAAGCGGAAATACTTCAGCAATGGGAAGAATATATATTTTATCAGTTCCATTACAAGATAGAGCAACCGAAAATACAATAAGACACCAATGAACAGGAAATATTCAAATCCCAAATAAAACCTGCACTGATCACACTGAATAGTAACAAAACAGCTAGACCAGACCGCATTTCAATATAGATGATAACAGCCTTTTACGTTGTCAAAATTTAAAAAAATAATAAATGAAATCTACCACATTGCTTTATATACCAGAAAATTTAATCAGATTTTTTTTATAGCACTGCCTTAGAAGCAAGGCACAAAATAACGTGAACTCCACTGACTAATCAGCTTAATGAGTCACATAAAACATTATCCGAAACTTGATGACTAGAGCCCGCAGTAGAATCAGGCCAGAGATATGATAAGAAGTGTCGGTTTGTCAAAAACACTGAAACAAGGGACGAGGTGTTTCTGCCTAGATTGTTATCGGAAAGGGTAATTAAATGCAGAAGGACGTGTACCTGTGTTTAGTCGACAAAGAGCGCCATAAACACTTGATAGAGATCCTCGTCAACCTAGACAAATTCGGGAAAGATGGTAGTATAAACGAGAATCTCTACTGGAAGCAAAATGCCTGTATACGTGCAGCAAACGTGTTCAGCGTATATACATAGATAGAAAGTGGTATAAGACAAGGATATCTTATAACTAGATCAGCGAAACAATAGAGAAACCCTAGAAATCATGCTAGGATATTTATTGATGATACAGTGCTGATATCAGACACGGAAAATAAAATATAAAACCTTCAGAAGTTAGCTGAAAAAAGCGAAAAATGGACTACATGTAAACAAGAAAACTGAATACATAGTCATCAATAAAAAGAGGAATCCAAAATGCTAACTACACGCCAGAGACACTAACATCAAGCACAGAGAAATGTAAATACCTAGGAAATGTTCTACCAGTGGATGGAAAGTGTGACACTGAGAGCCGACGGCGAATTGTCATGGCTAAGGGTGCATTTTAGAAGCTGAGTAGAGTATTGAGAGAAAGGAAACAAAGAATAGATTACTGTATTGTTATGCGATATCTATTTTTTTAAATGGCAGGGAATGATGGACAATCTCTCTAAAGATAAATGGAAGACTTGAAGCAACCAAAATGTGGTTCTATAGAATGTTGCTGGGAATACAATGGGCCGAACATGTGAGCATCTATGAGATTTTTGGGATAATGAAAATGAAATGCTTAACACCAGAAAAAGACAACTGAAGTTCCTGAGACATGTATTTAGGAAGAAGGTCTTCGAGAAACTGATACTCACAGGTTAAATAGAGGAAAAGGGAGACAGGGGGAAGCAACGCGTAGCATACTTGATAGGCTTGAGCAAAAAGAAGGCAGAGTGGTATTTGGAGTGGCAACAGAAGAAAGCCTGTTAAGAGATATTTGAGATAAGTTTTGTAGAGAACCATGATCGCCGTCCTTCTGAAGGGACACGGCACATAGTAGAAGACTGAGTGGCGAGGTAAAGATAGCCGATCATGTTATCTGCATTTTTAGCGATGGATTGTATATGTGAGGTCGGGTGTGATTTTGAGGCCCATTATTTTCTCAAAGTACGGGGCCTCCTCGAGGGGACATACTATTATCGTGACTGGCGGCACTTCAGGGCCTCATAGGTGAGATGGATGATTTCAGTGGTTTTATAAGTATTTCTTAAAGAGCAATTCGGTCTGCACAGTAACTAAGATGATTATAAGTAAATAACCAGTACAGAAATAACGAATTCTCGAAAAGGTCGATATAAAGAATATTAGTTTTCTAGCCGCACACCTGCTCGACATTAGTTTGACTGTCAAATACCAATAATGCTTAAGCGTGGTTACATCTCTTGTATATATACAAATGTCATTAGAGGTGTATATTGAAAGTAAGGAAATAGATGCTAGATCATCACGACAATAATGGATTGCGTTATTTACAAAACGTAGCGTCTAAACTGCAGTTGGCAAAAGTAACGACAGACATGAATGTATACGTATACAAACTCACAAGAGGAAGTTTAAACTTACGCGTTCAAACTTCCTGCCATGAGTTTCTAATGACTTTACGTTTTTTTACAAAATTTTACGAAACATGTTATGGAATGGAATCTATATATATATAAAAGGCAAACGGTGAGTCTGTGTGCGACTGTTCCCTATGCACGCCTACATTATTTAAGTTACACTATTCAAACTTTCTAGGGACACATATCTACAGGGAAGCCAGGCCGACACATACTTTTTGAGTTTAAGTTCAGCAAACTTTCCCTTTCGCACTTTTTGGCCAATGGAGCCGATGGTTTACATTTGCTCCGTAAAACATCTAAGATCTAAGATGGTTGCTAGATTACATCACAGTAATTAAATCACACGTGTCAAACGCGACTAAAATATTTTTGTCTAAGAAAAATAAAGAGCCTTTATATTTAATTTTTATTCCGACATTTTAAAAATGCATTTGGTCAACAAACAAATGTGAATTATTTTCCCCGTAATTTTGAAACAAAAAAATATTTTCGTAAAAAGTGTTTTTTCAAACAAAAATGAAATGTGTAAAAAAAATGGCATCTTCTTCTACTGCTAAAATGTTCTGAATTGAACGGGCAACACCGAGCTATGATGCTAGTCTTCAAATATATGTAAAAAACTAATAACGTCTATATTTCTGAGATGATGTAGTATTTACAGTATTTACATTATTCGGACTATTGTCCTCATCTTTGTTGCCATTTATAGGACGTTTCAGTCGTTGTACACTCCAACATTCATTAGGTTCTAGGAATTTCGAAACCAAACTTTTTTTACGATCACTGGGGTATATCATTCTCATTCCTTTGTGCGAAGCCTCTTTGGTAGCCATGAGTTATCACCCTATAGGCTACAGCAGTTGGGAAGAAGTAACTAAGAGTCGGGTTAGAGGGAGAAAACATATCAACCAAAGAAGCTTCGCACAAAGAAAGAAGAATGATATACCCTGGTGATCGTAGTAAAGCGTTCCTAGCACCTGAAAAAGGTCGGTGTGTACAATGACCAAAACGTTGTTCAAATGGGAACAAATATGAGAACAATAGTCCGAATAATGTGAAAATAATGTTACAATAAAAAATGAAAAATATATCGGAGTTAATCTATTTCGTAACGGATTTCGTAAAATTTCGTAAATATATTGTTTTTGTTTATATTTGGTTGCGCTAGTATTCAAAAACCGCGCAGGCATGAAAGCTTCGAAAAATCAGGAGATTATGCTTTTAAAGGCATAAATTTGGGCATTAACTGTAAGTGTTTGACTATAAGTCCTTCGTGGTCAAGTAGTATATGATACGTCAGATCAATTGACTGTTTTTCCTTGACGACTCATGTTCAAATACTGCCGGAGACGCATATTTCCTAAGACTTCTCGATTACTCAGGTAGATATTAATAAGTTTACATGTTTATTAGGGAAAAAAAACAAACAAAAAAAAAACAACAACAACAACAACAACAAAGAACAAAATGCAAAGTATCTGTTCAAGTTTGAGTATTTAATAAAAATAATACTAAAAACATTTTTAAACAAATGAATTAATAAATGTCTGATTTAATACATTTCGTAAAGGATTTCGTAAAATTTCGTAAATAAATCTTCTTTGTTTTCACTTATTTACACTAGGATACCTAAACAGCCAGTCAGTTAAGTGTCGTACGTGATAAAGGCTAGGGCGATTATGTCTCAAAAGAGATATGACAGATTGGGCCAAATGATTTTTTCGCAGTATCTTGCTTTCTGCGGTAGCCTGTTTGCCAAGGCTATGGAACCAAATCTCTCCTGCTATTTAACCCATAACTAGTGTGAGAAGTAACGCATTAATAATTTTTCCAAGAGTATTTGCCTGTAAGTGAAAGCAACAAAAACAGACTAGATACGAATTCTTCGAAAAATTAGCAAAATGTGTGTTTTACGGGATTAATTCGAGCTTCGTAAATCCTTTGTGGTCGACCGGTATAAAACACATCAGACGGTTACATTGGAGGACACAAATACTAATACTACCTAAACACCCTATTTTCTAAAAAGATTTTTTGATTATTCAAACCGGTAGATATAAATAAATATAGTATTTCATTATAAAAAACAGTATATACTCAACTCATGTACGACGATCCATTCAAGAAAATGTTTAAACAAATAAATTAAAATTATGTCGTAGTTAATCCATTTCGAAACAGATTTGTATGAGTATATATATATATATATATATTCGGATAAATTTGATTAAAAACAACTGTGAACTGAACACCTTGTTTACTGGAAAAGTAAATAAGTTTTATCAGTCAGTCAGTCAAGTTCCATACGTGATACAAACTTTGGGCGATGATGTCTCGAAAGCGAGACGACTGACTGGGCAGAATATTATCTAGCAGTAGGTTGCCATTACTGTTTGCGGTAGAATGCTTGCTAGCCAAGGCTATAGAACCCAATCTGTCCTATTATGTAACCCATAATTGGAGATAAGAGACGGATTTATACCTTTTCCAAGGGTATTTGTGCATGAGTGAATGCAATGAATTCAACTGGAATTAAAACTCCACTCTCTGATTTGTCGTTCCGAGCTGATGCATTTTTCTAGTTTTCGGATAATGAGTTGAATATTTCGATCGCTAGTTGTGTATAAACTACCCAAAATTTCAGATTTTTCTATTTACGTTCAAGTATTTCTGATTTTCATAGTTATATATATATATATATATATATATGTGTGTGTGTGTGTGTGTGTGTGTGTGTGTGTGTGTATTAATTCACTAAAACGCAAGGCGATAATATCACTAAGAAGCATTGAGCCACTTGGAGTGAAATACAATGATAAACACAAAATGAAGCTAAAAATCATTCTTAAACTTGGGAAAAACGGATAAGCCTCAACCTTGTTTAAAAGAAAAATCGGGAATGCTTTCAACCCGACCATAGCAGAATGTATCTAACATCCACTAACACAACTACCAGGCCCTACAACTACCACACACGAAGATATATATATATATATATAAAATGAAAATGGCCAGTGACTTATAAAAAAATTAAAATTAACATTATAATTTTATTCATTAATTAATTTAGAATGCATTTTTTACAATACCTTCTCATTATAACCGTGTCCTCAAGAAATTTACTGGTCGACAGAATTTTGTAAATGGTAAAAATGTTTTTGCTATTATTACTACATAATATATGGATAGATAGAATGATAGAATTAATTATTGAATACATGCATAGCAACATTTATCTCAACCATGACTTATTAAATAGGGTCTACAAGGAAGTTTTTCCAGCATCCTAATCTTTTTTATGGCTATAGAATTGACCGAAAGCGCTTGAGACTAGTAAAAATTATGGAACGTTTTGATATTCTTTATTATTAAATAGACGGATGCTGAAAACTGCACAAAAAGTAATTAAATATCTCATATCGGTCGTATTTACTGATATATATATATATATATATATATATATATATATATATATATATATATATATAAGGATGAATGGATATTCACGAGGAATTGATATGTTCTATGTAGAAACTCTGTCAAGTATACCCAATGGATTTTTCTATCCTTATTCGATTCGTCTGAAAACATTTCAACATCCCCTCATTTATATATATATAATTAGCTTTCTACATTCACAATTGTTATACTTGGGCAAGCAATCGACTTACGCATTCTTAAGGTTGTTCTTTGCTCATTGACTTATTGCGAGCCAACTTCATTGCTTTTCTTCGGCATTCAGACGAAACAAAATCGGAGTAAACGCGTCACTCACTGCGTCTTGATTTCGAGGCAAAGGCAAAATGCAACACTCCATCAATTTACCCAACCTTGCGTTCTAAATAGATAAAAGCTACTTCATTGTTGCTAGAATAAAAGCCCGTCTTAGCATCGAACTCGCTATCTCCTTTCGTTGTCTTTCTAAGCCCTTTTCCCCGAATGACTTCTCCTCTGATTTTTTATTCTATTCTTTGTTCATAATCATCATTTTTCTTCTTTCAATCCTCTTTTATTTTATCTTTTGTTTCTTGAACTTTACGGAATAATTCTCGGCTTCTCTCTCGTCCTGACTTTGTGATGACATATTGTCTATTTATTTGTATTATTTTTCTCTCTTTGTCTTTTCTTTTCCAAATTAGACATTGTTTTACTTTCTTTAGTCATCTACATCTTTTTGTACTTTTCTTTACCTTTTGTCTCGATACTCTTCTTTCTCTTACAGATTTATTCTTTTACTTTGCCTTATTTTATCTTCAAATTTTTATGCTTCTATTCCTTTCTATATAACTTCTGCCTCGACTTCTTTGCCTCTATATTTGTAGGTAATTTAAAAAATACCTGCCGGTTTCTATAATGTTCACCATCAGGTGTGGGCGAATAGATTTCGAATTCCTACTGTCTGTATAAATATATATGCTGCTATATATTTACTTCACCCAACGTTTTGGCTAAGCAGCATAAAAATAAATTGAAAAGATATCCAAAATTACATTCTTACAATGGTTAACTGCATAAAGTTTTGAGGGTAGTTGTATAATCAAAAGTCCTTTTCTTTAGTGGCTTTTGTGTCTCATCCATCCAAAAAAAAACAAAAAACAAAACAAAAACAAAACACACAAAAAAAAAAGAAAATATTTAAAGTAAATCAAATAACATATGTTTTCTTATTCTGCACGGGTAGGTTCCACCTTATTTTGCCCATGTTATTTTATCGAACACTCAGAATTATTGAACAAAAAATCACTTTTTAACAGTTACCTTCTACTTTTGTGTCGACACTGTTGTGGGATCTCCCCCTTTTGTATATGATAATGGACTCGACTGTGTGTACATATAATCCTGACGTAGAGAGAACAGAGAATCTGGAATCTCAGTTGTAGTTGCATTTCATATTCGAGAATAATCAACGAGACCCGTTACAGCTATCGAAGACTTCCGACAGATACCGAAATTACACAGAGCCTACATTACATCTGAGATCCACTCAGCTAGAATAAGTTACTCGAACATACTATTTTCAACGATTTCACTTCAAGACTTGTATATAATTTCTACTATTATTATTCCTGAATTGACTAACCCGCGTTTAATATTTCATTCAATATAACCTACATTACTATCTCAATACCTGTTTTTGTTGTTCATTATTTTGGCCCTTCCTCATCCGGAATCCACAACAGACACTAACAGTGTTTCACAACCATTTCCTTTTGAGGGTACATATAATCCTGCCATAGAGAGAACAGAGAATCTGGAATCACAGTTGTAGTTGCAGTTTACAGTCGAAAGTAATCGTAAAGATCCGTTACATTTATCGAAGAGTTCCGACAGATACCGAAGTTACCCAGCGACCAGATTACCTTTTTTGTCGTTCATTATTTTGGTAGTTCCTCATCCGGAATCCACAACAGACACTAACAGTGTTTCACAACCATTTCTTTTTGAGGGTACATATAATCCTGCCATAGAGAGAACAGAGAATCTGGAATCACAGTTGTAGTTGCAGTTTACAATCGAAAGTAATCGTAAAGATACGTTACATTTATCGAAGAGTTCCGACAGATACCGAAGTTACCCAGCGACCAGATTACCTTTTTTGTCGTCCATTATTTTGGTAGTTCCTCATCCGGAATCCACAACAGACTCTAACATTGGTTCACATTCATTGCATTTTATAATTAAATGTGCGATTTTGTTCTATCAGTGATTAGCATTTTATTCCTTACAAATGTAAAAGATCGTTTTAATTAACGATTGATATCTGACGAAGAAATAGCAGAACGATTCATTAGATACTTGCATTTTGATTAATAAGATGCTATTATTCCTGCTATTCAAGGCTTTAATAAAATATTATAGCATCAAGTCACTTTCCGAATACTAAGTTCTCTTGGCTGCTGGCGTGTGTATACACTGCGTATATATATATAAGATGCTAAATCTTCTTCTCTCTCAGCCGTGCGCCGGTAGCTTAGGGGTAGGGTCTGTGACTGATACCATATCGGTTTATTTACGACCACAGCTAAAAGTAATCAAATGTCTAAGCACATAGAATTGATAAGCAGTGATACAGAAAAACAAGCATGTATGTACACACACACACGTACATGTAAATATATATATATATATATATATATATATATATATATATATATATATATATAAAGTGAAAGAAAGAACCAAGTATGTATAAAAGTGGAAGATAGATAAACATAGACAGATGTAGACATGATGGACTCTAAAATATACAATCCGTTGATTGATGTTGATTGTCATTTTATCTCATCAAGCCATCAACAGACAACTTATGTCCCCAGAGTCTCTATCAACTTATATTTAGAAATTCTCACTCTTCACAGTAATGAATGTAACATCTTGCAAATAATATATATATATATATATATATATATATTGTGTGTATTTTGGCAGCATTTTTTTATTAATACAAGTTTCATTGAATAATATAGACTAGTTCTGTCTATTTATTTTGTGTAATTCACTTACGCGCAAATACCCTTGGGAAAGGTATTAATCCGTCTCTTCCTTCCAGTTATGGGTTAAATAACAGGACAGATGGGGTTCTATAGGCTTGGTCGGCAACCAGTCTACCACAGAAAGCAATGGCAACCTACTGCGGGATATTCTTCTGCCCAGTCAGTCTGTCTCTTTCGAGATATGATCGCCCAAGCGTGTATTACGTATGGCACTTAACTGACTGACTGAATATCTTTTCGTATGATCTGATTAGCTTGATAGTGTTGTCATGAAAATAGGACAAGAAATCGCAATAATGGTTGATTTTTTATTATCAGGTCTGAGCTTTCGGCTTACAGAAGCCATTATCAAAGGATGAACATTTAATATACAGTGAACATAGAATATTTAATTATTAACAGTGTGGAGTTATATAGAGAAAATTAACCAGGTCCATTTTTTGCGTCGCACATTGCCGCAGGCCAAGAAGGAATGGTGGTAGTGTGTTTTTGGTCAAATGCGAGTATAGTGGCATGAGGGGATTGGTCTGGGAACTGCTACTACTATGAGTGTAGGGGGTAAGTATAATAACTATGACCTCTCACGTCGATTATAGGCATTGAAGTATTTTATTTAGGCTAGGTTTAAACTGTTTGGTGTAGATAGCTTCTAGAATTTTAAGTGTTCGTTTATTAATTTCTTGTATAATATATATGTATTTTCAACAAGTGTTTTCCTAAGAAATGTGTGTTGATAGCCATGGTGTTTTAAATGTCGGAATATGTTAAAATTTTCATTTAGGTGTAATGTAAGACTCCGCGAAAGCGAGTTAGTAATATGTCCAATGTAGGTATTATTTAGTTTGTTAGGGATACATTCTAGGGGTATTTGAATTTATACACTACATTGTTTTTTTGCAAATCGCTAACGGTGTGGGAGGAGTCGTTGCGGAAGATTGAGTAGGATGTTGTAGATTTAGCGTAATATATGAGAAGTTTAATTCTTTTGTTGGGGTCTGTCGGGGAGATAAAAGTGTTTATGAGTTTTTTAACAAAATAAAAATCAACCATTTTTGCGATTTCTTGTCGTCTTTTCATGACAACACTATCAAGCTAATCAGATCATACGAATGGATCTTACACAAAAATATAGACAGAACTTTCTATATTATTCAATGGAACCTGTATTAATATATATATATATATATATATATATATATATATATATATATATATATATATATATTGTTCTACAAACACATTCGATAAAATCGCCAAAAGGCCATAAACTAGTTGTATACAGTGAAATATTTCATAAATTAACACCTAAAAATCTAGCTTTTCCCGACATCTCTATCTTTTTCCCCTCTTAACTTTTTCACCTTCAAATCGTTGAATTACATTCTATTAGTTACTCTCGTTCAACATATATATATATATATATATATATATATATATATATATATATATATATATATATATTAATGCAGGTTTTATTGAATAATATAGACAAGATCACAGTAATTGTTGATTTTTTTATCGGGTCTAAGCTTTCGGCTCACATAAGCCACTATCAAAGATAAATAATAACACACAGTAAACATAGAGCATTTAAGTTATTAACAATAAAGAGAATTAAATTGAAGAGACAAGTCCCTCCCTATCGTGCGGATGGCCGCAGACAGTGACAAAATGGTGGCGTTGTGGTCCCTGATCCGATTACAAGCATTTGCGTATGTTAGTTGAGATATCAAAATTTATCGTATTCAAACCAGGTTTAAGTTGTTTAATGTAGATAGCTTCCAGGATTTTGAGTCTCTGTTTATTATTTTCTTGTCTAAGTATATTTGTGTTTTCAACGAGCGTTTTTCTGAAAAGTGTGCTTTGATAACCGTGTTGTTTTAAATGTCGGAATAATTGACATTTATATACATATCAATTCCTAACAGTAAAATAGAACTAACAAATATTACTGAAACAAGATATCTTTTGTGTTGCAGTAAACTATATTTAAATTATGAACATTTGTAATAAAAATATATTACACTACAAATAATCGATCACTCTTTAAAGAAGTAAATACTAGGAATATATATTTGATTGTACTATTTCTAGTATATATATATATATATATATATATATATATATATATATATATAATGTTATTTTATATATATGATATAATTATTTTATTACAAAGGTTTAAAAACAATATATCAATACTCAAAAACTCATATTTCAGAACAATATTGTTCTTCTTCAGGTGATATTATAAAACGAATCGTGTAAATTATTTATTTAGAAAATATAAGATGAATTCATGATTATTTAGAAACTAAAGATGTAGTTGAAGAAGAGGTAGGCAGAGAATATGTAGGTGTGTCAATATTGTTCTATCAAATTGCGAATTAGGTAAACATGGATTTGAATGTTTGTGTCGTGAAAGGAAGCACAATTGTCTGCAGTCAAGGCATGTTACTGTTTCATTTAGTGTGGGTAAGATAAATAGTGAGCCCATGCATTATTAACATAGGTAGGCAGCAGACTGATTATTTCATTTGATTTTGTACTACCACACGAGTAAAGGGGCAAGATTATTTAGGCAGGAATTAGAATTATAAATAAGTATGATGTACTAAAGTATATTGTAGTTAAGAAAACCAAATAAGTATTTGTGGGTTATTTATTTTAGTGAAATAATTTATAATTTCTACGTTATATTGGAGAATAATTTTAAATGGAAGAATTTATTTATTTTAAAGGGAAATATTTCCTGGTTAAAATACATAATAGAACCATGTATTATTTAAATTGGTAAACATTAATTGTTAGCACCAGTTTATATTGTAGGTATTTTTAAATTAGATTTTGTATTACCTCATTAGTAAAGGGACTGGAATATTTAGGTTAGAATAAGAATACTTATGGTATACTAAATTATATTTTAACTAAGGAAGCCAAATAGGTTTTGTGTGGATGATTTATTTTAGCAAAATAATTTTGAATTATTAATTTATATAGAAGCATATGTTATAAATAGAACATTGTAATCAATTAAATTTTAGATAAATACATTTTCGATGTTTGCATACAACGGTCAATTCATCTCTACGATTCAATAATTCTTTATTTTTAGAAAACATTCGTCTGCAGCTTTTTATTCAGCCACAGATAGAAGATGTTGTAGAACGACTTACAGATTCTTGTTTGTTTCATACGTTTCCATTTTACTTTGGGGGTTTTGTTTGTATACTTTAACTTCCAAAGATAACAGAAAGGGATGTTTGGATTCAGTACGTGTTGTTTTTTAGGGAAGTTCAATTCAAATACTAATGCTATTTAAAAGTGTTTTTATTAGATCCAAAGTAATAATTGTAATAGTTGGGTTTTCATTTGATGTTATATTACATTTGAACACAAAAGACCTTGCTAGACACCTATTTTTCAGTGGGCAATTTTTAGGATTACATAAATTTGTGTTATTGTTGTTTTAATATTTGCATAGTTAGTGTTAGCTTTGTTTAATTGCTGATTAAGGTTTTTTATTATGATGTTTAATATTTTTTCCATATTATTTATAAATCTATAATTCAATTTAAGGGTATTTTTATTAAACATTTTAATTACAGTGTTATTATTAAGAAACTGTTTTTTAATTAAATTGAGGAACTTCAGCCCTAATTTGGTGCTAACCATTTGGTTAAAAATGGGGTATTCCAAATTATTTTTCTATTTCCATTTTATCCGTTATAGTCACATAATATTATTAAAATTTGTACTATCATAAGTCCACCATCTCTATATAACCCTATGTCATGAGTGGTAATGTTATAGCGTGCGGTGTGGTAGTATAAAGCAAATGAACCAATGTGATCGGAAGCACTCGCAGAATTTAACTCACCCATCTTTTTGTCGAATTGGTCACGAGAATTATTTTTTATCCATTGCTCTGGGTTATAGATAAAGACTGACATCTTAGTGGCCATTATAATATTATATGTATCCTTTGATTAGTCCAAACATTATTTGGTGAATACCAGTGGCAACGTGAAGAGGTCATTGGAAATTGACAGGTAATAAACAACTATGGCAAATTGGATTAAAGAACAGTTGTTTTTATCGTTTATATTGCAAAACCAATTTAAGATATCACTTGTATTAGACAACTCTAGTAATCCAAGGTTCTGTATGACTTGGTTTAATGTTTTTGTAAACCATTGTAATAAAAAAATAAAATATTAAGTTCTACTTTGTATCAACCTTTCTTTATAAAACTAAATTCATGAACAGTTGGTTTCAGTCAACCTATTCTTTTACTTTGTAATAATAACAATAATATATATATATATATATATATATATATATATATATATATATATATGATGGTAGTATATATATACTACTATCATAACCCGGCGCTGCCCGTGCAACTCAGAACATTTTAGTAGTAGGAAAAGTTGACAATGAGAGGAGTAGATGAAAATCATTTACTGAAAGTTGGAAAAGAGAGCTGAGGCTGTTAGTGACCATTTTCAGCATTAAGAAGAAGGCATTGAATGCGTATTGCTGTAGTATTCGAACGGAGTATAAAGTGCTAAATTTCTTGGAACGCAATTTATAATACTCACACAAACATCAAATCCTGTGATGCAATAATGTTTATAATATTAAATGGATAAATTCCTTCAAAGCTCGGTTTATATAAAAAATAATTATGTAAAAAATAGTTGTTTCAAAATTCTTCAAAGATTTCATTAACAAATCTATTTTATTTTGATTTGCGAAAACGTGATTTGATGATTTATGTGACATTGTAAACAACATTGCGTTTGTTTTTATTTCAAAATTACGGGGGAAAATATTTACATTTTTTGTTGATTTAATGAATTTAACATAAAAATAAAAATTATTTATTTTCTTTTACTGAAATTAGAAATATAAAAATTATTACACTCTCAGCTCAGAAATTTTCGAAGAATATTTAAAAATGTAGACTTTTAATTTTAGAGGAAAAAGTTACATTAATGCAACACGAATTACAAACAGTTGATTTTCTGCATGAAATATTTAGCGAAAAAAAAGCTTTATTTTTTAATTTTATTTTCTGAAGTATGAAATATTAAATCTGAAAAAAAAAACTTAATTGATTAAATTAACCATTAACATTTTTTTAACTATTTAGTTTTTGTTTGAAAAAACATATTTTCAAATATTTCTTTTGATTCAAAATTACGGGGAATAATATTCACATCTTTTTGTTGACCAAATTAATTTTTAAAACGTCGGAATAAAAATTAAATGTAAAGGCTCATGTTTTTGTAATAGAAAAATATTTTAGTCTTGTTTGACACGTGTGACCTGGCTTCCCTGTAGATATGTATCCCTAGAAAGTTTGAATGGCGTAGCTTTAAAAATGTAGGTGTGCATAAGGAACGGTCACACACAGACACACAGATTGCATAATGAGTGACGGAAACTGAAATGTTTTGAGTTGTAGTATCGCTGTTACTATTTTAATACGTTTAATAACAGTATAACTCTATATATACATGTTTCATTACAAGACACACAAGTTATTATAGTAATGTCTTTTGAGAAATTATGTATGTGATCATATGATTTTCATTTTGAGGACATAAATCATATAAAAATTGTCCAAGTGCTTTGTTTATCTGAGTGCTTTCGGCTATATTTTTAGATATTTTCGAGGATAAATTTTATTTTACGTTTAAAAGAATGTATGTACTGTCAAGTATGTTTGTAGAGTAGTGGGTATTTTTTATGTACCGAATACAGTAACACGTTGTTAGCTTATTCGTAGCTGATATTATTTAGCGTTGAGTTTTTCTTTTATATTAATGATGCCTCCAGTATTTTTTAGCCTGTTTTTGCCTTTGAATGATACTATGATATTTGTGTTGTCAACAAATATATTTTGCATAGATTTTGTTAGGTCTCCGTGTGTGTTTAACCCTCTAGGGCCATTCGTATCATATTTGATACAGTATTTCCCTATAAGGAAACATTTGGTATTTCCCTATAAGGAAACATTTGGTATTCATTGACTGAGCAGTTAGTACTGCTTTCATTTGAAATTTATAAAATATTTCTCTTAAAAGATTTTTCAGGAAAATATTTCTTTCAAGGCTTGTTTTCATACTGTATCAAATATGATACGAATGGCCCTAAAGGTTTGATTGTAATAAAATAGAACTCTGTCCTGAGCGATGCATTGTGAGTCTTCGAGTCAATTGCGTATTTGTATGGCCGATACAATTATTTACGAAATTGGGTGGATCAAGGACCCAGTACATAAAAATCTTGCAAATTCTTAAGAAATATTGGTTCGCTGTAATTTACATCTTACCGGTGAAATGATATTTTGACGATAATTTTAGCCGTTTTAAATTTTGATATAGTTTCCCATCTCTTAATAATTTACTTTATCACTAAGTAAACCCTTATCGGATTCAAGCCGTTTACTTAACTTTCGAATATACCAATATTTATGATTATAAATACAATATTTTGAATTGAACGTCGTGATTTAAGGTATATTACTGCACCAGTGATTAAGCAAAGGGCTCATAATATTTGACCACTCGGAACGGTGCTTTCCGAAATCGTAAGTCTCTTGTGATCTTCGCTTTTTCTGAACCGACTCCGTACCTTTTAGACATTACCAAGTGCATACGGTGAAACTGAACTCTTTTGAACAGTTTTCATTTGCAAATTCGAAAAACATGTGCCATTTTTTTTTTGTCAACTGATTTATTTTATTGGATTTACTAACAAGCACACACACACACACACAAATACATATACAAGGATGTGTCTTTTCACCGGATTTGTTCAACCTATACAGCGAGAATATTATGAGGATCCTAGATGACACGCCAGTATTTGTTATTGGAGGCCACAACCTGAACTACATAAGGTATGCAGACGATAGAGTGCTGATAGCGGACACGGAAAGGAAACTACAAGACCTAGTACAGAAAGTAGCAGTGGAGAATGACAAGAAGGGACTACAAATAAACTTTTAAAAAAACTGAGTGCATGGTCATCAGCAAAAGATACAACCCAAAATTCCAAATAGAGGTCGGGGATAACAGAATCAAGCAAGTACAAAAATTTAAGTACCTAGGGAGATGGAAAGTGCGACACGGAGATCCGAAGGCGAATTGGCATGGCAAAGGAGGCGTTCCAGAAGATGAGCAAAATAATAATAATAATAATAAATTAAATTTTTAAAAAATCGCCACGATAGAGTGGGGCAATATTTACATTGGACAATGTGCAAACACGATGGAAAATCTGTAAACAAACACTGCTATGAATATCACCCAGCACCGGTTAAAGAAACAGAAGATATCAACATTCTATGGGATCACACCAACTATACAGACAGAAAAATTGAAGCCGGGCATTACTGTTAAAAACCAGAAAGAAAAATGTGTCTGTTAATTGATATGGCTTGTCAATATTGTAACATAGCAACCAAGGAATTTGAAAAACTGTCAAAATATAAAGACCTGGAAATTGAAATAGATAAAATGTGGAAATTTAAAACAAGAGTTGTGCCAGTGATAGTCGGTGCACTTGGAATGATAAAAAATAGAACCACACAACACATTGAAAGAATCCCTGGAAACCCCAGCTTAAGAGATATACAAAAAAATTGTCTTATTATGTACAGCCCACACACTAAGGAGAAATTTGTCTGTGTAACGCTAAGGATGATAGGAAGCACATGAAATGGAACCATTGCAACACGCCACGGCCTGCCTTAGGTCTTCCCGCAGACTTGGTTGGTAGTGTGATCATAGCAGAAATAAAAATATAATGAAAAATGATGTAATAATAATAATAACATGGTAGTAGAGTACCTATGATAGCAATACTGTAAAACTTTTTGAGAGTATAAATTTTTACTCGGGAATTTTCCGATTATTCTCAAAAAACAAACTTATAGGTTTAATTTTAATCTTTTAAGTGATCTTATAGCAGTTTTTATGTCTGCATTTAAAAATCAGTTCGTTTCTCTGGTTCAAAAGCTCATTTGTATCCCTATATTTGATGATAGCTATTTTTCCTCTAATCATAGATTACAACTGTTCCTGCAATTGTTGGGAGTGTGTGCATATTTGATGATTCTCTATTTAACCTGTGGGGTGAGTTTGGTGTTTCAAGGAAGTGTTGCAAAATGATTACAGAAAAATCACCAAACAACCTTTTCAAAATACTACTGGAAATTTAAGGACGGTTCACTTTAACATCAACTATGAACACGGGCAGAATGTGCTCAGCCTTATTGAAAAAAAAAACACAAAACATTTCCATAACCGATAAATATATATATAAATATAGAAATTCAGTAAGCTTTAAAAATAAAAAAAAACATCTTTAATTACGGCTAATCGTACAATTGAAATCGTTCGCACATATTAAATATTTCAATAATTTTTGCATACATTATTTTTAGAAAAGAAAAAAATTATATGAATTCAAGACAAATGATTTCCATTCAAATTTAAACTAAAGTAAAATATTAATCGTCATCTACTGTCTTCCTGATTCATATCTTTTGATTTGGCTCCTGAGCAATATTTCTAACACTTCGACACCTAGTAACTCCTTGTGTCTCGTCTCAGTTGCTTTATTGACTTGCTGGGTAAAAAAAGATGCAATAAAAATAAATAAAATGTTATAACACACACACACACACACACACACACACACACACACACACACACACACACACATATATATATATATATATATATATATATATATATATATATATATATCCGCAGACAGTTCTGATTCACTGTATCATATCTCGTCAATACGGTTAAACATCCGATTGCATCTAGCCAGGATTTTAACCCGTCTGAATTGACATTAAACGGCGATTCTACCTCTAAGCTTGAATCAAGAACGCAGTTATTGACGCGGAAACTCACGTTGCCTCACCCTGAGCGGAGATCAATTACATTTCATTTAAACCCACAAGGAGATCTACCCAACCCTATCCGGAACATACTTGTTGACAACACTAATACCCTAGCATCATTCGCATAAAAACGACTAAAAATAATGGAGGTTTTACTGATAAAAAATAAAACTCAAGATTCGATAGATAACATCGACTACTAACACGCTAAAAACGTGCTTATTTTGTTCCGTACATAACACATATACATCAGAAATAACACCACATATATTATGTTACACGTAAAATAGTATTCCTCCTTGAAAATGGTTGAATGTACGGACAGAAGCGCTCGGATAATCAAATTTGGAGATTTATTTTATATAATTTATGCCATCAAAAGGAAAAAATCATAACATGAAAAATGAACGATAAAAATTAACCATCACGTTCACCGTCATTTTAATGAAACATATATATATATATTCCTTACTTTTGTCCAGTAGAATATTTCCTTTGTTTCATTTAATCTTTATTTTAAAACACAACTATTATGTAAATTTTTGTAATGTTGTATAATATTTATGCATTACATCCTAATCTTTATTCGATAAAAATTTAATTGCTTATAATGCGTTACTTTTTAAGTAATACACATATTTATGTCATTGTTGTTTCTGTTCGTTATATTATGGCCGCTTGTATATATATATATATATATATATATATATATATATATATATATATATATATATATATATATATATATAACTTTATTATGGCGTTAAAACTATGATCGGCCATGCCAAACATTAAAACAAAAACACCAGTCGACGTTTTTGTCTCCTCTCTTCAGAACGTTAAACGGGTAAAAATTATTAAAGTCAAATCAGTTCTGGGTAAAATAAATGAACGGAAGGGATACTTGTTTTTATTTTTACTAAATGTTATTACATCTGAAAATGCTAGAGACTCAACAGAGCAAGCCCAAACAAACACTCCCTTTGTTTACACAGTGAAGTCCGCCTAGACCAGATAAACAGCGTTTACAACACATTCAGATGGAACAACGAGTGTGATCTGGCTAAAACAGTAAACATTTCACACTAAATTTCTGCAACCCAAATCGGGCTAATTATCCTATGATCTGCAATAGAGTACCCGTATGTATTTCGAATGGTATCATTTGACGAAAAATACTTATTTATTTTAGTAGGCACATTTTGTTTAATCGTAACATTCAAATGCTGCGTCGTTCTACCTATGTAGTCGACTCCACAACTAGATGTATAATGGTAAATAACTGAATAAATATGGCGGGGTAGAACGGCTTTACGCATAGATGGAAGAAAAGATCTAGTTTTAAATAAAACACGTATGTTTGCTGCATAACACTCACGTGAACTCAATGAAATTCGCATGGCCATGGTCTCACTAACACTAACCAGCCACAGTATTTGGAGGCTGGACATTTTCTCTTACAGGTTTAATTTTCTTAAACTCAGCAGTCTTTCTTCGAAAGAACGATTGGACAATAATCGACGGATAATCATTGTTAACAAATATACTAGTTATACAATTAATTTCATTTTTCAAGGTTTAATCTGGCCAAATCATTAGCGCTTTTTGAGTCAAAGTTATAATCAAGTTAATCTCTTGTTGTTTAGAACAAAAAGAATCTCATCGAGTGAAGAGACCCGTAAGGTATGCTTCCTATAAACTGAAGCAATTAAAGAGGAATATCTAAGAAGGTCAAAGAACAATTGACCTCTTTATCTACAGTATATTTAAGGGCAGGATGAACACCACTAGAAGGGAAAAAATTGGTCAATCTTCGATTCATTGTTGAAAACACAAAAAGTGTCATCAAAGTAACAGAAGTAAACCATGAGCTTGGAAGAATTTAAAAGTAGGCTCTCCTCATTAAAACCCACAAATATATTAGCCAAAACAGGGCCTAAAGGAAAACCCATCGCTACACCATGAATCAGACGATACATAATATTGTCAAAACTGAAATCGACAGCCATGGTGGAAAATTTCATTTCAACGAAAACATCTTCGAAGATGTTTGTATGTGCGTGTGTCTGGGTTTCCTTTCTTTCTGTGGCATATTGCATAGTTCTATTGCGAGATATAGGATCTTCTAGCAGTCACCGTCCTGATTATATATTCTAATGTAATTTAAATTAAATAATATTAATTAAATACATCCTCATATTAGATCTTTTACTAATATGTTATTGTATGTCATTTATCCAGATATATAAGTCTGCACGTTTATAATTACTTTTTAATAAAAATAAGAGAAAGGCAATGGTTATTTCCTAGTTAGGGCCATTATATCTATGTACGTGCGTCATTCTGTGTATCTCTTTCTGTTTCTACTCTTATCTTCATCCTTTGTGTGGCACTTGGTAAAGGTGTGCGTCTTTCACTGTCAAGTAGTGAATATTTCATTCTTACTTTGCATTGAAATGAACAAACTAACATCTAAATTTTATCGCTTGATTGTTTTTAAATTTAAAGAATTTTATGAGTAATCTAATTTGTGATAATGAGGGAGAAACTTATTCAGAGTCCAATTTGCCTTTGAAAAAATAAATAATGATATTAAAATAAGCATGTACAATTTAAGTATTTAAATGTTTACATCTCGTGTGTACTGATCGGGATTTTCAGGGAGATGTCATCTGTAGAGCCAAATTCGTTCAAAATTATATCAGTCATTATGCAATCTGATTTCTTTCAAAATTAATATTCAAAAATGTTGCTATAGATTAGAAACCATTAAAATACACATTAATCCATGTCTATGTTAACTATTGGTTGAATAATAGGGAAGACTGAATCATTCAGCCTTGCTTGGCAGCCAGTCAAATTCAAGAACAATTTTGAATAACAGAAAACTGTGAGTGAAACTGTTACTATTAAACGTGAGCATCCTTCACCCGTGACTATTTTAATTGTTTTCCATAGCATTATTTATTTTGTAGCACCATAATCTCTAAGGTACTATTTTTTCTGAACGGGTCTAAAATCCTAAACATGATCATACTCGAAATTGAGTCGGCATCCATCATAGTTGGTAAGCATATGCTGCTTTGAGAGCCTCACCCTGGTGTAATGCGTAACAGGCTGAGGCAATAGATTCTTAATACTCACTACTAATTTGTATCTTTCTTGAATAACCTACCCTTATGGTTCCTCGACTAAACAAAGCCTTCTTTAATAAATATATCTATACGTAATTTTTGTTTTTAGTTTTTCAGAGAAAGACACGGCCAGACAAGTGTTTGCTGGCAAAGTGTTTTATGAGATTCTGCATGTATTTTTACAGCGACAGATTCTTAAATAGACGTAATGTGTGTTAGACATTTTTCACCTGTGAAATAGCGCAAGTCAAACAGCTCGACTGCAACTTTCTATAGCACTGCGCCTGTCAAATGCCGTTTTGGACAGTAGAACGGATCGATTAACATCGTCACTCCATTAGACTTGTACAATGAAAACGTTCCATGAATTCGCCAGAGTCTTGCGATAATCGCCTTGTGTTCAGTCATCCTAGAAAAAGAAACTTTAAATAAAACCTTGCCGTCAACTGCTACGGCTATCTTGCTCTAAGACCGTAAATGCCAATGGTTATAAATCTCATTTGGAATCATAACCGGAAGCTTCCATTTCGATTTCCCGTCAAGAAATAGAGAATAGTTGCTATTATGAAAGGAGAAGTAGACATGTAATAAGCTAAAAGGAGAGAATGCCTAACAGTTAAACTAATACGTACCAACTTGAACAATGGTTCGAGTAAGGTAGATGTATTCTGAGTAAGGAAGAACACAGAAATCAGCTAAAATGAGTTTATTATATTAATAATAGCGATTTTTTTCTCCTTATTAGACAAGTGTTTCATGACGTAGGCGAATGTTTTCCTCTAAAACTACTTTTCGCTTATTAATTGAAGTAATTATTTTGTCTATTTCAGACCGTTGAAAAATATTTTCAACGGCTTCAAAAAGAAAATGTAAGTAAATTTACACTGTCGAAATAAATCCAGATTTACAACCGTCTATATGCCGAGTTTTTCTGAACAGCATATATATATATATATATATGTGTGTGTGTGTGTGTGTGTGTGTGGTGCGTGTGTGTATGCGTGTGTGTATAACTATTGATTTGTCTTTGCTTACGAAATATTCGACAGATTTTAATTTTCTTTCTCAGTATGTTTTCTTAAATATATTTCTCTATCCTGTATTGCATCAAACTATATTCATAGAAAATTAAATTCAAATTTCAGGCCAATTATCTTCTCAAAAATAATAAATTATATATAAACACTGTATGTGTTTATAAAATGTATGTGTATGCATGTGTGCAAATGTGTGTATGTGTGTGCCTGTGAAACTGTAGAAAAATTAGGTAATGGATTGAAATTAGGAAATTATCTTTTATGATGCCGCCATTATGAATTGAAAACGCATTCAACGTCCAATGTCGAAATATCAGATATTTATTTTTATGATATTTTTTATGATATTTTTTATGATATTTATTTTTATGATAGTTTAATAGACTAAATGAAAATGTATTATTCATGTGTAAAAAAAAAAAATCCAGCAATTGATTTTTTGAGATGACACTGATAATTCGTTAAATTCTCAGCTATAGAAGAACACTGTGAATATAGAAAATGGCTATGTTTTATCTATTTTATGTATTAATCTATTTATTGGTCAATCGATCAAAATATTGACGGAAAGATGGTTTGGCAAGTAGCAGAGATAAATACGTATATGGCTAAGGATATACGAACTTGTATGTACGTGTAAGTGTGGGCCAAACTTATACATCAGAAGCGTGGATGTATCGACAAAAAATGAGCATTCCAATTACATCAAATATGAGTGCTTAACGCAGCCTAATAATGGCACTTATCATTTTAACTAATGGTTGTTGCACGTTGTTATATTTGCTTAGGTGGGCTTTTTCTCAGAAAGAAAAATGTAATATGTGTGGGACGCATTTAAGATGGAAAATGCTTCCCCACTGTAATTAGTGACACAATTAAAGTTATTGACAAGATGTTCTGAAATAGAAGACCCGTATTTTATGGTAGGCCTGTCCCACTCAAGGTGCCAAGGCCATCCATATTCAATCTTTAAACCTCTGTAAACAGAATGAACATATATCTGGCCTCTAATTTCCATTTTAGAATTTTTTTCTCCCTACATTGTGTCCATTTTCTTAAAACGATAATTATTTCTTTACTAACTTTTTTATAATCGTGTCGCTCCAACCATGGCATTTTACTGCCACTGTTGTGCAAGGGGTTACATAGAAAGAATGTTATGAGGAGTGAGAGGTTGCAGGGTGTGTCAGGAAGAGAGTAAGAAAAGGAAGAGAATACTGATGAGAGTGGGGTGGACGAAGAAAATAGCATGAGAGAGAGGATTAAGTTAGTGAGACAGGAGATGACTGTTGACTTTACATTTAAATTCTTGGAGATTGTAACTATCGGGAAAGCAAGAATGCGGAAGAGAATTCCACAGGCGGGAAGTGTAAGAAAAGATGCTGCTGGAACTTTGACTTATTTCTGTTAAGTGAGGTTCGAAATTGGACGGTTAGTCCGTTTTTCAAATTTAATTTTTTAAATATTATCATCCTAAGTGGTAATAATAAATATTATTGTCTATTCATGGCGATAAAGAAGTTTTGAACCACTAATGATATATTCAATTATATATATATATATATATATATATATATATATATTTGAATATATCATATATATGATATATAATTGTATATGCAAAGATCTGACTATATGTATAGTCAGATCTTTGCATATACAACTATATATATATATATATATATATATATATATATATATATAGTTGTATATGCAAAGATCTTGCAGTTTATTCAGCAACAGTTAGAGTTTATACTACATTATATTTTTGAATGTAACCAGCACCGGCGACGAGGACCATCTCAAGGCAGGAGTGAAATGAGTCACAAGCTTTGGCGGACATATTCTTGTCTATAGCTGTGAACGATTCCACAATGGTAGTTTTCAGAGTGTCAACCGTGTTGTGAGCGTGTTTGTTGGTCTTGCTCTCGATCACGCTCCCAGAAGATATATTCAAAGGGGTCGCTTTCGGTCAAGAAGGGCAGCCACAAGTCCAGCGACTATTAGTGATAAAAATTGTTGAGCAGCCTCGCCTAGGTCAGCTTAAAATTGTGTGCAGGAACGGAGTTATGCTGGAAGACGTAGGGGCGTCCAGCGGCGATCTTGTCTATCCATGATTCACCACGCTCCTCAGCACCTTCTGGGAGATTTCAGCAGTGACACTCAGGAACTTTTAAAACAATGTCAGGTTTCTTCTCTGATGAAAAGAATTTCATCCCGGACATATAAGCAACATGCAGAACGACAGATGGATCTGCAAAGACATCGAGGAGGTTCCCGTTGTGAAGCATACGAACCTTCCCTTCTCCGTCGTGGTCCTTGGCGTCATCTCCAGTGAGAGGGACGTCATGCTTCCAATCATTTTGAAGTGTCGAATTTTGCTGCAACACCCGATATATATATATATATATATATATATATATATATATATATATGTGTGTGTGTGTGTGTGTGTGTGTGTATTATTAACAATAACAACAACAATACCAATAGGAAGAGAACTAACTCTACCAAAACTGGTATTAATCAAGCTATAATTTTAATTGTCTTGTATAAACCACCGAGAACGAACTCGTAGGGAAAAATGGGGAAGCAAAAAAAAAAAAAAAAGAAACAAACGAAGTGCATGAACAAAAAGTCAAGCACTCGTAACTTACAACGTTTGTACAATTACTGTCCAAATTGTACTGAGTTTGTACAATTACTGTCCAAATTCCAAAGAAGGATTCTTTACTTAAAAATACCTTTATAGTTTTCAGTTTAATCATCGCTTCTTTTTTACATTCCCATATACCTTCGGAATTTGTTAGTTCATGGCTCTCCACAACTCTCTGACATTGAATAAATTAAATTCGTGCAGATTACTGATTTTTTTTCATTTAATATTTATATAACTTACAAAATAATCGCGTCACTTGTTCGCTTTGCAAATTTATGCAAAGCTTGGCCTGGATAGACATCAACTAGAGTTTTTGATTCGAGATGAAATATTTCTGTTATAACATATAGTTACTGTCTTTCTCTTGATTAAAAATAAATTAGAAAACTCACATTGCACAATTTGACGAGAAATTTTAAGAATCTAAATTTTGACATAAAATATTGTGATTTTACTTTTGTTTTAGTTAACTTATTTTTTTTTTTCGATAAGATCAGGTATTTGGATTTTTTTCTGAAAGGAAATCACTGAATGTCACCTTAAACAATGGATGCCACCTTTATATACAAATTCATCTCGATGTTCTCTTTATGGTTCTGCTAGATCTCTACTTCAGGCATAGCCGGCAAAAAACAAAAATCAGTATAAAATACACAAGAATCTATTGTAAGTGCTTAGGTATGTCATGGTTTACGGGATTTTACGATATGTAGGTTCTAGAGCAGTATACGATTACCGCGTAGCCGACACGTCGTATAAATCCGAAGTTGACATGAATCTATAAAATTCAATGCAAAAATAAACATACAATGAAAATATAAATCAAACATAGAACTGTATGTGAATTGTATTGCTGGATATGAAATATGTGAGCCCTTAAATATGTAAGGTCTCACATATTTCATATATATATATAAGCGTTTCACCCCGAGCAAGCATGTCACTGCCACTACTGAGCACGGGGCTATATAGAGTGGAGAAAAATAGTTAAATATAGGAAATGTCAGAGGGTGGGTGATAGGCGAGTAAGGATACCGAGAATGAGAGTTGGGTAGATGAGAGTATTCTGAGAATAATTGGGAGTTAGTGTGATAAGAGGTGTCTATAATTTAAACACCTGGAAATTGTAGCTGTCGGGAAAGTAGACTTGTGGAAGGGAATTCCACTGGCGGGAAGCGCGAGAAAAGAAGCTGTTGGAGTATAATTTACGGTTACATCTTATTTGTTTAACTGTGAAAGGGTGGGAACTATTTGCTAATCTCGTATCTCGTGTAAATCCGTGCTTAGGCGGCACCAGTGATCTAAGTTCATCGGAGCAGAAGCCATGAAACTACTTGTAGAAGAGGCACAGGCGAGCTATATCACGCCGGTGAGAGAGTGGTTGCAGCCGGTCTGCCAAGTCAGTATCAACCACGTTACAGATTCTCCTTTGTATTTTGCTAAGAAGCCTAAGGAGAGCAGCAGGGGCACCCGGTCAGATATGGCCGCAGTATTTAATACGCGGGCGGATGGTAGATTTGTATATGTGCAGGATAGATTCAGGTGGGAAAAACTTCCGGGCCCTGCACAGAGAGCCGACTTTCATAGCAGCAGATTTGGCAATGGATTCGAAATAGTCATTCCATTTGAGGTCCGCCGAAAGTGTAAGGCCAAGGAGGAGTAGTATTTTACTCTCTGGGAGGCAAGCCTGTCCCATGCTAATGGGAGGTAGATGCGATTGTCTATGGTGGTTAGTTGATAACAGCTTCGTTTTAGAAGCATTGAAATTTACTAGCCATTTTCTACCCCAGGACACTACGGATTGGAGGTCCTTTTCAAGCTCGGCAGCGAGGTTCGCTTTGTCGTCCACACCTGGTAGTAAATTGTGGTGTCATCGGCGTACATGCCTACTTGAGATCTAATGGCGTCGGGGAGATCATCAATGTAGATCAGAAAGAGCGTGGGACCTAGGATTTAATACTGCCTTCAATGTGCGTTTAGAGAGGAATGACTGGATGAGGTCAAACAGATGTCCAGTTATCCCGTAGCTCAGCAGTTTGCATAAGAGGCCAGCGTGCCAGACCCTGTTGAACGCTTTGGAGATATCCAAGGCAACGGTGCGGGCTTCGCCATTCTTGTCAAGTGCCCGGTATATGTACTCGGTAATGGTCATTAGCATATCAGCAGTAGACCTGGTGAAGCGAAACGCGTACTGTTGTCAGAGAGAAGCCTGTGGGCCGTGAGATCCTGAATAACCTCGGCGTTGATAATGGCTAATAGGACTGTAATTGGCGGGGTCTGAGGGTTCGCCAGAATTCTTAAATATATGAACTACACAGGAGAACTTCCAAGAGGCAGGAAAGCAGGAAGCAGATAGGCAGAGGTGATAGAGTTTAGAGAGGACAGAGGAGGGTTCTGGGGCACATTTCTACAGTACTATGATTGGGATTCCGTCACCGCCGCTGGCTTTGTGTGGGTCAAGTTTTGCAATTATCTTAGAGACCAGCGAGGGTGTAATGTGGACATTCTGGGTGGGAAGTCGGGTGGATGTATTCCTAACGAGTCCCGTGTGTAGAATCTACTGGTAAAGCATTCAGCCTTGTCCGCTGGGGAGGTGAGAACTTCAAATTCATTGATTAGAGGAGGTATTGAAGTCTTTCTCTTGTTAAGCACGCTTTTGCAGAATCGCCAGTAACATATATGCTTCAGCAGCAATAAATCTACGAACGGTTTACTGATTAATCAATAGGGGAAAAAATTGTACATAAGCATCACGGTGCGAAAAATGGGGACTATCTTCATTTTATTTTCAATATATTTCGTTGTTTTGTTTTTTTTTTCACTTGTTCCCATGGACAATCTTTTAAAGTTAAAGTTAACAGATGACACATGAGGACAGCTTTTGTCAAGTTCGATAATCTCGAGAGATATATATGTTTCCCTCCTTCAACTCCTATTTACTCTCTATTCATCTCAACATAAATACGCGCAGTATCGGAACTAACTCATCTCAACATAAATACGGGCAGAATCGGAACTAACTCTATGGTCGGCACTCATTCGGTAACGGGCATACTGGTACATCATCAAAGAACAGAAGACATTGTTTTTTTTTCCGCGACCAAAGACTAAGATCTTAATCGAATCCCAAATGCGAACATTGGTATTGAATTAAAGTCTGTTCGTATCAAAGATGTTTAATTATTTATATTTTATGTTATTCTCATTTGCTCACGCAAGTGGTCGCCTTACTAACCTAATAAAACTGATCTTTTTAATTCAATTAATTTACTTCAAATAAGATGACAAAGTAACTTAGATGCAAGGGGTTACTAAGTAAGTGAGAACACGAGAAAATAAAACACAGATAAAACAATAAAGAGAAAAGAGATGAACAATAAAAATTGAAAACGGGAAGACAAGATAACGATTGATATTGAAAGCTAGAATCCAAAGAGAGTTCAACAAACGAGAATTATAGAGAAGAAACTCTCAGCATATTGTTACAAGCGTGCTCAGCAAGAACAAGACTTCAATACCCCCACTAATCAATAAGTTTGATGTTCTCACCTACCCAGCGGACAAGGCTGAATGCTTTGCCTGTAGATTCTCCACCAATTCGACACTGGACTCGTTAGGAATACCTACACCAGACTTCCCACCAAGAACTAAGGCTCAACTAAATAGCGTCCACATTACACCCTCGCTGGTCGCCAAGATAATTGCACAACTTGACCCACACAAAGCGAGCGGCGGTGACGGAATCCCAGTCATAGTACTGAAGAAATGTGCCCCAGAACTCTCCTCTGTCCTCTCTAAGCTCTATAACCTCTGCCTATCTGCTTCCTGCTTTCCTGTCTGTTGGAAGTCCTCCTGTGTAGTTCCTATATTTAAGAATTCTGGCGAACCCTCAGACCCCGCCAATTACCGTCCTATTAGCCTCCTTCCGATCATTGGCAAAGTTTTCTAAGCCATTATCAACACCGAGGTGATTCAACATCTCACAGCCAACAGGCTTCTCTCTGACCAACAGTACGGGTTTCGCTTCAGCAGGTCTACTGCTGATATGCTAACGACCATTACCGTGTACATATACCGGGCACTTGACAAGAATGGCGAAGACTGAACCGTTGCCTTGGATATCTCCAAAGCGTTCGAGAGGGTCTGGCATGTTTCCCTCTTGTTCAACCTGCGTAGCTACGGGATAAATGGACATCTGTTTGACTTCATCCAGTCATTCCTCTCTAACCGCACATTGAAGCTGGTATTAAATGGGCATGCCTCCCAAAACTACCATACGAACGCGGGCGTCCCTCAAGGTTCTATCCTAGGTCCCACGCTCTTTCTGATCTACATTAATGATCTCCCTGACGCCATTAGATCCCAAGTTGGCATGTATGCCGATGACAAAACAATGTACTCTCGCATCGATCAAAAACCAGGTCTGGACGACAAAGTGAACCTCGCTGCCGAGCTGGAAAAGGACCTCCAATCCGTAGTGGCCTGGGGTAGAAAATGCCTAGTAAATTTCAATGCCTTTAAAACGAAGCTGTTATCAACTAACCACCATAGATAATCGCATCTACCTCCCATTAGCATGGAACAGGCTAGTCTCCCAGAGAGTAAAATACTACTCCTCCTTGGCCTTACACTTTCGGCGGACCTCAAATGAAATGACTATATCGAATCCATTGCCAAATCTGCTGCTATGAAACTCGGTTCTCTGTGCAGGGCCCGGAAATTTTTCCCACTTGAAACTAGTCTGCACATATGCAAATCTACCATCCGTCCGTGTATTGAATATTGCTGCCATATCTGGTCGGGTGCCCCTGCTGCTCTCCTTGGGCTTCTTGACAAAATACAAAGGAGGATCTGTAACGTGGTTGATACTGACTTGGCAGACCGGCTGCAACCACTCTCGCACCGGCGTGATGTTGCTTCCCTGTGCCTCTTCTACAAGTACTTTACTGGCTTCTGCTCCGATGAGCGTAGATGTTGCTTCCCTGTGCCTCTTCTACAAGTACTTTACTGGCTTCTGCTCCGATGAGCGTAGATCGCTGGTGCCGCCTAAGCTCGAATTTACACGAGATACCAGATTAGCAACTAGGTCTCACACTTTTACAGTTAAGCAAATAAGATGTAACCGTAAATTATACTCCAACAGCTTCATTTCTCGCGCTTCCCGCCAGTGGAATTCCCTTCCACAAGTCTGCTTTCCCGACAGCTACAATCTCCAGGTGTTTAAATGTAGGGTCAATAGACACCTCCTATCACACTGACATTTCCTATATTTAATCATCCTTTCTCCACTCTATGTAGCCCCCTGCGCAGTAGTGGCAGTGACATGCTTTGCTCGGGGTGAAACGCTTATAAAAAAGAAAAGAAAAAAGTAGTATGATAAGTTCTTGTTATACTTGTTTTCAAGTTAAGAGCCATAGGGGATATACGCTTCGGCGATCATGTCTCGGAAGAGGCATAACTTACTGGGCTGATGGTTTTCCATAGTTTGCCATTATTTTCTGCGGTAGACCGGTTGCTAACCAAGGCTATTGAACCAGATCTGTCCTGCTGTTTGACCCATAGCTGGAGAGAAGGGTCGGATTATTACATTTTTTAAAAGTTAGCCTCACTCTCTATGTTGTACTGCGCGTAAATTCATAATTACGAGGAAATTATTTATAAAAAAGGTTCAGGAGAACTACATTCCACCAGTGTCAGTGCAGATTGCAGACACAGACACGGAAAGGAAAACTACAAGACATCCTACAGAACGTTGCGGTGGAGAGCGACAAAAAAGGACAACAAAGAAACTTTACGAAAACTGAATGCATGGTCATCAGCAAAAGGTGCAACCCAAAATGTCAAATACAGGTGGGGGATACCAGCATCAAGCAAATACAAAAGTTTAAATACGTAGGAAGTGTTCTATCAGAAGATGGAAAGTGCGACACAGAGATCCGAAGTCGAATTCGCATGGCAAAGGACGTGTTCCAGAACCTGAGTAAAGTACTAACACATAGGAAAATTTCACTAGAAACAAAGAAAAGAGTGCTGGGTTGCTATGTGATGTCAGTTCTTCAATACGGCAGTGAATGCTGGACAATATCATCGTAAATGAGGACAAAACTGGAAGCAGCGGAAATGTGGTTATACAGAAGGATCCTGCGGATATTGTGGACAACGATGGAAAGAATGGCAACAAAAAGGACATTAATACTGAGCATCAGGAAGAGACAACTGACGTTCCTGGGACACGCAATGAGTAAGGGAAGCCTGGAGAACCTGATACTGACTGGCCAGATACAAGGAAAGAGAGGCAGAGGAAGGCAGCGGATAACATATTTGCAGGGCCTGATCAGGTGGATGATTGAACGGGGATTGCCAGGAGTAACAGGAGCAAACTTACTAAGAGCCACAAGGGATAGGGAGATGTGGAGAACCATGATCGCCTACGTCCTGAAGGGACAGGGCACATAGAAGAAGAAGAAGAAGAAAGTAACTGAAGCAGAGATGCTACGTCAGGCCACTGACATTGTAGATGATTTGGATTTTATCATGGAGCTCTAAAAATGTAGCAGGAGAAGCAGATCATATGTGACAACAATAACTTCTACACTTATAAATATAGACTCTTGAGATTGAGATATAATCATGTGTCATCCTCTTCCATTTGGATGCCCCCAGTCATAATGTCCCAGATTAATAAGTTATTGCGAACATCATACAAATGTATTTTACGTCGAAGATCATTATATATTCAGGAGGGCTAACATGTACAATGTAGCTTTACGATGACTACAATTACAAAATTGAGATGGAGATAACGGTAGAGTAATCTATATATCAACGTTCATCAATCAATTATATGTGACGTCAGTTCAGTCAAATAATAGTATGTAAAAAAAGAAAGTGTTTGCTTTAGGGCTACACGAAAATCGTTATTCCGATTTGAGCTTAGAACATTTAAGCGGATTAAATCACAGATATACGCAAGTTAGATCTGCTGACTTTCTTTTGATAAGGACTCATTTTTATATTTTATATCTACCTGGAGAAACGATGAACAGATTTCATATCCAATCATAATTTTATATAAACCAAAACTAGAAAGCAAGATTTCAATCTTTTATCTATTTTCTGTTATTAAAACAATATTTTGTATTCGTCGGTAGTGGGTGTGAGCTTAACTTTCATTGAATATTTAAAGCTTTTACCTTGGTGCTTCCACATTTAAAACCATATTTTACATTCTTTGGTATTTGGTATGAGGTTATTTTTCATTGAATATTTGACGCCTTTATACTTGGTGATTTACATTAAATTCTATGGTAATGTTTACAGAGATATCATTCTAAGAGCGAAAATAACGAGCGTATGATGACCGTTAAAATTTCTCTCACGATAGAATTGAGGTAACAATTAAATCTTTAAAAACCTAATGTGAATCATGAATCTCGATATTATAGAGTTTGTTCTTGTGAAAATTATTTCTTCTGATGACCCTTTTCTATCAGCGAAACCTGTCTAGCTAGATGTCTTTTGAATGCTGAGAATTTGGTAGATCAGAAATGACTCTCTAGCCTTGGTTGATGACCATCTTAGAAAGTAGAGACTCTTGGAGGATTCCTGGAAAAAGTTTCTGTTCTATTGACACTTGTCTTAAGCTCCGTGGTGGTTCAGATCTAAACTTATTTATAAATGGAACTTCGTCTGTGTGTGTGTGTCTGTGTATGTCCGTTACCTATAGACTCCGAAACGGCTAAACCGATTTTCTTGGAAATTTACACAGTTGTACTATAAGCGCCTGCGAGTGTTTTGACCTAATTTTTGTGTCGAGATACCCCCGATAAATATCGAAAATCGATAATCGAAAAAATCGGGTTATAGGAGTGGTCCGATTTTAATCAAATTTAATATACTCATAGACAAAGACATAAGAAACGATATTCACAAGTTTTAAGGCTGCAGTTCTTACAATACTGCAGAAATTTGATATCGATACCAAGAAATCTAAATTTGGTTTACATCCATTCATTTTTCTTTCAGTCTACCGTTTCACTTTAACTGGAAACAACTATTGATTTTTAGTCTTTCGTACCAACGTCCAAAGAGTCTGAGCTCCAGGACCATGGATTAGTTTTAAAGCTTTCATTACACCCGAGCAATGGCGGCCTATACTGCTAGTTTAAAATAACATTATTAGTCGCTCATATGTCGAAATCAATGAGAGAATCTACCACCATATATACTGGTGTGCTTACGCGCTTGTTTAATTTTTTTCTGGTATATGTCATACGCATAAAATTATTTGATGAGGTAGCAATTTAGTAAGAAAATTGAATAGTGTTCTTGCTACGGAAATGCTATTCAGCAATGTATTTAATTCAATTTCAGCAAACTAATATAGATTGGATGTGCGTTGCGATGCAGTGGATATCGACCCAGAACGACAAATCGGGGATCTGAGTTCGAATTCCTGTTGAATTCCTTGCATTCAATTACGCAAAAATACTCTTGGGAAAGGTATTAATCCGTCTCTTCCCTCCAGTTCTGTGTTAAAAACCAGGACAGATTGGGGTATATTGCATTGTCTGGCAACTAGTCTACCGTAGAAAACAATGGCAACCTACCGCGGGATGATCTTCTGCCCAGTCAGTAATGTCGGATCACCTAAGCGTGTATCATGTACGGCACTTAACTGACAGAGTATAGACTGTTTTTTATACGAATGTCTCCAGTTATATTATTATATTCATTTCCCCCGCAAGTAAGGCAATAATGTCACTAAGACGAGCAGGATTATACTGAGTTAAGGAATTTTTTTTTAATCATTTCACCCCAAGCAAGGCATTCCATTGCCACTATTGCGCATGGGGCTACATAAGGGAAGCTAAAGAGAAGTTAGAGTGGTTAGGTGTAGGAAAAATGATTATTAAAAAATCGAAGACAGTAAAAGAACAGTTTTCAATATGATATGAAATGACGATTAACATTGCTTTAAAATTCTTGAAGATCAAAGTTGTATGATAAGAAGTCAAACAGAAAAGAGTTCTAACTGTGATTAGTTTGAGGCAGGAAACTGTTAGCATAAAATCTATGCATCGAGAAATTTCAACTCTAAAAGGTTAATACCAAACAGCCGATTTAATATTTCCATGAAATTCGTAATGTTAAGTTATCAATGAGTAAGGATTATCAGAAGAGAACAGCATATGGATACCGTTAATGCAAACGAGGCTTTATTTACACAACTGGCCATAATTATTAGGCCATCCGAGTTTGTTTTTAAATTTATGTATTTCATACTATCTTTAGTATTTATTTTAAAATGGATAATTCTAAATGAAGATATAATGGTTCTTTTATTATTATAACTTCTCAAATTTGTACGAGGCAGCAAGGAAGCCTTTGCTGTGGCCAGCCAATAATAAGAAGTGACTAGCATGTGGAAAGAGCAAAAAATCTGGACACCAGATCAATTCCTTTGATGCACATATTTTTTTGAAGTATTAACAAATGAACCATTCTATTTTCATGTAGAATTATCCACTTGGCAATAAATACTAAATATAGTATGAAATACATCATCTTTTTAAATTCGGGTGGCTTAATAATTATCGCCGGTAGTGTAGGTTTGATTAATTTTTCTATTGCAAGACTCGAAGAAATCTCTGATTTTATGGATTGTCATCCCTTTACTTATTATAGTGAGTTCATATCAAAATTGGAAATAGCCAGACGACAGAGCTGGTTAAGCATATTTCTATCTTGTGAAATGATCGCTTCCGTTATTAATCCTAATAACAAATCTTTTTAAAAGAACGTATATTCTCTGTACTGCGGATAAATTCACTTGGAAATCGTTTGCGCATGATTGGCTTTCCAGTAATCATCTGTTTTGTCAGATCTCCTGGATCAGGAAATATTTGACCACTGTATGAGAAATAATAACCCAATAAGCATCGACAGTCATATTCGCGTCATTGTTGCTTAAAACTAGATATTTTCAATTCCGAAGAAATGATTATGGATATATTTATGCCATTATCATTTAAGTAGATAAACTATGAAATATATGTCTTCGTCTTATTACTTGACCTTGTCATGTAATTAACGGAAATATATTAACTGTTTAAGACGAGTTCGAAATATAAACTTGCGCAAGTTTGTGCTTCTCAAATCAGATAATAGCCAACAGTTGCAATAACGATTTTACAGAAAGGCTTTCTTCTCTTAAAAATAATGGCTTAATTCTTGAGTTAATATCACTCTGAATGAAACCATCACCCTGAGTAGAGTATAAGCCATCGTCCACCACACGCCATCGACGATCACACTCCATCGATGCGGGAGTCGTTGATGTTTCTGTAACTTGTCTTCTGTAGAGTTGTTTATCCAACGCAAAACCTTTATCCTCCGGGCAGATTTAAGCTGTTTGCTAAGCAAGCCTAGAGAACCCAATCTTTCTTGCTATTTAACATATAGATGGAAGTAGAAGAGATAGATTAATACTTTTCCAAGTCTACACTATTTATATTATTCGGACTATAGTCCTTGTCTTGGTTAACATTTGTACGACATTTCGGCCGTCGTACGCTGCGGCCTTCTTCAGTTGATAAGAATTTTGAACCGAACCATTTATAACTGGGGTATATCATTCTCATTCCTTTGGACACGCCACTTTTGGTATTCATGAGTTATCTCCCTCTAACCCGACAAGATACTTGTCCACCACTGCTGTAGTCTGGTATTGATCACACAAAACATTGGGTCAAATGACTGGAATTAAACAACGTTTATATCCCTCTGTCCTTAAGGAAAAAAAAATGAATTTCTCGGACTCAAAAACCTAATGTTCAGTCACCATATTTTACCTGAATTATTGTTGCAATTTTCATCTCACAAGACTTTAGGTCAAATAACAGGAATTAACCAACGTCTATATCCGTGTGACCTTAAAGACAACAACTGAATTTTTCGGACTTATAAACCTAATGTTCAGTAACCATATTTTACCAGAATTCATATTGCCATTTTTGATGTAAATGGTTTTCTCTAGTATTTTTGATGTTAACAGTTTTCTCTAGTATTTCATTTCAGAACGGTAGCCAATAAAAAAACAACGCCCTTCCCATCTCCTAGTACTGGACTTAGATTGGCCGTTTGTTTTACAGCAGTGGTTTTCAAAGCGCTTACATTCGACAACGCTTGTTTCCATTGACAGTGTCAACGTCAAATTATATAGACGATATAAAGAAAACTGAACTGATATAAAACAGTTTATATATTATTTAATGATCACTTGAGGATAATGGAACCAGATTGGTCAATATGTAAATTTCATCTGATTCGCGATTGATGTTTTTTTCTGAGATAACATTTGATGTAAAAGCACTAAATGTTTTTTCAATGATTCCCAATTGTTCTAGTTGTATAAATTGGAATACACTATCAGGCTAGCGTATTTCCTCGTTTTTGACGTAAGTACTTTTCTATATCATCTACAAGAACAGCTGCTATAATAGCCGTTCTGTGATTTACTCTGATTGATTGAACGAGCGTTCGCCTCGTTATCTCAATCAATTAGTCTGCTGGGAATATTTCGAGCAGACAAGAAAAATGATTGCCATTAATTTCTTTTAGAATTACATAAATTGCGTGTCAGTCGGTTGTTTCAATAGCGCGTTTTATCTCTGAATTTGTGCGAAGAAAATAAAATTGTTGATACATGTGTGAATCCGTTACTACTATATCGTAATGTAATGTTGGAACATATGAAGAGGATTTTACAATAATGAGATTGCGTGTGGTGCTTAGTATGAACAACGAATCTGATCAACGCTATCAATTTTGTAATTGAAATAGGTAAGCTTTGCGATCGTTATCAAGAGTTAAGAAAACTCATACACACACACACACATACACATACACACACCCACATATATAAGTAAAAATGAAACATGTACTCTCTTTCGTTGATTAGGCATTGGATTGTATCACCTCACGTCCTTGAACTAGCCTGATTTTTCTGCTAAACTGATGAATATTTAGGAAAACGCCTCGCAATGAGAAATTTAAAAAGTCGAGTTCGAATTCCAGTTGATTTGGTTGCTTTTCCGTACGCAAAATTACATTCGAGAAAAGGCATGAACCCTTTGAACGGGACGGAGACCGAGATGTCAAGTCTGAACCATTAACATTGCAGAATTTCTATTTGACTTTATCGATAGCACTAAATACATTGCAGAGGCACTTGACCAGATGTACCAGAAAAATTTAATTCATAAACGAATGCTAGAATTACAGCTGTGTAAGAAAAACATCTAGGTCAACACAGTGGAACAAATTTCTGTGTTGCATAGCCAAATGATTTAATATAACCTTTCACTTCATATTAACGAAAACTTTAGTCTGAAAATTCGCAAGGAGTCACTATCCTGGGGGTCATGCTGATGCAATCTGAAAAATTACCTTACTAAAATGATGGCAATTTAGTTTTTTGGCGTTAAAATTAAAAGCTTATTTTGTAGTAGTCAACAACAGATTGTATTAATTTTTGTCATTTTCAACTCAGCTACCAATTTTCGAACAGATCAGACTGACCATTAAAAGAGAAAATTTTTTATGTAATCAGAGTTGAGAACTGGTGACAATTAGAAACGATATATTTATAAATTTTGTTTAGAATTTGGAAATCATTTTCCGGTAATCCAATGCTAGTATCCGATGCTTGCATCCAAATGCCAGACCTTGGTGAAATATTCATTTGCTTAGTTGATATAATAATACAGATACAAACATAAATGCATATATGAATGCACACACACACACACAATATATATATATATATATATATATATATATATATATATAATGTATCTAGGCTAAAAAAATGTTAATTATAACAGACAATGGGTGTCTTTTTATCTTTAATCATGAGCCGTTCTAACCATCATATTTTGGCTTTAATTTCAGCTGAAAATAAAAGAAATTCTCCAACATTTGGCTATTTTTTATTATGCTGTTTCTAAGCTTTCGGATCGCATAAACCACCTTCAGAGAGGTTACAGGGATGTTAACATAAAGACATCTACCCTCAAAGATGATTTTATCTTGTGTTGACATAAAACATTGCTAAGCAATGATAACAGTCACCGAATAGCAGACACAGTTCGTAAACTTGTAAAGCGGTTCTAGGTCCTCACACCGCGTGAGAGACCGAAATGTTAACTGAACCATATGTATAAATGCAATGTAATATGTTATGACCAGATTGAAATGTGATCTTATTAAGCGTGGTTTGTTTGATTTAATGTAGATGGCTTCCAATATAAAATATATTATTTACATGGCTAGGTTTTTCTAAGAAATGTTAATTAAACTCTGATCAGAAAGGTGACAGGTAATCCTACGAGAGAGCGTGGCTGTAGTAAAATTCAATATATGAAGTGGATTTATTAATATTACCAGAGATACAATATCTGGACTGGCATGTAAATTGATACACTACATTAGTTTTTTATAGAGGATTTAATTGTGTGGTTGTAGGGTTATTAGAGAGTATGAAGTCAATTGTTTTAAATCTGTTATAATATATGATTACCTTAATTTGATTATCATTATTTCTTGTCTTAGCAATATATATATATATATATATGTGTGTGTGTGTGTGTGTACGTGTGTGTATGTAAGGGGGTGATATCAATATATATATATATATATATATATATATATATATATATATATATATATACGAGAACAATGTTAGGGAAAATAAGTAATTTTTTGTGTTACTCATTTCGTCTTGTAGGACTGTATCGTTATCAGGTGCTGCTTACGTTAATTTCACTACACATGAAAAACATATATATATATATATATATATATATATATATATATATATATATATTAAATTTATACTTGCTTAAATATTGTTTTGTAAAAAAATGTCTTTAAAAGAATATGTCGGTTACTATCATTTTGTAATATGGTCTTTGTTTACACGAGGATACTAACCGAAGCAGTTATCGATATTATGAAAAACTTACGTTTTTACATGAATTAGTTCGGTCTTATTTACCAAAAACAAAAAAAATCTTCCGTGGTCCCCTGACGGATTCGCCTAGGTATCTAGGAGTCGCAGGTTCAAATCCTCCCGAGAGATGCTTTATTACCTATGAAGATTTTTCAAATATTCAGGCTAGTCGATATAAACTGATGTACGGTTCAATCATGAAAAAAACAAAAAAACAAAAAACAAAAAACAAAAAAAAATATACTCAAATGCGAATCTCTATTGAATTTATGTTCAAACAAATAAATTTAAATAAAAATATATATCACACCCTGATTGAGCACTCTGGAAACATGGTAGAATTTGAAAATACAGTAGCTACTCAAGCATCTACGCATCGTTCAGTCAGTAATGAATTAAAACTACTGGCTTATGTATATATGGTATATCACATGCTAAAATCTGTTTCATTATACCGATCGATTCTACCCATAGCTCAGAGATAAAATCGCCTACTGACATCAATTCGATTGGGTTTCTATCCTGAGCAAAAGCACTCGGATGACTAACCGTGCAGATCACTCTGTGGATGACTATATATAGTCATAAGAATGTGATACATAATAATTCTCATTACGAAAACAATCTGATGGGATATTTCTGTGGAAATAGCTCAAGTATTTTCGAGCTAAATTATTAGGGATAGAAGTAAACTGGAATATTTCGCCCTATAGTGCACGTTGAAACTGAATCATCCATATTACTTATGTATCCTTCTATCAATGATGAGAAAAATTATGTAGGTTTGTATGGAGCTTCAGCAAAAAACGTTATATCATATATAAGTCAACCTCTCTATCGACTGTTGTGCAAGAAGAAAATAAACATTTTCTGGAATAAAGGATTAACTGGTGCAAAAAATTTTGAAAGAAAACAAAAAGTTGAAATTGTTATAAGCACAAAAAGCGAAAAAGGCGTAAACGGAATAATAAAAAAATGTTGGATGAAATACAAAAGAGAAAATATCAGTTTTGATATTATCAGCTGAAACCAATCAAATGTTTGATAGTCATTATGATAAATTAGCATCAGAAGGTGTCCGTATAAGCCGCTATGCTAGGATTAAAAATAATCAGCCCGACGAAGATCCACAGAAATATAGTCATGATGGGATAAATCAAATATAAAATGAAATAAGGAATGAACGTAAGTGAGTAGCAGCATGGAATCTTTAAGAAATATATTTATGAATAAGCAATGCAAAAACACATATGAATAGGGAACAGTGACGCCAGAAAGATTGTTAAAGAAATAGCACGTGACCTGACAGAGCTTAATAAAATGTATATTGCACTAGCAGAAAATTATAGAATGAAAAATACACATTAAAAACAAAGAAAACCGTATGTGCATAAAAACTAGAAATAAAAATAAAAAAGAAAAGAAATAGTTGTCTTCATATAGGCAGCCGAAGATTGAGAAATGCAAATTGGATATGTCAGAATCAGACCAGTGTGGAATATTAACTATCTAAGAAATGTTTGAACAGTCGGCCGAAAATGTGATACAGAAATACGTTGTCACATTGAAATAGCGAAAGATGCCTTCTGAAAGCTAGAAGAGACTATATACAAAAAAAGAAAATTTTGGTTGAAACAAGAGTTTAATTTATAAATCCTCCTGTAGGATAGTAAACGCTAGTAATTTTTGTTTTCACATATGAAGCAACAGGGAACGTAATTATAAAGACCCTAGAGATATATGAGTATCTTCTTCTCATTCTTTTTGTTCTTCTTCATTGTCTTCTTAATCTTAAGGACATGGTACATTGGTAATCATGGATTTTCACTTGTCCTTATCTCTTGTCGCTTGTAATAACTGTCGTCTTCGTATCACTGCCAGATCCCATCAAGTAGGTTTCACGTTGCTTTTCCCAGTCTATTCTTCCCTCTATCCATACCGTGAGCATCACATTCTCCAAATCGTCATTCCTCATTTTGTGTCCCAAAAAACTCATTTGTCTTTTCCTGATGCCAAATACAAGTTTCCTTTTTGTTTGAATTCCCTTCAAAACGTGGTTGATCACATATTTTGCCAATGCCATCCTCAGCATCCTTCTGTAGAACCCTATTTCTGTTGCTTGAAAAGATCGTCTAGCATTTGCTGCCATATAAAAGGATAGGTAACACATAAGAATCTTGTCCTCTTTTTATTGTTTTCAACAAAATCTTCTTATCTCTCAGTACTCTGCTCAGCATCTGAAATGCGTCTTAGGCCATACCAACCCCTCTTTGGATTTCAGTGTCGCAGTCTCTATCCTCTGTAAAATGCTTTTCGGGTACTTAAACCTGTGTACTTGTTTGATTAGGAAAGTGTTAAAGATAATAGAAAAATATATGAAAGAGACATTTTTAATTTCTGGGATATATGGAATGATGCCTTGAAGAATTTGATGTTGACAAGATATATTTTTTGCAAAAGAAGAGAACAGGTAAACTGCAAACTTGGAATAACCTACCTAATGAGCTGTTGTTAATGACTAGCAGAAAAGTACTTCGAAAACGGTCAGTCAGTTAAGTGTCATATGTGATAGTCGCTTTAGGCGATCATGTCTCCAAAAGTACATGACTCGGCAGAAGATTATCCGGCAGTAGGTTGCCATTGCTTTCTGCGGTAGCCAAAGCTATAGAACCCAATCTGTCCTATTATTTGACCCATACCTTGAGAGGAAAAACGGATTAATATCTTTCCCAAGGTTATTCGTGCGTAATTGAATGCCATGTATTTCAACTGGATTTCGAAATCGGCTCCCCGATATGTAATTCCGAGTCGATATCCACTTCACCAAAACGCACATCCGCGAAAACAGTAAGAGCACAGATTTTGCTAGGATCTGATAAGAAGTCGTCGTGGGAGAGGCATGTTTAGTGAGGCCCTGAAGAGAGAATAACTAAAAGAAAATTGAATTCATAGAGGAGGCAAATTAAGAAAATTAAAAGTACATCCTGAAAAAAAAGAGTACAAATGTTTCTTGGATGCAAGAAGAAGTGCGGATGTGCGTTGTGGTCCAGTGGATATAGGCTCGGAACGAGAAATCGGGGAGGCTAGTTCGAATTCCAGGTGAATTCATTGCATTCACTTATGCGCAAATACCCTTGGGAAAGGTATTAATCCGTCTATTCCTTCTAGTTATGGGTTAAATAACAGGACAGATTGGGTTCTATAGCCTTGGTCGGCAACCAGTCTACCGCAGAAAGCAATGGCAACCTACTGCGGGATAATATTCTGCCCAGTCAGTCATGTCTCTTTCGAGACATGATCGCCCAAGCGTGTTTCACGTATGGCACTTAACTGACTAACTGAAGAAGAAGTAGTTAGGGTAGAGGCATATTTACTTACGCCCTCAAAGGAGAATAAGTTAAAAGAAAAATTACTTCATAGAGGACTCATTGTTAACGGCTGAAATTTAACCCTTGTAAAAATATGAGCGGCAATAAATTCGGAAGAGAAAATAAAAAGTACATCGTGAAAATAAACAACAAATAAAAAAAACAAAAGAAAAATACATTAATATATTATATAATGTCAGTAACTACATTAATAGGTAAAAGTTTTGTTTCACTGTGACGTGCCAGGAAGTTTTTCTTGTCTAAACCCAACTTGAACATTTGTTCCGTGTATTAGGTACTGTTGATACATCTGTTTGGGTGCCCCTGCTATTCATCTCGAGGTTCTCGACAAAATCCAAAGAAGGGTCTGCAACGTAATCGGTCCTCATTTAGCAGCTCGAATTCATTCATTTACTCACTGACGGGCTGAGGTTTCCTGCTTGCTTCTCTACAAATAATTTCACGGCTTCTTCTCTGGCTAGTTTCTTTCCCTGGTGCCTCGACGATATGCATTCATTCCTAGTACTAGATTGGCATCAAGGTCCTGCCCTTTCACTGTCAAAATAGTTAACTGCAACTGCCACTTCTACTCCCTCAGTTTCTTTTCTCACAGTTCTTGACTGGAAAACCTCTTTCAGTACAATTGCTTCCGTGATAGCTACAAAATCAAAAAGTCTAAATGCAACGTTAATTGCCATTTTCCACCTCCCTAAATCCCAACAACCTCCCTAAATTCTATCAATCCTTTCTTAGGCATCGCCTCTACTTGTTTTCTCTCACTATAAAACCCTTGGCACAAGTGTAGTTTTTGAATTCCTTGGTAGTGAAATAACTATAAAAAATAAATAAATAAAAATTAAATATGAAATATGAAAAAAGAAAAAAGAATTAAAATTATTCCATCAAAATTAAATATTTCGAACGGATAGAAAAATAATCTAAAAATGGCTATTAAATAAACATTAAATAACAGAAACTTTGAAGAATAAAGAGAAGCATTTTTAATATTTAAAATAAAATTGTGGGGCTGATTGCATACTATAGTAGGGTAAGCTGGGCACCGCCAGTGAGGAAAAGAGGACCATAACGCAATATACTCTGTCAGTAATATGGACACAGCGTGCTTGATATTCTGCATCAGAAGCTTCTATATGAATATTTCAGAGCGTTAAGATGTCAATAAGAGCCGAGGGCAGAGGTTTGGAAAGATTGGAAGGGTCTAATGTTGATCATGAATGTGTTTCGACTGATAATTATTGATGGCGAAATTTTGCCTCTATTGTTCTTCCCACAAAAAGATCTACATATAGTGCATTTAGGATGTAATACTGCGCTGGACAAAGTGAGTGGCTACTGGTGACAATATCCTGCATTATGACACACGAGCAAAAGAGACTGGCGTTGGGTGTCAGACAATTCATGCGACCACATCGTAGATTACATCTGTCCAACTTATTACCCAGACGACAACCCCCATTTTATTACGTGTGGGCGCAGTTGAAATAAAATAAAAAAATTAACGATGAACTGAAGCCAAAGATTATAATAGCAATCACCAGCTTATAAAAGGATGCCATCAGGAGGAGATTGTGGAGATTGTAGAGGCTGAGGTTGCAGTCATTGGTAATTTTGTTTTATTGAATAAGTTTAGTCTTTAATATTTCCAGGTATTTCTTGTGTAAATTTGGTAAATATAACTGTTAAAAAGAAAAGTCAGTTTTATTTTCATTTGTGCGTAATTTAGACGACAATCTATTCATCCTACATCATTCATATATATATATATATATATATATATATATATATATATATATATATATATATATATACTATCGGCCATAATTATTCGACAACCCCAGTGTTTTAAATAAAATTATCTACTTTATACTAGTTTTACTATTTATTGCCAAGTGAATAATTGTAAATGAAAATGGAATGGTTCTTTTGTTGATACTTCACAATAACATGGGCATCAAATGAATTTCTAAATATTTAATAAATAGATATGTTGCTGTTTTATCAATGAATGAATGAAGAAAATTTAACGTGATTCGGACGAGTTCATCTTTGCTCCTTGCATTGTAAAATTTTGCAGATTAATAATAACAAATGAACCATTCTATTTCCCTTTGGCAATAAGTACTAAAATCAATGTAAAGTACAGCATTTCTATTGAAAATTGGGTGAGCCTAAAAATTATGGCCGGTAGTCTATCAATATATATATATATATATATATATATATATATATATATATATATATATATAATGTTGAGTTATGATAATACTTAGTGTGTGCCGATTTTGCCATTTTTTCAGTGGTTTACTAATAAAAGAATATTTCGGGATGTAAGTTTTTGTCCTCCATATGGACTGTTAATAAGATTAATGTGGAAAGGTTCTTCACTTAAAGGGGCAGAGTCATGAGATCTTCAAAGTTTTGTGAAGGCGCCATTGTTATTTCCTCACTGTATAAACAGAGAACCGATGGTGCCTCCACAAAACTTTGAAGTGTCTTATAAGCTTAAAAAAACAAATAAACTCTGATAAATAATTATTCTAACAAATATAATCTCAGTATGCTTCTGTATAACACTGCATATCTTTGGTTCTAACTAATATCTGCATCTGTGACATATTTTTTTACGGACCTATTTTTACAATTTTTACTGACATATATGTTGACTGAATACACTTTAGCAGTCACTTCTTTGATTTTTAAACCAAACAATTCCACATCTTGAAACTTTGTTATCATAAATCATTTTTTTCTTTTCCAATACTCATTGAGATTTCGGTGTTGAATTTCCCCTATTCTGAAAAAGCAACCAGAACAACTTAGAATCGCATAAAAAGATTAGGATAAGTCATCTCATTGTCTCTTTTTTAATTAATAATAGAAGCAATTATTTTTTCTAATATATTGCCAATATTAACAGAGTTTTAGAGACATAACATACCGTTGTTGACACCTTAGCTTTTGATGTCTTGTGGCATCGAACATGATTATTAGAAGCTGGAGCAATATTTTTTCCTTTATCATTTCTTCCCGTCTTTGATTCCAGTTTCCATTGAACTGAACAAAACTGGATATTGCCGATAAAAAGAAAATAATATCATCGCCTAAAACATTTATATAGACGCGAAGGATTTTGAAAGATATTTTAGGAGGCGTTAAATGCTTTGTAAATGAAAAAGAGGTTAAACTGGACTTAAGAAAGCGGTATTGCTGCAGAATAATTTTTTAGAATACAAAAATTATATAGGGGCCATGATAACACTAATATATAAATATTTAGGAATTCATGAAAGAAATGGAAACATTTATATTGTATCAAAGAATTATTATAACGTAATCTAGACTAGTTTGCAAACTACTAGGAATTAATATATTCACAGAAAAATATAAATACCATGAATAAAATAAGTTTGGCTATGAAGTTTTTCATTCACAATTTCCTTCTTCTGTTGCCGCGTTCATTTAGGTCATAAATAATCATGTCTTTTTTAATAAAAGATACATTTAATAGTTAATGTTTACGTTTCAGGTCCGAAAATGAAGTTAGCAAATAAAAAGTAGTAGAAGTCCAGGGGAGAAAGATTATGCCATCCGTCAGTAGTTAATTTGAATGTTGCAACCGTGGACACTGAATTTGTACAGGTAGGTTTCGATTATAGAGTTGCTTTACTTGATGGAAAAGGATTTTGCAGGTTCGGTTCCTGTTGGAGGCACACTATTTACTAGCAAATGAATTAAGTAGACCCACTAAAAATAACTCTTAGCAAGAATTTCTGTTGCATGAAAATTCATTTTAATAACTACTATCGTATAAATTTCGGGCATTGAAACTAGAAGAAGATAAAGATATAGTTCATTAAGTAATACTGATTTTGCTCTGTCAAAGCAGCCGCCTAACAAAAATTGGCCCCAAAATAGTTTTCCTGCTGGAAATTTTTTGTCGAAGAGAATTTTTTTTAGAAACGCTTTCAAATCTAGGCCGTTTGTTATTAATTACACAGATATAAAATAAACACTGAGACAGCAACTTAATACGCATACACCGATTGCTTGTTCATTCTCTCTCACTATATATATATATATATATATATATATATATATATATACACACACATATATATATATCGTCATCCACAGATAGATCTGTTTCGCCATATCACAGCTCATCAGTACGGTTAGACACCGATTGCTTTTTAACCCAGGATTGAAACCCGACCGAAATGGCGTCAGTCGGCGACTTTAACCCTGGGCTATGGGCGTTCGGTGGAAGTAGGCAGACTTTTTACCGCATATCATTATACGCGCCCAATAGCTAGCGCGCTCTAATTCATTTCACTGAATGAGCGATATATATATATATATATATATATACATATGAAGAGAACCAATGTGTTTAGAATCCAGATTTCACCGCCATTTACTTTTTTGAAAAGTATGAAATACAACATATTATAGAGCGTAATATAATTGCATTTGTTTTTTATTTAAAGTTAATTTAATTAAGATTCCCACACGGAAATTTCTTTGTTTCGAGATTTAAAGCTTTTTATCTCCTTCTGAGGCAATTTTCAATTATTGTGGTGGAAATAATTTACATTTGAATGCTGGAAAAAATGCATTTGCTTATTTAAGAGTTAATATGGATGAGAGGAAGACAGAAAAGTTAGTTTTATATAAAATACATTTAATTATATATATATATATATATATATATATATATATATATATATATATATATGTATATGTGTGTGTGTGTGTGTGTGTGTATGTGTGTGTATGTGTGTGTGTGTGTAAGTATGTATTGTTAAGTATAACTGAAAATGCATGTCTATTATGTTTAATCATGAGCCGTTCTAAACATGTATTTTGGCTTTAATTTCAAATGAAAATAAAGACAAAAATTCTTCAACATTTTAAAACTTTTTTATTATGCTGGTTCTAAGCTTTCGGCTTACATGAGCCATCTTCAGAAAGGCTACAGGGAGGTTAACATAAAGACAACCACCATCAAAGAGGATATTACCTTGTGTTGAAATAAAACATTGCTATACGATAACTGTCACCGAATAGCAGACACAGTTCGTAATTTTGTAATGCAGTTCTAGGACTCACACTGCGTGAGAGACCTAAATGTTAACACAACCATATTTCTAAATGCAATTTGATGTGTTGTGACCAGATTGAAATGTGATTTTATTAAGTGTGGCTTGGTTTGATTTACTGTAGATGCGCTTCAATATCTGAAGGTTTTTTGTTTACTGTGTGTGTATGTATGCATTAATTTTTATCGACTAAAATCTGTCTGTGGTTTATGTGGCAATCAGAGTCTAACCGTACTGATGAGCTGTGATACAGCAAAACAGATCTGTCTGCGGATGACAATATATATATATATATATATATATATATATATATATATATATATATAATAAATCCCTGCTGTCCCGCTCAGGTGCTTGGATTATTTTTTTTCCTTATATCTAAATGTAAGATACTCAGTAGTAGGAATATCAATTATATACGTTGCCATCCTTTAAGATGGTATCTTGTTATATTTTGCCCTCATTTCTGACGGCACAGTCCAACACATGTAATCTCTGATAAACGAAATAAAGTCAATGCTATTGTATATTCACCCCTTTTTAATATATTTATTATTTTATTTTAAAATAATGCATTAATATATGTATTCATTCATTCTAAGTAAAATGCATTCATGATTTAGACTTTTTTAAAATGTATTCCATATATTTTGTTGGATGAGAAAATGTCAGGCATCATGTTTTCACTGTCCATATGAAAAATCTCTATGATGTCTCTTGCCGTGTTTTCCGAATTATTTTTACGTAGCTTTTTCGATTTGATAATCATGATTGACTGCATTTCTTTCAGAAGATTCTCTCGGTATTTTAAACTTTCTACTTCTAGACCAAGCACACATCTCTAAATAGCGCTTAACTTTGTTTTTATAGGTTTCGATAAGAATAAAAAACAACACACAAAAATTGTATTGAAAGACACGTTAAAAGATTATATTTCTGAATAATAGTATATAATATAAATCTTACATGCGCAGTATGTCATTTTGCACTTAATTACATGACTTCGTGAGAGTTACGGGAGAGAAAAATTGCAAAATATATTTCGTTTTTTTTAAGGACATTTAGATAAAAAAAGGTAAGTTTCTTAAATAACTAACAGTTGATTTGAGTTCAGCATATACATTTGCACAGAGATTATGCTATTTTGGATAAATTTGAAGGGGAAAAACGATGTTCACAAAAATCATTTTCAGCATCATCATTTTATAATCATCTTCATCTTCCATCGTCAGCAACAACAACTACAATCTGCAACAATCGCCTCTGTTAAAAATAATACGACCAAGACCATATGCAAAATAAAAATGTAATTATATCTTTTTTTTCATGCAAAGATATCTTCGGTGACATGCCATAAGTTATGAGGTGGTTTGGTCAGAGTTGTCAGCAACCCATATCGGGGAGACTCAGATTTTACGCAACCTTACGGTTCAGCGCTTGTGTCCAGTCTCTTCAAATTAAAATTAAAATTTTTACTAAAGATTTTTAAGGTCTTATTTTTTGATATCACAGCAATATGTCTTACCATTTAACAATATAATTTTTAATAATATATACATATTAAATATTTAACCTTTTAGAAGCATAGGCGTGTAGCGGGTCAAAGAATCACTACGCTAGATGTTGCTGCTGTGGTTTCAGTCGCAAGTAGATATTAGCAATGTGGAATCTTTTACCACATACAGACTGTATAAATAATTAATTAAAATATATAAGAAATTGTTGTTATTATAAAAATGTACTCTTCCGTGTCATTCACAGCTATCTTCCAGTATAAAAGTAAATGTGAGACATGAATTTCTGACCTTGCTAAACAAAAAAAAATCCAAATGCGAGAATGTTTTCTTTTTTGCGCAGCTGGTTGACCTTTTTCAACAAAATACATTTAACTCAAATCTCAAAATATCTGTCAACAATCACAAATTTCATTGTCACAAATTTCATGTTTCACAAAAATATCGTCTAACGAATATTTAACATTTGCTCTAAGTATAATTTCGTTATTTCTTCTAATATCATCCCCAAATAAATCGGTAAATGTTCGTTTTAAATCCCTTCGCTTTTCCGCACTTCAAATTTATCCAAAATAGCGTTATGTCTGTGCAAATGTATATGCCGAACTAAAATCAACAATTAGTTATTGAAGAAATTTACCTTTTTTGCTTTGAAAGTCCATAAAAAAACGAACTATATCTCGTACTTTTTTCTCTCCCGTAACACTCACGAAGTCATGAAATTAACTGCAGAATGACGTTCTGCATAGGCAGACATTTTGTTTGGAATTGCGTTCGACTTTCTTCATTTACTGATACTTCCGGCGATGCCATTCCGCTAATGAAAGTAATAAGCGTAGAAATACAATAGCACATTGCTTTCATTCCCGGAAGTACATCGCCGGAAGTATCAGTAAATGAAGAAAAATTCTGCGAAAATTTGTTTACATGCGCAGTATGTCATTCTGCACTTAATTACATGACTTCGTGAGAGTTACGGGAGAGAAAAATTGCAAAATATAATTCGTTTTTTTTTAAGGACATTTAGATAAAAAAAAAAGGTAAGTTTCTTAAATAACTAACAGTTGATTTGAGTTCAGCATATACATTTGCACAGAGATAATGCTATTTTGGATAAATTTGATGGGGGAAAACGAAGGGAATTAAAACGAACATTTAACAATAAATCAAGCTTACCTATCATTTTAAACAGTTAATTGTGATGATTTGTACAAAAAAAGTCTATAAAACAAAGACACATGAAAATTTATGTTCCATATTTTTCTTTCTTTGAAGAGTGAGTAAATTTTGCCTCCGTTTTTGTATCAATTTAAATAGATAAGTTAAGATATGAACAATAGTAATAATATATAAAATAAAATAAAAACGACTTAGCCATTGTATTGTGGTGATACCGAGCAAGCGTGTGACCGAATGTTTACCCTCAGAAATCCAGAAAGCAAATGAACAAATCTGGTCTTTGCGCATCAGGGATCCACGCAGAGGTTTCGGAGGTAAACCTCCCCACCCACCCCCCCAAAAAATAAAATTCCTTTTACGGAATTTTACAGAATTATTATCAGAATGTTAGATGGCGGCAATTGGAATAAGTAGAATAAGTGCCGAAGTGTAGAATAATAAAATATACACTTTGAATGCTAAAATAGAAATTTATTATAAGAAGGAATAACAGGAGTTATAGAAATTAATGCTCAAATATAAACATTAATAAGAAGTTATTAGTAAAATTCGTGTTGAATGATGAGGTTAAAGTATTAAGAGTTCGTACAAACTGTTTGTAGCAGTAATTGTTAAGATAGAGAAGGAGAAAGAGCGAAAGAGAAGACAATGTTAGGGTCACTTGAAGTTGAGAGTTATATCTTATATGTGTGTTAGCACACAGCCTCCTCTGAAATGACCGTTTAGAGACCAAAGAAACAATTTTTCTTTACATGTGGAAAAACCGTTTTTCTGAAGTATTTTGAATTTGGAGATTTGATGACCAATCATTATCTAGAGTTCCACTACCACTCTGTAAAAGACATTTGATATTTATTTATTTATTTATTTTTTGGTTTACGTCCGGAATTTCTGTGTGGAGCCCAGGTGCACAAAGACCAATTTTGGTCATTTGTTTATGGATCTCTGAGGGCAAACATCCGGTCCCTTCCTGGCTCGGTATCACCACAGTATCATCAAAAATTATTTTTTTAAAAACAGCGAAGATTTGACACGAGGCCGAAAGCAAGGATACCTAGTGAGAATTGAACTCACTGCTCTTTTGTAAAGATCTAGCAAGACCAGCCTGCAACGATTACACCACATTGCGATGTCTATTTTTATCATAAATCTAACAGCAACAGTTTTCGTAGCTTCGCTTAAAAAGTATCACTGAATGCCAAGCACGAAGTACTCATCTAATATTAAGACAAATAAAAGAGTAATATAAGCGGAATTGATTGTTTCATTCTTAGATAATAGGCTACTACAGGATACCTAATTTTAAAACTGGTAGTAGTGTGATTTTTTTTTATTTAGGTATATGTTCTTTAGAATTTGCAATATTTATGTAGTGCGTAGTGCGTAATTAACAGTGCTTAAAGATTTAAGCGTACATTGTGGACATAGCTATTAACTCTGAATAGTGACTGTCAGCTTAATGCAGGGATATACAGTATCGTTTTCAGTAAGCGCTACTTAAATATTCTATCAGTCATACACTGGTCGTGATTCAAATGAAAATAATCACAAGCCGGGAAAGGATATAAACTGTATTTTCTTATATAATAATTCGATGGCATCATAACATTCCATAGACATTCTCATATCATATAACATTTTGCTATAATACTTCTCAGTTATCATCTGCCAAAAGGCGAAGATTTTTTTAAAATGGTACGAATCTTCTCTCTATATATTCCATTATAGTGGGTTATCAGTTATAGTAAAGTGTACGTGTGCTGAAACAGATTAGTTTGATTTGGATTTGTTAGTAGATAGCCCACTATAAGAGGGGTGTAAAACAAGAAAATCAACTTATATAAAGAAACAACAATTATATATATATATATATATATATATATATATATATATAAATCAGTTGAGGATTTTTCAAATAAAAGTATGTTTTGGTTGGTACAATGTCGTTAGAAATATTCATAGTAGTAATTGTTGAAAACGATATATATATACCGAACCCGGCACGATTCGCATGTATATGTTTATTCAAGCCTCAGTGAACGAACGCCCGTGCGTAAGTATGTGTGTCCTTGCGCACGTTGATGGGTGTACAAATGTATGCATATATATATATATGTCTGCGTCTGTCGTTACGACAGATTTCCCCCACTTCCACAAATGTCTGCGTCTGTCATGACGACAGATTTCCCCCACTTCTACAATAATACACGAATATACACAACCGTACATATAACCAATTTAAAAAAAAAATAATCAGTTTGTATGACTATCGCAAGAGCGTGAAACCCAGGGTTACACACTCACACCTATATATATATATATATATATTATAATTGAAGATTATTTGTTTTGTTTTGCCAGTTTTGTGTGGAAAGTTTGTACATCCCAGAAAATTTGTTTTTATTTTTTCTTCTTTTTTTCTCATAAAATCAATGACTTAGGTTTTAATTTTAAATTTTGAATTTGTATTGTTCACTAAAGTATCACCATTTACGTCTGCGCTCGAGAGACAGCATAAAAAATGGAATGAAACACGTTTTTAAATGTTATCTATATAGATATTTAGTGACTTGCTGCTAGCTTCTGAGTGTAGCCCATCTGCTAGTGGTTCTAGCTAATCAAAGTTATCAATCTACTCATGTTCACATGTGATTCTTCAACACTTTGGGCTTATATCCACATGGCCGAACGTATGGATCTAACAGTGATGATAAAACTCACTATTTAGTTAGAATTTAATTAGAAAAATAAGCTTGTTAACCATTATTTCACGTCGAAGTGTTCCGGTACGCCGATATTATAATTAATCCACAATATGCCAAATTGATTATGATACAATTCTAAAAAGGTCTTATTTTTTGATATCACAGCAATATGTCTTACCATTTAACAATATAATTTTTAATAATATATAGATATTAAATATTTAAATTTTTAGAAGCATAGGCGTGTAGCGAGTCAAAGAATCACTACGCTAGATGTTGCTGCTGTTATTTCAGTCGCAAGTAGATGTTAGCAATGTGGAATCCTTTACCACATACAGACTGTATAAATAATTAAAATATATAAGAAATTGTTGTTATTATAAAAATGTACTCAAAATATAAAAGATATTGTATTCTCTGATATCTTGATGGGCGAGAACGTGGTGCAAAAATGTATAAAATATGGTTGGAAAAAAGATATCGGTTAATTTTTTTTAATCATTTCACCCAAAGCCACGTGGAAACTTTAGTATTGCGCAGGAGGGTTACAATGAGAGAAAAAAATCCAAGTACAAAGTTATTGTAGATACGATAATGATAGACAGGATTCAAGGAAACGGAAGATGGTAATTGACGTTGTGTTTAAATCGTTGGAAATTGTATCTATCATGGAGGCAATAAACGAAAGAGAGTTCTACAGGCGGAACCTGTAAGAAAAGAAACTGTTCGAGAAGTAGCGGCTATATTTAACTATTTCAACGGTAAAAGAGGGGGACCTTGATGCTACTCTAATAGCACGATTATGAATTTCTTTTGATACCGCTTAACTGTTTGAAAAATGTTCTTATGTATGATGATGAACTCTTCCACTTTTTCCACTTTTTCCAACCGACAAATATCTTGATGATAAAACCTTGTTACTTTGATGTCACAAGTGATTAATATACACAGCCAAACAAGTGTCTCGTTTAGGTAATGTCCAAGCAGTAATAACTGTACAATATAAGTACAGCCATTGCCAAATCTTGACAGCTTGCCTCCAATAAAGGAACCAATATGTAAATGAAAGCTAGGAAAATATCGTTAGAAAAATATGGATATTTAAGAGCTGTCATATCAATATTCTTATATGGTAGTGGGTGGCTGGACAATCTACAACAAGACAACATGAGACTATATCAGTTTGTTAAATGCCATACGTGACACACAATTGGAAGATCATGTCTCGGAAAAAGATATGACTGACTGACCAGAAGTTTGTGTTTTGCCGTTGGTACTTTATTACTTTCTGCGGTAGACCGGTTGCCAACCAAGGCTACAGGACCCAATATGTTTTGCTATCTAACTCATAGTTGGAAGAGAAGCAACGGGTTAATATCTTTCTCAAGGGTATTCGGGCGCAAGTAGAATTTAACTGGAATTCGTACTGGGTTCTCCGAATTCTGAATCTGCCATGATTAACATGAGAGCCAAGAGGAAATTTTAAGAAACAATTGAAAAATATGAACAATTTACTCAGAAGCAGCAAGAACTAGTTGAAATATGAGATGTAAAATGAGGACAGAAGAGTTACAGAATCTAATACTCACAAGACATAATGAAGTTAATGTTGGCCGTGAGAAACAGCTTCAAGCCTACATAACGAACCCTATGTATTATAGGTCAGTGTTAGAAAGTAAGAAAATCAAAATTGCGTAGAACTACAAAAGGAATTTGTGGAGACTACTTTCCGCTCAATACCCTAAATAGATGATTGTTATGGTGCCCTCCTGAGAGGAATGATCTCTTCCTATTGCTATATATAAATTATCTGCGTGACGTCGAGGGTGCAGTTACAGCGCAGTTACAGCGCAGTTAGCAGAGCTTTCAAGTACAGCGGTTAACGGAAGGAGTTAACGATAGGTACTAGTCAGTCATCGCAATAATACCTTCGGACTTATTTCTATATTACTTATTATTATCACTTGTTTTAGATATCTTGTTATTTTCTTATACTAATATTTTTAGTTCCGTATCTTACTTCCGGTACAATCCGGTCAATACATCTTGTCGGGAAGTTTTGACACAACTCCACAACAAATTGGCGACGGAGATCCACAACAATAATAAACATTGAATAAAAATAGCATTACTTTGAAACACGTGTTATAAATATATGTTTAGTAATATAATTTCATTTAATAGTTGAATTTAATGCGATCCATACTGGTCTCTATACTTATATTTCATCCTAACTCATGCTCGTCGTCGATTCTACTTCGTATCCAAGATTTTAATTATTTCTTTCTGATCGCTTCTTTTATGATGATACCTTTGGTGTCTAAATTCTTCGAAGACGTGTGGATCAAAACCTGCTTCCGTCATTCATTCCTTATCGCTGTTGGGCTTTGCAAGAGTGAAAGAAAATCGGAGCAGGAGAAAGTGCTGATGGTATGAACCTGCTTAAAGGGAACATCAAAATGTCTGGAAGTGATCCACACACTTGATTTCCTGAAATTCCTCTGCGGCGCATATAGATCTAGACATGCAGAATCCAGTTGAGTAAACTGCAACAGCAGGCCTCTCTTAGTAATAGTTTCGAGTGGCGCCTTCTGTATCATATCGGTTATGCATATCATTCTTCATTCGCTGGGTTAACCGTTGAGATATGTTGTAATCGTCATCCGATTGTCTCACTGTTTGGTTATACTCGTTGGTGACGCTTAGGTGGGGTCCTCGACTTTAACTTGCCGCCAAAGGGAGGCCATACCATGAGTTTAAAAGTTCCGACGACATAGCTCTTTGTTGTGTCGTGGCTCGTACCATGTGACATTTGGTCGCCCGCATGTATAAACAACAATGTGCGGCTAGCACGGAGAGTGTTGTCATTACTACGAACTTGGGGAAGGTATACCTACCACTGAGAGATTCTAAATATTGTATATATATCTTGGTTGTACCACACTGGTAATAATGTGCTTTAGCTACATTTCTCGGTGTATATCTTCATTCCACGATACAACACTCTCAGAGTCATTAGATCATGCAAGCCCCTCAACCACAAGAAGGAACGACCATCAGAGGTTAAAACATGAGAATTTATCATTATTTATCGCCCGGTTCACACTCCACCCACGTCTGTTGTCATCACTTGTTCCCTGTTTAGAATGTGGTTTCCGGTTTACTCTTTTCCAATATTTTACTCTTTTCCATTCTTTTACTCTTTTTCTTTTCAATTGGAGTAGATAGACTAAACTATCGCCCGGTTCACAAACCACCCACGTCTATTGAACAGGTGAAGAGGCTCATCCCTTGTTCCCTGTTTAGGATGTGGTTTCCGGTTTTCTCTTTTCCAATCTTTTAACTCTTTTTTTCTTTTCCAATTGGAGTAGATAGACTAAACTATCGGCCGGTTCACACTCCACCCACGTCTGTTGAACAGGTGTAGAGGCTCATCACTTGTTCCCTGTTTAGAATGTGGTTTCCGGTTTACTCTTTTCCAATATTTTACTCTTTTCCATTCTTTTACTCTTTTTTTTTTCAATTGGAGTAGATAGACTAAACTATCGCCCGGTTCACAAACCACCCACGTCTATTGAACAGGTGAAGAGGCTCATCCCTTGTTCCCTGTTTAGGATGTGGTTTCCGGTTTTCTCTTTTCCAATCTTTTAACTCTTTTTTTCTTTTCCAATTGGAGTAGATAGACTAAACTATCGCCCGGTTCACACTCCACCCACGTCTATTGAACAGGTGTAGAGGCTCATTACTTGTTCCCTGTTTAGGATGTGGTTTCTGGTTTACTCTTTTCCAATCTTTTAACTCTTTTTTTTCTTTTCCATTTGGAGTAGATAGACTAAACTATCGCCCGGTTCACACTCCACCCACGTCTATTGAACAGGTGTAGAGGCTCATCACTTGTTCCCTGTTTAGGATGTGGTTTCCGGTTTTCTCTTTTCCAATCTTCATACTCTTACGTAGCCCCCTGTGCATCAGTGGCGTTACCGCCTTGCTTGGGGTGATATGATTAAAAAGAATATGATAATTTAGCTGATATTATATTCGACAAGAAATTATCAAATACATATATGCTTTGTTGTTTGTACTAGCATATTCATGTTTCTCTGCACATCTTGTACCGTGTTTGTATTCTTCGTGTGACTATAATCATACATGGTAAGATGGCACATAACTATGTGAGTTAAAACTTTGTTTAATGAGGTACTGCTTGGTCGTTTTGGTTTCCATTACTTTGAAGGGTCGTACTGATAAACATAAGGTACTATTTCATTGGAAGAAAACAAGCTACAATTAGTGAATAAAACTATCGAGTAGTAAATTATATGAAAATATACATTAAAGCAACGATAACCGAAGACCATGTTTTAAAAATGTTGGATTGAATAAGGCGTTGGAGTCGAAACTTAAAAAAACGTTAGCGTGTATGATACATAAAAATGTCCGGTTACCATAACAATGAAAACGTCCTTGGGCATGACGGTAAACTGCATCCGGTAGCAAGGTCTCTAATTGGAAGGTTGTGAGGAGCATGGAACCACCTCTTAATTGCTGTTGTTCTCAGGTCCACCCTGACCAGGAGTGTTAGCACCTGTTGGGTCTCAGCTATGGGCAAATAGCTAACCCTAAACTTGGGTCAAAACACTGTGAAAGCATAAAGATACACTTTGATGGAAATCTATACATAAAACAGACTTTTGTACAAAAATATAAATTTTTGAAGGAAATATATGACCAAAAATACATTTTTGAAGAAAAAATTATTACCATAACACATTTTTGAAGGAAACAAATTATTCTTGGCACAACATTTTTAAATACAAAACTAGAAGACATTTTCAGTTTTCTAAAAGAAAAAAAAACCAAGAATAAAAACAAAAAAAATCCATTAAATTCTACTTAAACCAACCTTTTCATTATAACTGAACATGTTTGGCATTCACAGAGATTCATATGCCATTAAACAAAACTCAAACTGAAACTCAAACAATGAAAAATGTATGAGAATAACAACTATATTAGCAGGCTGGTTCGAATAGCAAGTTATCATCTTCGTCACGTGCCGTGTCCCTTCAGGTCGTAGGCGATGATGGACTTCCACTTGGTCTTGTTTTTTGTCGCTCTCGATATTTTCCCTCTTGATGTATCTTCAAATCCCTACTCCGTCATTAATTTACTAAAGCCTATCAAGTAGGCCTCGTATTGGTTTCCCCTGTCTCTTTTGATTTCTATCCTTCCTGTGAGTATTAAATTCTCCAGGCCATCTTTCATCTTAACGTGTTCCATGAAACTCATCTGTCTCTACTTTATGTTAAATATGATTTTTCTTCTCGTTTACGCCCTCTGCCCTCATCGTTTCTCATGTACTCAGTCCACAGTATCTCTCATAGCAACACAAAATCCGACAAAAATAATTTTATTGTGTAGTTCTCTTTTATTTTTAGATTTTTCAAAGCCATTACATTTCAGAACGTAGGCTCTTCAGAAATTCTGTTTATTTTTTTTGTAAATTGGCATGACAGTTTGAGAAATATACCCAAGTAAATTCCCGTAGCTTTTTGCACGGTTTCTGCATTCACGGTTGGCTGTTAGCGAAAATAGAAGACTCAAATGCACCCTGTTATTGCAACCAATAGCAATTAAGGAATAGAGGTTTCATTATTTTGCATGAAAATGAATGCAATGGACAAAGAGTTAATATGAGCACAGATCGATGGTTTTACTTTCCGCATCATTGAAGGTTACGATAAATAATTTATAAATATTTACTAAAATTAATTTTAAATGGCACAAAACCAAATGTTTTAGAAACAGAAGAATATGATTTTTCAAACTCTTAATTGAATATTCTTCTTCGTTTAATAACAGCAAACGAAAGGCTATGTTTTATTTGAAGATACGAACACCAATGAACATATTTTAGTATTGATGTATGCTATTTTCATAATCTGAGTTAGGTCAAAACCATTTCCTTAGAGCTGTTAGTGATATTCAAAATTATGAAAGAAGTGAAAATGTTGCGGAATTTCGTTTGCGCAGGTTTTTACTAATGTAATCAAAGTAGCCTTTGTTTCATCAACATTAATATTTTGTTAAAACAAGGAAAATATACTGAATTGTTATTTAATGTTGGTCCTTCTGTATGGCAGTAAATGCTGGACACACTTTTCACGAATGATAAGGCCAATTGAGACCACAGAGATGTGGCTCTACAGATGAATGCTGATAATACCATAATCGTAATATATGAGCAACGACGAAGTTTTAAAGAAAATAGAAATAAAAATATAGGTATATTTAGATTCTGAATGAGACATCTGACATTCCTATGTCACGTAATGAGGAAACAGTTATTAAAAAATATGACACGCGCAAGACGTAGTGGAGGCAAGAGAAACAGTAGAGTAGGTCGTAGCCTAATTAACAAGCTTTGGTAATTGCTTAGCGTTTAATTAAGATAGAAAAAGGCATACATTCTTCAGAGCACTATATACTGAATGCTGGGAGAGCTATGTTCAGCCATGAAACGAAGGGACATAGTACAAAAAAGAAGAACCACTTTAATTGTCTTTTTACACCCTTATTCAGTGTGGTACCTCAAGCGAGAAATTTGCGTTTATTGGTTTCATTTTCTTCGAATAATACAAACACCTATTAATAATTAATGTCATTGAACAATATTGCAAAAAAGTGAAATCTTTTGCATATGAATGGAATCGAAATAGACGGGAAAGAATAATAATAATAATAATAATAATAATAAAAGAATTCTTGAGGCTTTTAATCATTATGAATACACATTTCAACAATAAGAATTAGAAAGAGGGTTAATTTCTACATTCGGCTTCAAGCGCGTCATATTTCCGACTGCATTTCCTGACAAAGAGAATGATTTTTATGTTTCTCTTTCACCTCCCATATCTCCTTTATCTCCACGGCAATTGGACGAACTGAACACACATTTCATAAAATAAAAATACAAAAGAAGGAAGGAAGGAAGAAACAAAGAAAAAAAGATGGAAAGCGAAAGGAAACAAAATGTTAACGATTATAACTAAAATCAAGTGTCCTTGAAGAAGATGAATTAAATACAATACCTTCTGGCAAGAGAAAAGACGTGTCACAAAAGTTGAATGGATTAATGTCAGAATGCAAGAAAATATTGGCACGTGCTTTTAATGACTCATAAAACGATCAATTTTTTTCCCGAAAGGATTTGAGATTTATTCCTGTTTTCGATACCTTTGTTTGCATATATAATTGTCTTAGTTTATACACAGCCGTTTCATGTTACGGATCTCCGCAAACTTCTACATATGAGAATGTATTATATAATTTATTATTTTGATAATCCGTGTTTTTCCAGAATAGTATGTTTTTAATTATTTCTCTTCAGGACGTTGGCGATAATAATTCTAGAAATACATATTTGGATCCTCAATCATCCTGAAAAATAATTATATAGTGGGTAGAGCGTAATTTACATTGGTTAAAGGTTTAAACATACATTGTCAGCATAGCAATATTGACTGTCAGTTTCACGCCAGGATATACGGTATCGTTTCCGGTAAAGTGCTATATACATATTCCATCAATCATACATCGGACGGGATTTAAAAGCAAATAAACACAAGCCGGGAAAAACGATAGGTTTAAACTAATAGCACCCATGGAGTCCTTCCCTATATAATAATTCTAGGGAACCGTAACACTTCATAGACATTCTCATACCATCTAACATTTTGCAGTAATGCCTCTCTCTCATTCTCTCTCCCTCTCTCTCTCTCTCTCTCTATATATATATATATATATATATATATATATATATTTCGCACTAATACCTCTCTGTCTCTCTGTCTCTCTGTCTCTCTCTGTCTCTTTCTCTCTCTCTCTCTCTCTCTCTCTCTCTATATATATATATATATATATATATATATATACTACTACTACTACCATTTGCGTCTAGGGTCCTGGGTATGAGAATAAACTTCATCCAGCAGCAAGGCCTCTGATTGGGAGGTTGTGAGGAGCATGCAACCACCTCTTCATTGCTGTTCTTCCCAGGTCTACACTGACCCGTAGTGGTAGTACCTGTTTGGGTCCCAGCTATGTGGGCAAATAGTTTGACCTTCAAACTGACGTCAAAACACCATGAAGGCATAAAAATAGAATTTTATAGAAAATATACGATTATGAAATAAAAATATTACCAATAATATATATTTTTGAAGGAAAAAGATTGTTACCATAGGACATTTTTGAAGAAAAATTTTTTTTAATAAAATCTGACAATATCAACTTTCTCACTATAACTAAACATTAAAAAATATCTTAAAACCCTACCTTTTTTGCCTTAATAACCCACAGGGTTGATATGCCGTTAAACCAAACTCAAACTGAAACTCAACCGATCAAGGTTGATATACCATAAAAATCCAAACAATCAACCTACTTGAATAGTACTACGGTGAGTTTTTAATCACTGCAAGTAAATCTGGTGGTGAGAAATAATTACATCAGTTGCCTATGCAAATTAAATAATTATTTATATTAAATAAACTAATTCATGTTAGAAACATTTGAAACCATTTGCTCGAGTAAGAGTAAACGAGCTGCGGTTTAAGGACGTTATCCTTAAATTATGTTTACAAATTGCAATAAAATACATTTTTAAAAGTTATCTATGTAGATAAATAAATGATTTTCTGTTCGCTTCTGAGTGTAGCCCATCTACTAGTTCGTCTAGCTAATAAAAGTTATCAACCTCCTCAGGTACATGTGATTCTTCAACGGTCTGGGCTTTCATATATAAGGCCAAATCTATGGATCGCACAGATATAAATTTACTATCCAGTCGTAATTGAGCTAGCCAAATTATCTTGTTAACTATTACGTCATATCGAAGTAACAGATTTTAATTCCGTGATACAATTCTCCAGGTATGATTATTACCCACAACATTTGGAAAACATCCTGTCCTGTTTTTAACTTATTATTTTTTTATATTTGGTTTAATTTTGTTTTTTCTTGTTTAGTTTTTCATTACATTTTTTTTCGGTAGGGGGTTATTAGTATATTAATATATCAACTTCTGTTTATTTAATGCCAAAATTTAAGTAAATATTTATGCTGAGAAGACATTATTTGTAGTTTTTAGACTTATGCTTACAATCTGGCGATATAATTTTTATTTAACAAGGCCAGCACGATGAAATCCTCCGTCACCATTGCTAGTGATTTTCTGTTAGCACAACCATCGAGGGCTTCAATCTATCATGTTTTACCTAATAGCTGGTTATATAGTTTAAGTCGTTTTCCAAAGAAGAAAATCACTTGGACTGCCTCACTCTGGCCGTTATTATCAACAACATACAGACCGCCAGATTTAAATCCGGGCTTTGGGAACAGAGAGTAAATTTTTTAATAAAAGTTGCATCTCGTGTTCCTTTTCAATTATCTTATATTCATACTCATATTATATTTATTGTTATCTTGGAAACGCTATGTATTACATTTTATATTGATTGTTTTCCATCTCTTAAATTGTTTGCTAACTAGGCTTGTGTGTCCAGTCTATCAAGTCTATTTTACCTACCTCAATGTAAGTAATAATAGATTACTAGATTTTCTAACATAATACCCTCCAAGGTATTTCCTTATATCGCTGGAAATACTGATATTTCTTAACTACAACAACATACTCATTCTTTCAAAATCACTAAATATTTATAAACTTTACATAGAAAATTTATTCAATAAATTGTTAGTTATAATTATCTGAGGTGATATAATATACAAAGGCATAAAATCAAACTTTATTTCATTAACAGATATATCTTTGATTTTCTAAACTCTTGAATTTTCTGATGAAAAATTCAACATAGTGTTCACTGAGAAGTATAATATCATTTTCCCGTTAGCCTGAAGTGGATCTAACAACATATTTGCTAAAGGTGACTGTTTATTAAACAATGGGCTTCGGTTATAATCTCTGAAGACACATTGATAAACAGTTAATTGTTTAAAATATCCAAGGCCACGTCGAAATTTTATTTAAAGGAAATGTTCTGTTTTTTCCTTAAGAAAAATTAAAAATCGATACTTGCAAAAGTAAAGTTACTGATTTCAATTTTGAGCACGTTAAAGTATAGAACCCGATATACTTTAGAGCGTACGAAAGTTTCTGAAACATTTTCTTTTAGAGGACCGAGTCAGAATACAAAGTTGAAAACCGATTTCATAGTAGAGACTTTCCCACATTTTATATGTACCAGAATATGTGGAGAAAATACTAGTCGTCTTATTATACTGTCATAAATTGCCATATGGCAACGTCATACTGACATATATGCTTGCAGGATATCAGATATTTTTAAAGAAACATAATGAATATTTTACTCATTGTAAATAATTTTACAAGCGATGGCTGAATACTTCAGTGACTGACTATGAAAGAAACATGTTATTGCTTTTAATTGTTCAGGAATTACTTTAAACACTATTAGTAACTGTGCTGTTTCTTTCCAGGTGAACTGACATTTGACTTTAGAAAAAATCTTAAAATGTTATTAACATCAACTTTTATTGAAAATAGACAAAACCTGCTTTGGACGTACCAGGTAAGCTTCTGGCATTTAATTCCTCAATATTCTAAGAGAATTTTCTATAGTATACACTTTCTCGGTATGTTTTGGTTGAATTAATATTTCGGGGAATAAACCCATACTTCTCGGTCGATAGAAAAAATGATTTAGCCCAAGATGACCTAGTATTTGGACATTCTGCATCTGCCATCGTTCAGGTGATAGAAATGATGATATAAAACAAGCGATTAACAATACACCAAATAGTCAATGCCATTCTTTTGAGATAATGGAGAATATCCAGGGCAGTTAGTTTGTCAAGACGATGGGATCTGTTTGGTTGGTGTCATGCTTGACAAACGCGCAACAAACTGCAAACAATGACAAACGCGCAACAAACTTCAAACAATGCCATATTTTCCTCAAGGGAAAATATGGCATTGTTTGAAGGACATTCAGCTGGTTTCTTTGAATGTTTCCTGATCTATGACAGGTTTTGAGATCAAGAAAAATACACCCATACTCACCACCTTCAAAAAAGTAAAGTTCATTTCATGTGCAGGGAATGCTATGAACAAAGTTTTTTTGATATATTAAAAGCATTGTTTTTATTGACTAAAGGTATCAACATAAATGAAGGATACTATGTCAACGCCTGAGCCAGTCACAAAACTGAACAAGGGGAACTTACTTATCATGACAACACTGAAGTACATGTCCCAGATTTCAATATCTACTATGCGTGACAGATGGTCAAATGAGACAAATTGAGAGAGTGATTAACCTGTTCAAAAGCAGGTTAATCACTCTCTCAATTTGTCTCATTTAACCATCTGTCACCCACCATGAAGAAACTTGGCTAGGAACCGGTATGACAGTAATGAGGACTCCATATATGCTGTTGATAATTTCTTTATTAACAGGATAAAAGTTTCATCAAAAAATTAATCCAACGACAGCTGCACGAATGGAAGAAGTGTTTCGATTGCAAGGAGGATTATTGGAAAAAAATCCCATTAGGTCAAATTTAATGAGAGTATCATGGCCTGCTAATGTACTTTTCAACTGGCTCTTGTATATATCGTAAGTCTCCGATACGTATGGAAGAAAAACACTCATTTTTGTTGAAGTTTGTTTTCGACCGAGAAGTAGCGGTTTATTTCCCGAAATATTAATTCAACCAAAATATACCGAGAAAGTCTATACTATAGAAAATTCTCTTAGAATATTGTGGAATTAAATGCCAGAAGCTTACCTGGTACGTCCAAAAAAGGATCCACAATATACTCGGTTCTGAATTTCTATCTCGAGTTCAGTCAATTTCTTACTGATATGACCTGGCTTTCATTTGTCTTTTCTGGCAACTGATCTGACGCTTTTTTGTGCCTGGTGCCCCAACCACGTGAATTTAAACGTTCTACTAGTTTAGAAACTAGGTACCACCTCTTTAACGTTTAAATAATTCAATTGCTTCCCCGATAGCTACAATCTTCAGAAATATAAATTCAACGTCAATTGACATATTTTATCTTTCTGAGTCTTGTTTATTTTTTATATTTTTTTTAATACCCACTGTACCCCATACTTTTTTTCAGTGTAACCTCTTTCACACTAGTGGCATTCTTGACTTTGTTGGCATAAAAATTATTAAAACAAAAATTGTCGCCATGTTTCTACGTTTGATCCTACTTTTTAATAATTTTCATTAACAAACTTCCTGATCTGTTTGATCATGATGACAGAGCCACTTACTCCTGTTTCTATATTATGATTGATCTGTCGGATGCGGTTAAATTAGCGGGTTATCTACAAATACAGTCTGTTGTTAACTGGGGTAATGAATGGCTTATCAATTTTAAGGCCTTGAAAACAAAATTGTTCTCAAGTTAATAATCTGAGAAAACCTTTTCTGCCTTCCATCCCCTAAAACTTTTCAGAAATGCATGAAAACGAAAGTATTTTTAAGGAATCAGAATATGATATCTAATTATGTAAAAGAACAAAAACTGCAAATTTTCAATATCGAAATAGTGAGAAGTTTTGATAATGGTGCAGTTGCTGCTTCAGATTGTATAACCCAGACAACTCAAGTGGATACCTATTGAAGAATACGCTAGCATCAGTATACCTCGCCAAATTCACTTTGTTTGCCTTATACATCAACAAAAACAACAACAAAAACATAAAACTCTTGAAGCTCCTTTATTATGAGGCCTTCTACTAACGCACATGAACAGAGAGGCAGAGTACCTCAGCACATAGGGTCATGCCAAAGTGATTATAGTCAGAAATCTCTGGTAGACAAATGTATACTAACATTAACCCGTCTTAATTCACCACCAAAATATACATATTAGAAACTCGAATCAAATAAGAGCAGAATATAAAAAAGCAATGCTTTATGTAGCATCACGGCATTATTTGACATTTTTATTATCATAATTATTATTATTACAAGCAGTATAGCCCGGAGTTGCTCGGGTGTAATGAGAGCTTTAAAACTAATGCATGGTCCTGGAGCCGAGACTCTTTGGACGTTGGCACCAAAGACTAAAAAGCAATAGTTGTTTCTAGTTAAAGGAAAACTGTAGACAGAAAGAAAAATGAATGGATGTAAGTCAAATTTTGATTTCCTTGTCTCGATATCGAATAAGTATTTTTTCGTCGTAAACTGAATTTTGAAGGCTAAATAAGTCCTCTGAGTAAATGGTATCATGGTTGAGACTAAGAACTACAATCATACCTACTTAGAGCCAAACCTGAAACAAAAAATAAAATAAAAGGTGTGAAAAAATACAGACATACAGGCAGAAAAACACACATTATCGATTTTCTGCACTATTGTAAAAACTGCAACCTTGAAACTTCTGAATATCGTTTCTTATGTCTTTGTCTATGAGTGTATCAAATTTGATTAAAATTGGACCACACCTTCTATAACCCGATTTTTCGATTATCGATTTTCGATATTTATCGGGAGTACCTCGACACAAAACCTAGCTAAGATTACTCGCAGACGCTTATAGTACAACTGTGTAAATTTTCAAGAAAAACCGGTTCAGCCGTTTTGGAGTCTATAGGTAGCGGATACACACACAGAGACACACACACAGAGACAAAGTTCCATTTATAAATAGGTGTAGATTATTATTATTAATATTATTATTATTATTATTATTATTATTATTATTATTATTATTATTATTTTACGTGTTGACATCTATCTAGTGGTTAACTCTATGAATTGAATGACTTGTCTCTTAAAAATCTCCAGTACATTACTAAACGCCATTGCAAATACAAAATATAGATGTAAAATGTATCGTAAACAATTCAGTTTTTTTTTTTTTTTGACCGCCCTCGCTTCCCAACTTTTTGGAGCATCATACATATTTTCTTTTATCCTTTATGTTGCTATTTTAACCTTGTTTGAAATCGCGAAGCTCTCATTTTCTTTACTTGAAGCTAACCAGTCTGCAATCCTTGCACCGCGTGCTTGGTTAATTTGGAAATTAAATTTGTCTTATCCTCTAATTCAGCGTCTGGTTTCTGTTACTAACAATTTTTATGCAGGGATCGGCAACCCCCAATCCGTAGGCAAGATCCGGCACGTGAAGAAATTTTATCTAACCGGCTTACATAACAGCTGGACACTAATTATCTAATTAGTAAAGAGTACATAGAGTGTTGTTCTTTTTAACGTTTGGATCCTTGGAAAAATTATATGTAAATATCTGTATACGATAATAAAATTTTTTTCTCATGATATTTTTAAGAATTATTAAAACTAAGACATAAAGAGCAAATGGCAACTCTGATCTAATGACATTATGAAATATCATTGTTTGTATCAGAGTTTCTTCTTAATTATCATAATATTTCATTTTATTACTGTTTTTTGGTATTGAAACCTGTTCTCACTGTTTCTTATTTCTTTGTTCTGATTACAGTATTGTTTTTCTTTCCATCCCTGAAGTCTTTTTTATCTTAGAAAATAAGTGGGGGCCATAGAAACTAAGAAACGAAGAGTGGATTTTGTGTAGCAAAATTTTGGTTATTTTTTCTCGCTCTCCTTGGTATCTAAGTATATTCAGCCACATGCACTGACGATTGCTTTGAATTCTTTATATTTAATGTCATTATCATTTTTCAGATAAAGTATTCTTCTTGATCTCGTCCGTATCTAAGTACATTCAGCCACATACATTGAAAATGTCTTTGGACTCTTCACATTTAATTGCATTTATCATTTTTCACATAATTTTTAAGGACTAAAAAACGCATCCTTCTCGCTCAAGTCTACGAACAGTTTTTTGTTTCTAAGAATATGTCTGATTATTTAAATGTTTCTCAGTTCATCACCAGCATATACCAGATGAAACTCACAGAAATCTCAGCTTAGATATGTTGCCAATCACGCTTCATAAGGAGTCATGTTTCTATTTATATCGGTGTTTCAAAACATAAGTAATTGGAGGTTTTAGTAGATTATCATGTTCAAATAAATCATCCCGGTATACAAGTTACTTCTGTTTTCTTTTTTAATGTTAATGTGTAGCAGTTGATAGTTTCCCTTCTTTAGATTTAAAATGTTTAGAAACAGTTTAGAAGGCTCCAAGTGTATGTTCCAGGAACATTATCGATAAGGATTATGGTTTTCACCTTCAATTTATCTGTCACATCCGTATTACCAGAAATCTTTACGTTTTTTATCAGTATCACACTAAGCAAGGCAGTAAAGCCATTAATCCGCAAGGGATCACAGGGTGTGCAAAAATTAGGCAAAAAAAAACATTTATAGTGAGCAGAAATGGAAAAATGAGTAATCAGTAGGACAGTAGATAGCAATTGATATTTAGCATAATCTGAGATGACGTAGGAAGTAAATACTTGATGGCAATACTCACTCTAAGAAGATAGAATACATAGACGTCGTCAAGAAGGACGGGTCAATGTTTAAATTACTTAGAACCAGGTTAATAGGAAAATGTAAATGTCTGATGACGAAAAAATTTAGTTAACATGCGAAAGCGCACGAGAAAGGCTATGCCTTACTGAAACTAAACAATGTCTTATCCGGTTTGAAAAGTATCATTAGGAACAACGAAAATTGAATTGCAAATATTTATCCAGTTTCATATATGGCAGTTAATGCTCTGAGATAAAGAAGACAATCGAAGCAGCCAAGATGTATTTATACAGACGGTTACTGGGAATGGTTTGAATTGAACAGAACTCAACGTGAAATTTTAAAGCAAAATAGGATAGAAAAAGAAATATATGCCTACAAGCAGAAAGAGCCAATTGAAATTACTCAGAGACGAGATGGAGGAAAGGTATTTGGCGAATTTTGCATTCAAAAGATTGCCAAAAGAAACATAGAGTAAGCTACATGATACTTTTAAATGGAAGGCTCAGCGAGTACAAAGACGAATTCTAAAGGCAGAATATGTTTATAGATTCAAAGAACAGGAAATTGTGAAACGCCATAAACGCAATGGATTGGATTGGAGTCAGCGGCTAAAAAAGAGAAAGGTCTGACTTCTTTTCTAGGATATTGACTTCTATTTTGGCAATAATAAGAGCCATCTGTTCAACCTCTGGGAGATATGGTGATGTTCGGAATTGGGAAAAGTTTTGCATTGCAGAGTCGATAATAGTCCCTCTTTTACTCTCCACAGATTCTTCTTAACGGAACTGAGCGAGAACAATATAACCCAGTGAGCATGCGTGACAAAGGCAAAGGTCTATCTGTGTGTAGTAAAGTCCTATAGCGAATGTCCTGATTCTTTTAATTGGACCTCGTATATGATCTGGAAAATGTGCTTTAAAGACACGATATTATCGATAAAATTTTGCTTTTTTGACTTATAATTATTTTCGAGAACCAATTTTTCCTGAGCCTTGTGAAATTTTGTAAATTTATTCTAATTACTGGGCGATATCTTTTCTTTCAGTTATTCTTTATCAAATAGCATTGGTTGTCGACAATTCTATTTTCAGCAGTTAGAGACTTTTTACCCGTAGGGAAAATTTACGTTTTTAAGTCCATTAAATGTGTAAGATAGCAACGTCATTGTAACAATTTCTTTTAGCCGGGCTCTGGCATAAACTCGACCAAACAGACGAGGACAGACCATTTGATGACAGTATGTATTAGCTCTGAAGGAACATGCAGTCGTAGTTGATTGTTTGTACGCATTATTATTATCGCAAACATAATATAAATTTTCTGCTATTGTGTCACTGAGGGATTTTTCTGGCGTGTTATCTGAGCATACTTATTAGGAAATCAATGACTTCAATGTGTTAATAAAATACACACACACGCGTATATATATATATATATATAGTCTGACAGATTTCGCTCGACTGATCAAGTCAGTCGATTAAAAACTTAATTAGGCGATTAAATTTATTGCTTTACTCGCTTGAGGCAGATTAAAAATCTACTAATGTAACGTGGCCCATCATATATTGAAGAAAGAAACCTGATTTCTTTTACAACCCAAAAGTATGATATTGAAGATTCACAAGGAACTTAGAATGACATACAATGACATGATTGAACTTCGTCTTACGAAGGCGCTTGATTTACGTTGAAATGTGTGGTTAAACAAAGGACAGTGACATTCCGCAAACACCAAAGCAACATCTGACTAAAAGGAATTTAGACTGACAAGCTCCTGTTTCGCTTTTATCGTCCCTGTCATTGTTTAATTAACTCTTCCAAAATGTCTATGTCGTCCAGATTAAAGACGCTCACAGATTTTTCGAAACTCATTTAGATAAATTTTATCCTTGACTCAGCATCTATATTTCCTCCCCGCTTTCGAAAAGTAAAACACGCACCGAAAAATAAATTATACAAGTAATTTTAATAGAAAATCGTTGAGAAAATCAGATTTTGTTTTATCATCTATGAGATGGAAGTTGTAGTCAACCAGAAGAAAGAAACTACAAATTTAGGTTCCTCCACTCAAATACCAAAGCAAACAAAATAAATAAATAACAGCACATTATGATGTTAAAAAAAGTTTTATCATCAAAATGTTTATACGATTATAAAGAGGACATTTTAAATTTTGTTGTTGTTATTTTTTTAACATTTAAATCCTTTTTAACACGTTCGAAATTTTAATTAAAATTTAATCTTTTGTTTTTCGTCAGCGATTCACTTTATGTTTACGTAAGGCGACTATTAAGAAAATGGAATCGGTCGAGTAAAATGATTTTGAAGCGAGTAAATTTTCCTGGGCTCTTGACCGCCGGTCAAGTGATTTCTTTTTCAAATTCCAAAGGCTATATATATATATATATATATATATACACATATATATATATATATATATATATATATATATATATATTTATTTATATATATACTACACGTTTCAACGGAATCTTCAAACATAGCGTGATGATTACTATGCTCAAATTGTCTACAACTACAGGAACAAAAAGGAAAATTCATGAAAATTCGAGAAAATGCGCCAGCTATTTTCTCCGTCTTATAGGCCCTGTAAAAGCCCAGATTTAAATATTATGAACTACTGTAGCTGGTGTATACTTCTAACTTATTTGGAAAACAGTCGTCGTGACGGCGTCGATAAAGATTCATTGAAACTTAACTAAAACTTAGAATAGTATTCATCCTAAATTTCTGCGAAGCTACTACCTTGTGGTAAATACATCTATAAATTTGTGTCTAGCTTACAGGCGATCATAATATTTAAATTTACCAATAATATACACACATTCATATATATATAATGGATTCTCCCGTCGCGTTCAACGTATGAGGGTCCAACCTTTTTCCAGCAAGACAACCACACAGAGATTTGTTTATAGTGGTGAAGGCACCATCCACACTTCTTGGAACTGCTGATAACAAACAATTGGTGCAGATGACTGCCACAGATCGCACGAACAGCAGACCTTAATTATTTAACCCATAATTGGAGGGAACGAACGGATTAATACCTTTCCCAAGGGTACCAGTGCGCAAGTAAATGCAGCGTGCTCGACTGAAATTGGAACTCGGCTCACCGATTTCCCCCTCCAAGCCGACATCCACCGCACCCCAACGCACATCCGTGAATGCTAACAGCACCTGGTATTCCCAAGTGGTCACCCACCTAAGTACTGACCAGGCTCAACTTCGGTGATCGAGCGGGAACCGGTGTATCCAACGTGACATGACCGTTATATATATATATATATATATATATATATATATATATATATGTATTATGAAAAGAAAAATATAGGAACACAATTACATAATAAATACATAAAAACGTTGCACACAACATTGTCAAGCATTTAAAGTTTCATATATATATATATATATATATATATATATATATATATTCAAGTGAAAAAGGAACAAAGAAAATGTTTACAAAGTTCAAAATATTCATTTAAAACAGTGCCCAATATAAAAATAGAGTTATGAATATTTATCATAAACTATAGTTTAGAACATCTACAAATTATCATCTACTACAAAGTGTACATTTTGTTTCAACATAGAAATGACAATCTCACATCAGGTAGTGTGAAGGGAGATGGAAAATTATTTTACTGATATTGGTAAATTTTGTTGATAGGTAAATGAGGTAGATAAAATGGGAAATCAGAATTGGAAGTTGTAAATTAGAATTTGAACAAAAAGAGGAAAGAAGAAGAGGAAAGAGGTGATTGATGGACATGTTGAAAATTTTAGAGACAGATTTACCACTAGATTGGATTTAACAATGAAAAAAAGTAAGAAAATGAATATGTGGTGAGAGGGAGTAGGGGAGGATGGGATAAGAAGAGATAGAAATTGATGGTGGATAAACATATCTGTATTAGTAAAATATAAGCCTACAAATATTTTTGAATTTAAACTTAACCCTTTATACATAATATGTTTTTATATGTAAAATTAATTTAATTTTTAAGGAAATCTTTTTTATAAAACTTTAATTAGATCACAATTTGTAGCATGAAATAAAGGTAAAATTAGAGGTAAAATATATATTTAAGGGAATAGATCATACAGTTAAAAGTGAATATCGTGGTACTAATATTATAATATAATGGTTTATCGTTTATATAAATACTAGCTTTACATTTTGTAGTTTTAGCATGATTGTAAGGTTAGTTCTTTCATGTGTTTGCAATTTACTGTTGTTTCATGCCTCCGGTTTAGTAATATGTCGCTTCTAATGTATTTTAATGATTACCATTTTATCTTGTAGACAAAAGAAACATGGTTACTTTACCGTTTTAGATGTTTTGGCCTGTTTTAAGATTTTTCATTTAACTTTAGGTGTTTAGTTTCGTAAAGTTTCCGTGATCACCTTCAGGGGTGTGGGTTATGTTAACAAATGTAACCGGAAAACTGTTTTGCTGAAAATGACTATTTTTTTTTCTGCTTCAAATATAACGGTTGACAAATTGCTAGCAAGAAAGAGGTGGAAAGTACTTGGGTACCTTAAGAAATGAATGAAAGTGTTACAGCTCAATTTTGACATCTTCTGATTGTTTTTTTTTTTTTTTAATAAGCGTTTCACCCCGAGCAAGGCATGTCACTGCCACTACTGTGCAGGGGGCTACGTAGAGTGGAGAAAGGCTGATTAAATATAGGAAATAACAGAGGGTGGGTGATAGGCGGGTGAGGATACCGAGAATGAGGGTTGGGTAGATGAGAGTGTTGTCAGAATAGTTGGGAGTTAGTGTGATAGGAGGTGTCTATTGACCCTACATTTAAACACCTGGAGATTGTAACTGTCGGGAAAGCAGACTTGTGGAAGGGAGTTCCACAGGCGGGAAGCGCGAGAAAAGAAGCCGCTGTAATACAGAAAATGTTATTGGGATGTATGAAAGGATTTTATAAAAGAAAAAACATAGTATTTGCAATATATTTAATCTGTCACATATGAAATAAAAGTTGCTTCCTAAATACAAATATTATATATATATATATATATATATATATATATATATATATATATAAGTTTAGTTTAAAAGACGGACAAGATGGTGGTGTTTTTATATTGTTTTTAGTGCTATTTTATTTTCGTTTCAGGATATAAAATCTATAAAAAATAGAAGAATGCTTTATATATACTAATGCTTTCGGCTGCAATATTAGCTATTAATGAAGATGAGACTGATTTTATGTTCAATTGAATATATGGATTGTTTTATGTATGTCTGTTATCAAACTGTAGTTCTAATCAATCCAAATTCGTAAAATATATTAGATTTACCATAACTTTTTAACAAGAAGCCTCAAGCTAAATCTCTCTTTTTAGTGCTCAATTAGGTCTAGTGAAAGACACATAGAGTCTTACCAAGCACTATTCATAGCATACTCGTTGATAATACAAATATAATACCAGCAACTACATGTTAAAAAACTAGAAACATTTCCAAGTAAAACTATTGAGCTAACACTTAATCATATGATCTACATCATACGGTCATAATTTGCTCACAGTATTTGTAAAGAATAACATTCCAAACTGTAGATACATGAATGATGCTATTCATGTAATCAGTAGAGAATAAAATAAAATTCATTCTTCATAATAGTTGAAAGAATAGATAAAATGCATATATAAAACATTTAAACAACTATATAGTTATGTAATGCAAAGAAATTAATTACAAGACAACATAAAAAATTATATGAAAACCTTATCCACGAACACTTGTCAGTCGTTTTTAACGAAACATGCCTAAAGAAGGAATCGCCCTAAAAATACATAATATACATATATATATATATATATATATATATATATATATATATATATATATATATATATATATATATATATATATATATATATATATATATATATATATATATATACTAGCAGTATAGCCAGGTGTTGCTCGAGTGTAATGAAAGCTTTAAAACTAATCCATGCTCCTGGAGCTCAGACACTTTGGTCGTTGGCACGAAAGACTAAATGCAATAATTGTTTCCAGTTAAAGCGAAACGGTAGACTGAAAGTAAAATGAATGGATGCAAGTCAAATTTTGAAGGCTAAGTAAGTCCTCTGAGTAAATGGTATCATGGCTGAGACTAAGAACTACAATTGTACCTACTTAGAGCCAAACTCGAAGCAAAAACTAAAATAAAATGGCTGACAAAAATACAGACATGCAGGAAGATAAACAGACACACACACAAACATCTTGCCTTTTATATATATATATTATCAATTTTCTGCACTATTGTAAGAATTCACTAAATCTATAATATTTTTTTAACAGTGTTGAATCTACAAGTGATTTCAGTTGTGAAGCTCAAGCCAAATTCCTAATAAATTAATACATGATAACTACAAGGAAGAAGCATTTGACGTTTACAGAAGAGCTAAAAACAAGACTGGACAGATAAACTTTCATTCCAACCACTCTAACAAGATCAATATGATCTTCATGATTTACGTGCATCCCAAACCATTACAATCTGAAACATTATTCACATTAAAAAATATATAATTTTACTTGCTTACTTTTGTGTCATTGACTTTGAGTCAATTTGAGGTTTCCGACTGTTTTGAGTGAACAATCCACAACCCGATAAATATTCAGCAATATTCTCATATTTAAAAACCATATGTAAATCACCGATATTTTTTCTCTTATTTTCAATGTTTTGCAACAAAATAAATCCTACATTTGCTTTGATCAAGTCTATTAGAGGACGATAAAGTGTCAGTTAAGAAGAGTTTATATATATATATATATATATATATATATATATATATGTGTGTGTGTGTGTGTGTGTGTGTGTGTATTTTGCAGCAATGTTTTTAAACATGTCAAATTAAATAAATTGAAAACGCTTTTTTGCTGATTTTTATACGATCCGTTCATAATCTTTCGCGTATTACAATCAAAAGATGTCAGAAATGACATTACGACATATAAAATAATTTAATTTTAGATGATTTTCTAATGAACGCTAGCAATTTGTCCACCTTAATATTTGGAGAAGGGAAATATCTACAGTAATTTTTAGCCAGACATTTTTGCGATTATATTTGTTACCATAACTCACATCCCTAAAAATGATCTTGGAAAGAAGTTCAAAGTACTCGGGTACCTTGAGAAATTAATGAAAATAATATGTGTGGAAGTTACAGCTCAATTATGACACCTTTTGATTGCAATACGCGAAAGATTATGAGTGAGTATGAACAGATTTTATTAAAATAAGCAAACATTTGTTTGCAATTTATTTAATCTGACACACACACACACACACACACGCACACACACACATATATATATATATATATATATATATACGGGAGTATGTCAGTAACAGAAGAAACTAGAAGAAATGATAAAAGAATGAGGGGAAGGAAAGTGATAGATGATGGCAAATGACGTTGTATTTAGAGTTTTGGAAATTGTAACCTACAGAGAAGTAACCAAACGAGAATTAGTTTCAGAAAGGAAACCATTAAAATTTTGAACTGGTGATTGTATTAAACTATTTCAACGGTAAAAGGGTGGTATACTAAACTATTCAGTCAGATATCCAGCAGTAGGTGCCTGTTGCATTCCGCTGTAGACTGGCGGCCGACCAAGGCTATAGAACCCGATCTGTTCTGTCATTTAACCAATAATTGGAGGGATGAGACAGATTAATACCTTTCCCAAGGGTATTTGTGCGTAAGTGAACGCAAGGAATTCAACTGGAATTCGAACTCCGTTGCTCGATTTCTCGTTCCGAGTCGATATCCATTGCACTACAACGCACCTCCGTAACATGCGTAAATGCATGCTGTTACACGCTTTAACATAATCTCAAAACTTGACCTTCACAAAGCGAGCGGTGGGGACGGTATCCCAATCATAGTCCTGACGAAATGTGCCCCAGAACACTCCTCTGTCCTCTCTAAAACTCTATAACTTCTGCCTAACTGCTTCCTGCTTTCCTGCCTGTTGGAAGTCCTCCTCTGTAGTTCATATATTTAAGAATACTGGTGAACCCTCAGACCCCGCTAATTACCGCCCTATCAGTCTCATTCCGATCTCCGGCAAAGTTTTCGAGGACATTATCAACGCCGAGGTGATTCAGCATCTCACATCCCACAGGCTTCTCTCGGACAAACAGTACGGTTTTCGCTTCACCACGTCTACTGCTGATATGTTAACGACCATTACCGAGGACATATACCAGACTCTGGACAAGAATGGCTTAGCCCGAACCGTTGTCTTGGATATCTCCAAAGCGTTCGACAGAGTCTGGCACGCTGGTCTTTTATGTAAACTGCGGAGCTACGGGATAACTGGACATTTGTTGGACCTCATCCAGTCATTCCACTTTAAGTGCATATTGAAGGTAGTATTAAATGGGCATGTCTCCCAAAACTACCATACGAACGCGGGCGTCACTCAAGGCTCTATCCTAGGTCCCACGCTCTTTCTGATTTACATTAATGATCTCACCGATGCCATTAGATCCCAAGTCAGCATGTACGCCGATGACACCACAATTTACTCTCGCCTCGATCAAAAACCCGGTGTGGGCGACCAAGCCAACCTGCCGAACTTGAAAAGGACCTCCAATCCGTGCTGGACTGGGGTAGGAAATGGCTCGTAAATTTCAATGCTTCTAAAACGACCTGCTATCAACTAAACACCATAGACAATCGCATCTACCTCCCATTAGCATGGAACAAGCTTTCCTACCAGAGAGTAAAACACTACGCCTCCTTGGCCTTACACTCTCGGCAGACCTCAAATGGAATGACTATATCGAATCCATTGCCAAATTCGTCGCTATGAAAGTCTATTCTCTGTGCAGGGCCCGGAAGGTTTTCCCGTCTGAATCTATCCTGTACATATATAAATCTACCATCCGCCCATGTATTGAATACTGCTGCCACATCTGGTCGGGTACCCCTACTACTCTCGTCGGACTTCTTGACAAGATACAACGGAGAGACTGTAACGTGAGCGATACTGACTTGGCAGACTGGCTGCAACCACTCTCTCATCGGCGTGATGTGGCTTCCATGTGCCTCTTCTACAAATACTTTCACGGCTTCTGCTCCGATGAACTTAGCGCATTGGTGCCACCTAGGTACGAATTTACACGAAATACTAGATTAGCAACTAGGTCCCATCCTTTTACAGTAAAACACATACGATGTTACCGTAATTTGTACTCCAACAGCTTCTTTTCTCGCGCTTAAAGCCTGTGGAATTCCCTTCCACATGTCTGCTTTCTAGACAGCTACAATCTCCAGGGGTTTAAATGTAAGGTCAATAGACACCTCCTATCACACTAACTTGCACCTATTCTCCCAACACTCTCACCATCTACCCAACCCTCATTTTTTGTATCCTTAACCGCCTATCAACTTCCTTCTGGCATTTCCTATATCTAACCATCCTTTCTCACCACTTTCCTCTCTATGTAACCCCCTACGCAATAGTGGCAGTGAAATGCCTTGCTCGGGGTGAAACAATTATAAAAAAAAGAACCAGGAAAGAAAAAACACGTTAAAGCAATTGCCACGAAAATACTTTTTGAAAAGTGTGAGAAAAGCAACATCTCGTCTATGAGAAAGTTACTGAATGCGTGCTGACAAATCAGGGTTGTTTGTACTGATAGACTTTTTTTGGATTTTTTCGAGAACCTCAAGAAAAGCAGAAGCTCCCGGCCAGATATGCCAACAATATTCAATGAACGGACGAATGTTAGATTTATAAATGTGCAAAATAGATTCTGTCGAGGAAAAAACATTCTGGCCAGACACAATGACGCAATGCTTAGCAGTTGATGCGTCTAAAACATTCGATGTAGTATTTTATTTGAGATCGTTTGAAAGAGTGAGGCCAAAGAGATTTGCACACTAGTTTAAATTTTGATATTAAACTCATTATACTGACGTATATCTTATTCTTATATATATATATATATATATATATATATATATATATATATATATATTCTCGGGGGGTGGGGAGAGTATTAACCCAGTCGTGGCTACGCCGAATGGTAAAGTCACAACTAGGGAACATTAGACAGATAGTTTTGGCCGGGCTATATGGCCCAGAGGACCCACATTAAAATAGGCATTGTACCACATTTTGCTTTAAGTGGGAAGAGGAATGAATACGCAGTCAACAAGACCAGTTCTTGGCAGTCAAGTTTGTAGTTAGTTACAGCAGTCGTGTACAGCAGTTAGCGAGAGCAGTTAACGACAACTACTTATCAGGCAGCGTAATGATATCTTGGGACTTACTTATTTCTATATTACTTATTATTAATACTTCTTTTGAATATATTGTTTTCTTTTTATAGTAATACACTCTTTTGAAGCTACCTTCTTGTTCCGTGTTTTACTTCCGACACAAACCAGTCATTACAACTTTCCGGAGAATTTTTGCCAAAACTAGACCAACAAATTGGCGACGAAGATCCATAACAATATATATATATATATATATATATATATACACTTTTGTCTGCGTGTGTATTCCTGTGTCTCCATTTAGTGGACCTTACTCCTCCGAAACCCTTTGTCCGATTTCAACCAAAGTTGGCTCACTTGTCGATCGTAATATGAACATTTGATGTACGTAAAAAAATTCGAATCAATTTAGAGGGTAAGGTAGTAATCACCCAAACGCTTAAAATTTAAGAACTCTATTCCTCCAAGACGCCTTATGCAAAATCATTATGCAAAATCAACCAAAATCTGGTAACTTGTAGATCAGCGTCCGAACCTTTGAAGTACACAAACGTTTTTTAACCAACATACAGACTTCATCAAAAAACAACGACAAACATAAACTCAGGTGGTCATTGCGCACTTTTATCCCTGTCTCCAATACTCAAAATCAAACGTAACCAAAAGTGAGTCACTGGTAGATCAAGGTCTGATTCTTTGAAATACGAACAAAAATTTCAATTGCACACAGGGTATGGCAGATATTAATGGAAAATATTTGATTTTGCGATTATTTATTTCACCAAAACACTTAATTGTTTTCCATAAAAAATCTGGTGTTTTTTGTAACTTCTACCTTATCACATGCCATAACAATTTCCCGTTTTCTACAAGGTGCCAACACCTTCGATGTTGCAGGACAATGCATCCACTTCTTCTGCGTAACAACGTCATCATATCACATTATTGGTTTCAGTAACGCCCGCCCCCGTTCTTCCAATTGTAAAAACATCATTCCTATTTATTGGCAAAATTCACTAAGTAGGAATCCCGTTTAACAAATACAAGAACAATACTTACTTATTTTTGTAATCTTAGACATCATGATAACCTCATACTAGAGCATTTTGAATAAGTATTGGACTTAACCATTTTAACATTACTAAATATCTCCGAGCAGTTCCGTCTGGACAGCTAGGGTGTAATGCTACGATATCCATGTTGTTTCATAAATGACGCGGGTTATGAATGAGTTTGTTTCTTCAATTATTATTCTTACATTCTACGCTTTCTCAAAACTCTTGTGGTTTCATAATTTTGAGATTTTTTCCCCTCCCAATTTGGTAGAGATCTGGCAAATTTCTCCCGCCATCTGTGAAGAAGGAATAATTCGAACACAGGAAGCACTTTATAACATCACTGACATAAATCTACTTCTAGGAGGGAACGTTCTACATTTCTCGATTAGGTCCACTTGAGAAAATGAAAAGGAAACAAAAATAACGGACCAAATAAGTAAATATCAGATATTATTTTTGAATCCGCTTTTGGCTGGATCGATATCGTTTTAGCACCGGTCGCATAGCAACATCATTCCGGCACGGATTTTGCTTTAATATATTTTATTATTTCACTTTCGATTCCTGACACATAATTTTAAGCTGTATGGGTAGAAGTTTCCTTATTGAAAATAAAATAACGGAAAAGAAAAGAAAATCAAAGGAAGAAAAAAGTAAAAATATTTTATGAAATATATGACGGAGGCCATTTATTTTTATATATGCATGAGGAAAGCCAAGCTCGCTCAGACACTGGCCCCACATAAACACACACATATATATATATATATATATATATATATATATATATATATATATATATATATATCTTCATGCAAATATCAGTATATGTATATATTAATTCATTCTTGCAAAAATACAGGCACACGCATCGCCCATGCAGTAATGAATTAGAGCACTCTAACGACTGACGAATGATACATCATACGCTTAAAAGCCTGCCTTCTTTTACCGAGCGCCAATAGCTCAGAGGTAGAATTGCTGACTGACGCCAATTTGGTCGGATTTCAATTCTGGCTAAAAGAAAGCGAAACAGATGTGTCTGAGGATGACTATATATATATATATATGTATATATATATATATATATATATATATGTATATATAATTCTTTCATCCCAAGGATGTCAGCACTGTCACTGGTGCGCAGTGGGTTAATGTGAAAAGAATGTGAAGAGAAAAAAAGGTACAGGGAATGTCAAAAGTAGGATAAGAGAATGATGGGAGTCAAGAAATTGCTGCACTATATTATACAAAAGAAATCTGTTTTTGAAGCAAACAAATTTTTTTTATTGAGACTTACGGTGACCATGCTCTTTCAAAAACAACATACATACATCAGTTAAAACGTGTCAAAATGTCAAAATTTTGATGTCAGGTTTAAGAAGTCATCAAATAAATCAAAGAGTAAAAGAATGATACAGGGGGCAAAATCAACCGCGAAAAGACAGTTGACTTGCTAATTAGCATGTCTTGTTCTGTCCTGATCTATTTAATAAGAATTGGAGGTGCAGTAGAAGGCCGATGTCGCAATTATTCTGTAGTCTCGAAGGCATCTTTCCTTGAAGAGTGAGGAAGTACCTGACTCTACTTTATCGACTCTCCGTATTTCCACTTCTGTATGCTACACTAATATCATTACTAAGGGTTTTTAGTTATTTTGGGGAGGCAAACCACTGAAGGTATGTTGGTACATTGTGACTTCGACCCATCTCTAGGCGGTCTCTGTAAGCGTAACTGTGAGATTAGTCAACCTGCACTTCACATCCCTTTCCTAGACCGGATGGATTTAAAATTAGATTAAAATGGCAAATTCTAAAAGGAAGACACGCGTAAGATATTTCCATGCCTGAAGAATATTCATTTCTGCGAGGAAAAGTCCAACTGTTTACCCCGAGGCGAGTGAATGTTGGATTACTCTCAAATTCCTCTTAAAAGCGATGGAATGCCTCTCCGAGGTCTAGTCATTATACAACGTGAGGGGTTTGTTCTGGATAATCTCGGCTAAACGACTCTATGGGAGCACAGGTTGAAATGCCTTACCAATAATGAGGCATCACTCACCTGCTGAATGGTGCATACTACGAGGAATCACTCATCAATCACCTGAATCCAAGAGTCTTTTAGTTCGACAAAAAATTTGTACGACGTGTTCGGAAAAATTTCAAAATTTGCATTTGCTCCGGTTTGTATGTTGAAACTCTCGATAACCCATTCTTCTAAAACAATGTTTAATCCCGTTGTGCAAGTTTATTGAAGATATCAGGAATCGCTCGATCTGCGGAAATTTATTTGACATTCAGTCCAGCTCTATTTGTAATATTGTCGTACCACCGGTGACTAACACTATGAGTTCTTTTGCTTAATGGGCGTTATGCCATTCGTGATATAGACAATGCGACAGAAGGAATTCTATAGAAAAAAGTTTATTTTTTCCCAACTGAACATGTTCTTTAGGCATCACCTTAATGTCAACTTTAGAACGGAAAGGAAACACCCCTCTCTATCATAATTTAGTCTTGCGCGTCCGTAATTTTTTTTTCTTAATCATTTCACCGCGAGCAAGGCGGAAACGCCACTGATGTGCAGGGGGTTACATAAATGTAAAAAGATTAATTAGAAAAGAGTGAGGAGTACAAACTAGTTAGAAAGAAACAATAGAAAGCTGAGAAAGCAGGTACGATGACAGATACATAGGTGGAGAGAAAGGGAAGGTTATACAGGGGAGGGGAGAGAGCAAGAGGCCAGTGGTTAGTAGATGAGTATTAACTTTGCATTTAAATTTCTGGAGGTTGTAGCCGTCAGGAAAGCAAGAATACGGGAGTGAGTTCCACAGGCGGGAAGTGCGAGAGAGGAAGCTGCAGGAGTAGAATTGTCGTCTGCGTTTGGTTAACCTGACTGTGAATGGGGGGGACCCAGTTGCCAGTCTGGTTGCACGAGTAAACACCTGTTGAGGAGGCATCAGTGACTTAAGCCCATCCGAGCTTAAGTAAAAATTTTTAGTAAAAATAGATTCATTTTGCTGATGGTTAGACATTAAGAATATTGAGAATTTGTGCATTGAAAACCGAGTCCTAAATTAGGTTATTTCAGGGTTTTTTGTCGTTAGCTTTTGTTTTCTTTCAACGTTAGCCTTTCTAGGGAAGGTATGCTCATTGGCCTCTTTTATTTTTACCCAGACATTCTTCTGCTTATTTCCCTTGTGTAACACCACAGGTGTGGATTCTCTGGTAGATGTTGAACGCCTTTAGATTTCGAGTATATTTTTTGTTTTTGTTGTTGCATAGTTGAGCGCGTGTTTGAGTAAATGGCTTGATTTATTAATGATTTATATTATTAAAGACCCACACTATTTAGTTCAGTTAAATGATGTTTCTGCCACATTTTAAAATACGTTTTAATTATTGTTTCTGCTTTGTTTCTTGTAAACAGATCTTGTGTTGATTGTGAATATTTATTAAGGCTGTAGCTATTACCCACACCCACAGGCAAACTGCACATATGGTATCTAGTTGTGACTTCATAGAGTTTCCTAGGTATTATGGTGAATATAGTAGGAATGGTAAGTAAATATATGTTGTTTTAAAGCAAGGATCGTCGCGGTATGTTTGGGTTAGTGATTGTTACTAGCTATGAATAAGTATAGATAAAGACCAGCCTTACCCATCTCCAATTGTTGGCCATTTTTAAATATTTGTGCAATAAATATTGTTGGCGTGAGTCACAGCGAATGCCTGAGCAAGACTTTATAGTATACCCGTTGAAAATGAGTTATAACAGTAACGACGAGTACTTAGAACTTATATGCGTTTTAACAGGATTTATGAGGGTGTAGAAAATCATACTGAATATACCAGATTAATATGTTGAACCACACCTATTTATCCGATAATGAAATTTCCCTCCTATATTAAAAAAAGTTAACAGAAAGTTAATTTGAGAGGTTCTTGGGAAGTTCTTAGGAGTTCTTAGAAGTTTTAGAGAGTTCTTAAAGTTTTATTGGAGTTCAGTAGAACTATTAGTTAGTTCTAGTTTGGACATAGTTGGACTAAGACAGTTGATTTTAGCCGGCAGTTAGTCGAATACTAATGAGTCAGTTTATAATGTAAGATTACCAAGTTCCTAACATTTTGGGTGCATTAAGTCGGATAGCAACCGACATAGCAAAATTATAACTTTCAGTGCGAAAACTACTCCACAACACAGATAGAAAATATATATGTTGCTTCGGCGCACAGGAGAGTAGTAACGACGAGAACTTGAACCAAGAATGTTTGAATATTTTTTATTTGTTTGTAGAAAAACAAATATATTTTTGCAAATATAGATGGTATGTTGGCTACTGTAGTATAAATAAAACAAGAGCATCAACAGCAATTGATGGAACTAAAGAAACAGCAACAAACGTTGCTTGAAATAATACAAAAAATAAACAGAAAATTCTCTAAATTCTCTTATGCAAGACGTTACAGCAAACGGCATATTGAACTTAACATAAAATCCATTTAATGGTCTTATCTTTCTGCCTAATTTCGTAGATTATAACAAATATTCTAAGAATACAGAAACTAGTAGGAAGCGTGAAACGAGGCTGGTGCTAAAAAAATTAGATCTTGTATAACATGAAAAATAATTTTGTAATTGTGTACTACCTTAAAAACTAGGAGAAATTGGTTTTAAAGACACAATACATATTCTGTTGAAAATTTTGTCTACAGTAGCTCTTTGTTTAATACAATTGGGAGATGTATGAATCACACTAATAAAGAAAACTTTATCACGTATCCTGGCGTCATAAAGAAGGAATATAAATGATTCAGACTAAATGAACTGGCGTTCTGGATATGTTTAAAGTTTAAATTTTTGTTCAAGAGTTAACAGGATGGATGTGAAATGCGGGCGTAAACTCAAAAAGAATTTGAACAGAACAATAAAATGATACCACAGGAAATATCCAACGAATCCTGACTCTGTAAAGAGATGATAATGAAAAATAAATAAAGAAGGTGTATACTTACAAGTATGACACCTAACCTTTCCTGGTCTCAAAATTATGTTGCGTGCACTAACTGGCCGTAACTTAATTAAACCTGAGTTTGCAGAGGTTCGCTTCCGTTTCGCCCCTAGTTGACCAAACACGTCAAATGTTCAGTAGAAAATCATCCACTTCCTCTTCCACGTTGTGATTTCTTCTATCAGAGAAAGCTACGGACCTGCGAAAAAATGATGGCTATCTTTGTGCTGCATTACTCCATCACTGAAAAGAAGCGGTAGTTTGGTGAACATGCAGAATTATGTCTGTTGATGTCCGAAGTAATACAGATTTTAGACTTCTCTGCTACGGTGTTTGGTCTATAAGGGATGTTTTGTGTTACTAGAATGTGGAAGAGAAAGGGACAGTCAGAGACAGATAGATTTTTTTACGCGTCTTCATTTCACGCGATCCCACGTCTGTCTCACGTCTCGTTTCTCTGACGCTTTCAATCTCTCTAACTTGGTTTTCAAACCAATAGTTTTTAGTTGAAATTTTTTCTATATGGCGTGGGGTGGTAAATGATAAGAATGTCTCTCCATTAAAATTTAACATCAACTTCGTGTATCTGGCTTAGATCACCCGTGTACAATTCTCGCTATGCTGGACGCTTGGCGAAGCGATTCTGTTGATTCTATATATTCCCCCATCAGCGTAAACTACAAGTACATTCTTACGTGGGTGGCCCCTTTAAAAGATTTAGCGGTAATTTTTCACATTCTGTCGAGCCTTTATATTCTTCTTCGAGAGAGCGAAAGTAGGAGCAATAGACAACAAGGACGAAGAAAAAAACAAAATTCTCTCTGTTTCATAAAGCAATCTGTATTGTTATTTTTTTGTTATTGTTTTTTTTGTGTGTGTGTGTAAAATTGTTATATAATAAATGTCACCGCGTAAATGTCTTTTGTTTCACCTCTGTCTTTTCTCGTCTACACTTTCTTTCTTCCTATCTATCTATCTATCTATCTATCTATCTATCTCAAACCCTCCTAAAACAAAGAAAACAGTTGATTTTTCATGAAGAGGAAAAATATACACGCAGAGATATTCTCTATCTATTCCTTGTTCGAATCCAGCGTCAGTCGATACTCATTTTAATGCGTGTGCATAAGGAACACTTAGAGTGTTACACAAGCAATAGAAAAATGAACAAAGGAAAGTTACAGATCGAAGACGACTGTCCTTTTATGAATTCGAAATGCTACAAGTGTGGTAAAGTAGGATATATAAAGTCCCCCTGCAAAACTAAACCAAGAAGAAATTATCACAAAAAATAGCCAGGGAATAAATAATCACCAAATTCACATGAGAATTTGTGAATTTGAAAATAATGTCGATGCTAAAATGCTACTATACATTAGTAGTAATATCATAATAACCAGTGACGCTATATGGAAAACAACGGAAGTCCTATATTAAGGACTTCCAAGCTCGCGATTATTAACTCAGGTGAGAAATTATTTTTTCTATTGGTTAAATAACTTGTAATGTATCATTTCTTAGTAAGTATGTAAAAGCTAGGGCATGCGTTATAAAATAACACGACTTTACTACTTACTGATTTGTTGAATTCATTTGGCATTTGTACTTGGGCTATAAACGCAGTTACGGTCATATCACGTTGAATACACCGGTACTTGCTCGAAAACCGATGTTAAGCAACGTTGAGCCTGGTCGGTACTAGATGGGTGACCGTTTGGTAATACCAGGTGCTCTAAGTAATTATTGACGGATGATGTCTGTTGTGGTGCAGTGGATATCGGCTCGGAAAGAGGAATCGGTGAGCCGAGTTCGATTTCCAGTCAAAACACTCTGCATTCACTTACGCACTGGTACCCTTGGGGAAGGTATTAATCCGTCCCTTCACTCCAGTTATGGGTTAAATATCTGAGGCCTGCTGTTCATGCGATCCGTGGCAAACTTCTACGCCGATTATTTGTTATCAGCAGTTCCAAAAAGTGTGGATGGTGCTACACAAGCCTTCACCACTCTAATCAATTCTTTGTGTGGTAGTCTAACTGAGGTTAGACACTCCTACGTCGAAATCGACGGGAGAGTCCATAATATATATATATAAACAGTAAAAATTCATAGTTGGAATTGTCAAATGTTTTTGGGTGTTCTGTCGAATGATTTCGATCAATGATCAAAATTCAGAGTGAATTTTTAAGTGAATAAAATGTTACAGGCCAGCATTTAAACTGAAACGGAGCGTACTATTCACAACATTAAATCAAGTCAATAAATTATTCAATATACTTGATAAAATAGGTGTAATTGAAAAGATTAAGCATTCAAATTAGGCAGCACTAGCAGTTTATGTAAAGATAAATATGAAATTGTGCTGATAAATATGAAATTTGTGCTGATTTTTGACTGGGTTGAACAAGTGTTTATAACCCCAGAACTATAACTACCGCGGTCAAAGTAAATGTTTGCTACGTTAATAAACTTTCGAGGTTGGATTTTCTGCAAGCTATTTAAAATATTGGCTGAAGAAGAATGTTCAGTGTTAACTATAAATACGCAAAATAAGATTTTATAAGTTTAACCGATTTTCTCTTTGCATAAATGTCTATCCAGCTATTTTTCAACAAGTTATTTTTTTGAGTATACTAACAATTGACTGGTTTAACATACGCCCATGTTATTTTTTCATGTATTTTTTCTTTTTTGAAATTGTCAACTATAATTCTACTAGACTTTGTCTTCCTTTCTTTTCTTCTTTCTTTCTTTCTTTCTTTATTTCTCATCTACCACATATTTTTTCCTTGTTCATATCTTTTTCAGGAGGTGCGGTTGACCTGTCACTAGAGAAGGCACTGCATAGCAATTTTCGAATAAATGTTTCGCATATAGCTGTTGTCTTTTCACTCAAGCCGGACACCTTTCTTCGAAGTGGTTAAATTATAAAAGATGATTTTAATTGTGATTTCTGATTATTTGTTATATTCGGATTAAAATTAGGTAACCTGCCAAATCTTCAAAAACTTATGCTATGTTAAAACTTAGTGTAATTAAAAAACTTATCACTTTTTTTCATTAAGTCCTACTATCATTCTGTTCATAATCCTCTCACTTTTATTGAGCAGGAGTAGAAGATCATTCATTTGTTTACTCTTTACGAAGGTGTCCGCAGTTATTTCTTCTCATTAAATTTTAGTAATGATGTTCCGCGTCCTTTCTTAGACGTGGGTGGACGGTAGCACCGTCTGTTCATACTGAAGATACCGAATTGACAGTTTTCTAGCCGCTGCTTCCGGCTAATAGTTAAGTGCCTTAACTTTTGCATAGCATCTTGAATGACTGCTTTTCTCAACAATTGCATGATATCGAATTCTTTCAGTACTATGACGAGCATGAATGGGTGTACCTGCAAGCGCTATCGGGGTACAACCATGAGCCATACTCTGCTGCAGTTTGCGCCAGTTCCCTTCTTATACATGTCGTAGTTAATTACCATCTGCTATCACTAATTGTGGCCTCTGCTTACGACCAAAATTAGTATTGACAGCTAGAAATACAATGCTAAATAATCCTACACAAAAATTACCAAACCCCTTAATATTCCCTTCACTATCATACGTGGTACACGTAAAAAGTTTTGGGATGTGGAATCATTTCTCCACAAAAGGGTTCCTGACATCCTAGCTTATTGAAGAACTAAACTGAATCCCACAATTTACACCTCTGATTTCTCTATTCCTTCGTATCTTTTCTTATTTAGGAAGAACTCAAGTGTCTACATGCATGCCCCGGAAGTATACGCCATCGGACATCTCCCTCTGCCTGCGTGGTTTCTCTTGAACTTCTGACCATTCATACATGTGTCTCTGTCTCGCTCTACTAAACTCAGCTATCTATTCTTTCTCTGTCGCTCTTTTTCCTCCCCTGACTATTCCTTGCTAGACAGTATCTCTGTTAATATATGTAAGGCCATTCACTCTCACACGTTTGCTAATATATTCCAGTTCTGTGGCTTAATGCCAGTATCAGTTAGCTCAACTTTGCCATCACTCAGTATCCTTGGCAAGTAGTGTATTTCCCCAAGCTCTTCCCCTGTATCCTTGAAGGACAAGACTCTTTACTTATATTTGATACTCTTCTATCCCTGTCTCCCGCCATGCCATTCAACTTTTCCCTCTTGGAAACACTGATCATGCTGTGGTTTCTATATTTTCTCCATTTTTCCTTCCTCCAGGAACCTTCTGGAGGGAGGAGAATTTCTTACTCTCACTAAAGACCGGACTGAGAATCGTTCTGTGTGATGTCCCTTAGAAAAAGAGTTTAGTCGCCCCGTTAAAGATTACGCTGTTTCGGAACACCTCCTGGGTGAACGCTGGCATCGAATCTTTCATCTCAGCAAGAAAGTTTCGAAGTAAACCTCATTCGTGCCCCTGGTTTTCTGTTGCTGGCTTGACCACCCTTGCTTACAAGAACCACTTCTTGTTTTATCGCAGCAGCGCGTCTGACCATAATAGATGCCTCGGTTTGTGATAAGTGCAAGAGTGTCTTAAATAATGCTAAGCTATTGATAGAATGGAGCAGCATATAGCAGCACGCCAATTCGGCACCAAAGATTACAGGTGGTGCTTCAAAAGTGTGTTAAATAATATATTTATTAATGAATAGATTTGATGTCTTTGCAGGCACAGAGAACAAGGTCGCGTGCTTTGCTCGAAGATTTTCCTCCAACTTCACATTTGAGGCATCTGAAATATCCATATTCGACTTTCCACCTAGAACTGAGGCTCAGTGACGTATACATACCCACCTGGCTAGTATCTAAACTAATTGCAAAGTTTTACCAACAAAAGACGAGTAGAGGTGACAGAAGTTATCATCACGAAGAAATGCGCTCCTAAACTCTCCTCTCATTTTCATACTCTTCAACTACTGCTTTTTACATTCCGTCTGCAGGATGTCATCAGACCCCGATAATTACCGCCCTATCGGCCTCATACTGATTTTTGACATCGTGTTATAGACTATTATCAATGCTAACGTGGTTCAGCATCGAAAACCCCAAAGCCTATCCTCCGACAAACATTATGGCTTCCACTTCACCAGCTCTACCGGTGATATGCTAACAACCATCACCGAATATATACAACAGATTTTCGATGAGAACAGCAAACCCCAGAGGTTGCCTTGAATATCTCCAAAAGCAGTTGACACAATCTGGCACGTTGAACTTCTGCGCAAGCTACAGGGATATGTTATAACTGGACTTTATTTTTAATCTCATCTAAGTGTTCCTATCAAATCGTGTTATGAAGGTCGTACTAAACTGGCATGCTTTCAGATTATATCATACGAACGCAAATGTTCCTCAAGGCCAAACGCTTTTACAGACCTTCATCGCCGACATCCCTGATTTAATCACATCCCCAGTCAGTATCTACGCTGACAAAATAACTATTTACTCTATATTTATTCTAAGGAATCTACCAGGGTGACAAAGTAAAACCTCGCTGCTTATATTCAATTTTTAATAAGACTGGGGTAGGAAATAGCACGTAAATTCTAATGCTTCCTAAACAAAGCTGCTACACTTTAACCACCATAGACAATATTTTAACCCCTCCCATCATCATCCATCACGCTAATCACTTGGAAAACAATACACTGCGCATCCTCATCCTCCTTCTTTCAGTGGAGGTCTAGTGAAACGACAACATTGAATCAATAGCTAAATCTACTGCTAGGAATGTTGGGTAGCTGTGTCGGGCTAAGAAGTTTTTTTCGTCTGAATCACATATTTGATGACATAACTGGTCGGCTGTCCCTACTATTCATATTGGAGTTCTCGACAAAATTCAAAGGAGAATCTGTAATGTCAACGATTCCAACCTGGAAGCTTGACTCAAGTTATTTTCTCACCGACTAGGTATGGCTTACCTCTGTCTTAACTACAAATATTTTCATGGCTTCTGGTTCAACGAGCTTAGCTCTATGGTATACTCTGTGGTATACACTCTACACGATTTTGCTCGAGCTACTACACTGGCAATATATTCTACCTTTTTACAGTCAAAACAGTGAAATGTAACCGCCACTATTACACTATCAGCTACTTTTCTCACACGTGCCCTCTGTTGAACCCCCTTTAGTATGCTTTTTTCCCTGATAGCTACAATCTCAAAGAATTTAAATGCAACGTCAGTTAACATTTCCTCTCCGTTTCCCATCCATTCCTTATCCTTTCCACGAACTTCCACTGTATCTTACTTTGTCCCTTTGCGCTCTACTCTCACGTTACTCTCTTCACAGCAGTATCCCCAATTTTCGCCTATCCATTCTCCGATATCCTCTAAAACTTGTTCCTTTTTCTATTTTTGCCTCCTCTGCGATGTGCGTTGTGGTCCAGTGGATAGCGGCTCGGAACGAGAAATCGGGGAGCCGAGTTCGAATTCCAGTTGAATTCATTGCATTCACTTACGCGCAAATACCCTTGGGAAAGGTATTAATCCGTCTTTTCCTTCCAGTTATGGGTTAAATAACAGGACAGATTGGGTTTTATACCCTTGGCCGGCAACCGGTCTACCGCAGAAAGCAATGGCAGAAGATTACCCTACTGTGGGGTAATCTTCTGCCCAGTCAGTCATGTCTCTTTCGAGATATGATCGCCCAAGCGTGTTTCACGTATGGCACTTAAATGACTGACTGCACCATTTACAGTGCTCACTTGTTTAGGGTCAACCGATTTTAATAAAATGAATTTATGGATATCACGCTTTTCAGATGTCGATTTTGTAGAGGTTTATCGTGTTTATGTATCAATTAAAATGTATATCTGAAGAACAATATATAGGGTATATAAAAAAATCTTTGAAAACAAATGTGAGTACTAATTAAAACTTAGTGAGAAACAGTGCAAGTTGTTATTTTGCAAAAAGTAAAATACCTAGAACAAATTCTTAACAAAAAATTGTCAATCTGATTCGGCTAGAACGTGTGCATTTAAGAATATACCTGCGCCAAGAAACGTGATTAGGTTACAAACTTTGATGAAATAAATAAAATACTAACCAAACTTATCATAAGTGAACTACAATTCAAAAGCAAAAATTTTAGTAGCTTCAGATACCAGTGCTTACAGTTTAGGAGTAATGATTTTTCACTCTACAATCATCAGAAATTAAAAAAAAACACTCTATAGTCAGATCCGAAAATAGATGTGTTCATTATATTTGCAGTGAAATTCTTCAGAAATTCATTGGCGGAAGATATTTTTAGTTGCAGACACACCACAGACATCTGTACTAAATTTACTGTTAGAAGACGCAAATCCTACGCACACAGAATATAGATTACAACGACGGGGTACCGTCTTATCAAGTTACAATTTAATGACAACATTTAAACATGTAGATGGATAAATAAGATTGAAGTAAAATATATTGAACTGTTTCATTGCCGCACTAAACCTGAAATTAAAATACAAAATATATCATGCAGTGTAGTATCTGGATTACCAGTTATTCCGGAAGAAAGAAAAGAAATATACAACAAAAAGAATTTTTGCCGGAATAAAAAAGTCTAATAAAATTAAGAAAGGAACCACTACAGTCTAAAACGCTTACTCGCAGGACAAAAGGTAATACTCAATAATTTTTCTAGTAGACATCTGGGAATTTCAAGGATGAAATCTTCTATGAGAAGCTATGTGCACTGGACAAAAATAGATTAAGACAGAAAAACTAGTAAAAGCCTACGAAGTAAGAAATACAAAGGTAAGTATCTTGAGAACTCGCCAGAAAGTAGAGGTTATACAAAGAGATAAGAAATAAAATAAAATATTTAATGTTGAATTTATTAAGGACAGAATTATCAAAAAGTAGGATGTTGTGGAATATATATAACACCACCGGTAATTAAAATAAACTAGGATAGTGTCATAAATAAAGAACACTAATAGTCAAAAACCGTTTTTATCGGTTTTCAGTGTATTTCTAACAGATGTCAAGGTGATTGCCTAAGCAGTAATTTATATTATAAATTTAGAAATCAAGTTAATATATATATATATATATATATATATATATATATATATATAAAGAGATTATCTTTCTAAACTTATTTATTAATAGAAGTTTATCTGTGTGTGTGTATATGTGTGTGTGTCTGTTACCTATAGACTCCGAAACTGCTGAACCGACTTTCTTGAAAATTTACACAGTTGTACTATCAGCGTCTGCGAGTGTTCTTAGCTAGGTTTTGTGTCAAGGTACTCCCGGTAAATATCAAAAATCGATAATCGAAAACATCGGGTTACAGAAGGATTGGTCTGATTTTAATCAAATTTGATACATTCACAGACAAAGACAGAAGAAACGATATTCAGAAGTTTCAAGGTTGCAGTTCTTACAATAGTGCAGAAAATTGATAATACACACACACACACACACACACACACACACACACACACACACACACACATATATATATATATATATATATAAGGCAAGATGTTTGTGTGTATGTCTGTTTGTCTGTATTTTTTCAGCACTTTTATTTTAGTTTTTGCATTGGTTTGGCTCTCAGTAGGTATAATTGCAGTTTTTAGTTTCAGCCATGATACCATTTACTCATAGGACTTATTTAGCCTTCAAAATTCAGTTTACGATGAAAAAAACTTATTTGATATCGATAAAAGGACTTGCACCCATTAATTTTCCTTAAGTCTACGATTTCGTTTTAACTGGAACCAACTATTGCTTTTTAATTTTTCGTCCCAACGTCCAAAGAGTCTGAGCTCCAGGACCATGGATTAGTTTTAAAGCTTTCATTACTCCCGAGTAACGCCGGGCTATACTGCTAGTACTTAATGTTAGAATGAGGTAGAATCGGACTGGATACCAGTGAAATCACAATTTTAGGCGTAGTGCCAGATTAATATATTCTACATATCGATTATCTCATGACACTTTACTAGAGTTCAATGGATAACAACACACACAATTATATATATATATATATATATATATATAATGATTCTGTGTGTGCGTATTTGCGTATGCATTCGTGTCCGTATATGGGTGCGGGTTTATTGTAATATATATTTCTTTTGAGGGAATCAAAAATATTTGGCACAGCTACTTCAAGGACAAAAAATATCTTGATCTATTTTAAGCTAAAAGCAATCTTCACACCAATCTCTCCACTAATTTAATCCCGTCTTCTATTATAAGAATTAATGGACATCGTCTGTTCACAACTAAGTTGTTTTCATAGTTTATATTGTTATTGTCATTTATTGGTTCCTTCTTCTTCCTAACATAATCTACAAACAAAAATTTCGTCAAATTACCAAAGAATGTGAGAAAGACAATAGAAGGAAAATATTGACAAATTATACCTGATTGCTTTTGAACGATTTCGCTCACATTGTGCACGACATCCGATTTGCGAAAACTGATTAAATTTATCCACACGCATAACATAATTTAGGCTTATATTGTAAGTTTATTTCTTAATATATACCACGAGGTGTTCATGTTGAATTATGAATAAAGACATAAACATACAAGAGAAAATTTGCGTTAGTGTCAATCATATAAACATTAAATTTTCCGATTTGTATTTGGGATAAATTTAGCAATCCTCCAATGAAACAGATCAATTCTACCTGCTAGCCAAAAGTGAATTGCATGATATATTATAATTGTCTCTTACTCGTTTTCTTCTCTCTGAAACCGAAATGCAAACACAAAATGTCTAAGTATTTTGCTTTAATGAACAACATATCTCAGAATAGGAATCAAATAAGCAATATAAATATATAAAAATATTAAAACATTCACGGATTCACAGTGTATTCTGTTCAGTCTTCAAATTTTATATCTAATATTTCTTTTCAATATGTTAGAGGCCATGCCTCTCCACAACTTCTTATCAGTCGCTGTTAAAGTAACATTTGATCCTTTTCTAAACTTCTGTGTTTCTTTTCTGCGATCTCTTCTCAAAAATATGTTTGTGTTACGCGTATTTTCACACTACATCAGTAACCACAAAACGCTCTAAATTCTGTAGACACACTTTCCTCCATATGTTTTCCTTTTTATCACCGTTTTACTGCCAGTAAAGCAGTAATGCCACTGGTGCGCGGTGAGTTACGTGAGAGGAGAGCGAAAAGAAAGAGAGACAAGGTATATGGGTGTGTCGGAGAAAGCGTAAGTGAAAGATGCGAATACTGATGCGCACGGCGTTGAGTGAGAGTAGAGAGAGAAGAAAGAAGAGAAAGTTAAAGACGGTAGAAGTGAAAAGATAAGGGAAAGATGAGAATCAAGGAGATAATAGATGGCAATTGACGCTGCAGTCTAAACACCTGAAGAGTGTGGCTATCACGGAAACAAGTATACAGAAGATATTTCCACAGGTGAAATGTGCGAGAAAATAAACTTTTGAGCACTAGTGTCTGTTACATTTGATTTTTGGCTGTAAAAGGGTGGAACCTAGTTGCCAATTTAATAGTTTCGAGTAAATTTCCGTAAAATGGGTACTAAAAAATAAGCTTGTCAGAGCAAAAACAGTGAACAAAAGTTTTGGTTTGTTGGTTGTTTTGTTTTTTTGGGCATATCAACCTCGGCGTGTCATTTATTGGCAACTAAATTTTATTTATTTATTGCTGGTAATACCTTTTTCTTTCAACAATTTATTGTTTTTATATACGTTTTGTGTCTAGTAATACTTTTTTTTCTTTTCGAGTATCAAAATTCATTGGGAATGTTTTTAAGGGCACAGTCCCCAGATCCTACCCTTGTTATTTAACCCATAACTGGGGGAAGAGACGGATTAATACCTTTCCCCAGGGTACCAGTGCTTAAGTGGATGCAGGGTATTCAACTGGAATTCGGACTCTGCTCACCGATTTCTCTTCCCAGCCGATATCCGCTGCACCACAACGTACACCCGTCAGTAAATGCTTACAGCACTTGGTGTTCCCAAACGGTCACCCATCTATGTACTGATCAGGCTCAACTTCGGTGATCGAGCGATAACCGGTGTATTCAACGTGATAGGTCGTAAGCCTGTAGAAAAGACAAAACTAAACCACATACTCTCGTTGAGAAAGAGAACCAAATACAACTGCTTAATCAATGTGGTGCAGTGATATCGACTCGGAACAACAAATCGGGGGGCCGAGTTCGAATTGCAGTTGAATTCCTTACATTCACTACGCACTAATACCCGTGTGAAAGGTATTAATCCGTTTCTTCCCTGCAGTTATGGATTAAATAATAGGACAGATTGGGTTCTATAGCTTTGGCTGGCAACCAGTCTACCACAGAAAGCAATGGCAAACTATTGCGGGATAAACTTCTGCCCAGTAAGTCATGTCACTTTCGAGACACGATCGCCCAAAGGGTGTATCACGTATGACACTGAACTGAGTGACTTGGGATCAGTTACACTGGAGATCCTCCTTTGGATTTCGTTGAGAACAACGAGATATATCGTTGTCGTCGTCGTCGTCGTCGTCGTCCAGCGGCCTTGGTCGAGATAGAACTCACTCCACCCCTCCAGTATTCCCTGTGCATTTGAAACCCTGGCGCAGTTTTTTTATAGCAAAATTCATAATCTTGTCAAATTGCTGAATACTTGATGCTTCGCCAAGTGTGTTTTTATTGTGAGTCCAACACTGGGTGGGTTGTTTCCAGGGCCCCATCACGTTATTTAACTCATAACTGGAGGGAAGTGAAGAATTAATACCTTTCCCAAAGGTACCAGTGCTTAAGTGAATGCAGGGTGCTCAACTGGAATTCAAACTCGGCTCAATGATTTCACTTTCCAAGCCGACAACCACTGCATCACAACACACATCCGTCACTGAACGCTGACAGCGTCTGGTCTTCCCCAAGCGGTCACCCATCTAAGTAATAACCAGGCTCACGTTGTTTAACTTCGGTGAACGAACGAGAACCAGTGTATCCAACCCGATATGCTGAGATGAGTAGCAGCAGACATGACAAGAGTATTCAATGAACGGACGAATGGTATATTTTCATATGGCCAAGATGCATTCTGACAAGAAAAGAATCTTCCTTTTGTCGGACACACAATGACCCGGCCTTTCTAGCATTAGCTATTGACGTGATTTAGTCGTCCTGTTAAGTTCGACTGAGGGAGTGAATTCAAGCATGCTCAGTGTATCGTTTTTTGGAAGATAAGCGTGATCGATACTGATGAGAGGTAGGAGAGTGTGTCTATGAGGGTTTAAGGGGGAAGCTTCGTTTTGGATGCATTAAAATTTATAACCCATTTCTTGCCCCAGTCAACCACAGATTGAAGGTCATTTTAAAGAGCAGCTGCGATATGCGCAAGGAATTCTGATTTCATGGGTACGTATCCTACTTTATTTTCGTTTTTCTCGTCCTGTTCACTATATACTCAGCTTTTTTCAATGGACGTACATCACTGTCGTTTCAAACCTAGTCTACATTTATGAGAATATTATTCTGTATAATAAGACAATATAAGATACCGTAAACACTTGCGTATCATTTGATTTCAAAGACCTTCTTTTGGAGCTAATTTTAAGGTAGTCCCCATCATACACGAGATATAAAATTAGCGTGTATCCTAGCAGTATATACACTAATTTTATGCCTCGTTTATTAAAATTAGCATTCGAGTGTATATGGTAGATATCTGCTCAGAACTCGTTTTCGTGTTTCTTACACAATTTTATTAACTCGTAATAATGATTTTTGCAACTATTCTTTCGATAATTCGAGATACCTTCGCACGTTTGTGGAACAATTTCTTTCACCTTTTACTACATGAAGCTGAGAATATAATTTTTATGCGTGTCCGATTTGTGCGTCCCCAAATTATACTACATATTTTGGTCTGCTTCTTTACCTGAAATTTTTTTTTCTTATTGGTGTTAATAACAGATATTCCTTTCTTCTTGCTTTCCTTCAATGCATTTTCTAAGATTTATTTGATTTTGCCTTCTCAGTCTACCATCAACACATCATAACTAAAAATGAAATTTTCTTCAGTGCTGTTTCTTAGATCTTCTGGCTGAAAATTTGATTACAGGGATAATAACAAATGACTCCGGAAAGAAGATATCATTCAGTCTGTAATAAAGTGGGTCTATAATTAAATCACTGCAACTATTTGCGAATAAGAATTGAGAATTTCTTAATGAGATTTTCTTACCTACCACTGGATAAGGAAACGTATATCTGACCTTAATAATGTGTAGTGCTACGTCTTTTGAATTTTTATGAATGAGGGAAATTGATAATAAGTAAAAGAAACTGTTATTTTCCCTGCGAGAAAACGTGGGAATATTTTTAATGTCGACATTTTCATTTCTCTATATGTAAAAATATAAGCGTCAGCAGCATTGAAATATTTACACTTAGCATTTTAAGCATTTATTTATTTATTTCCTGCGTGTGTGGTTGTTTAATTTTATATACACTAAAACAAAATGTAACGATTACTTGATTGATTTTTTTCAACGTTCTGCAGGTTATTTAAATCCATAAAATATTTCTATATTCGGAAAAAAATTTTGGAGATATTTAATGAATTAAGGATACACATTCTACTATTCAAACCATAGTTGAAAATAGAAGTGGCTTCATATATTTTCCAAGAATATTTCGGTTAAGGGAGGAAAAACAGAAAACAACTGAAATGTGGTTCTACAGAAGGATGCTGCGAATATCATGGATCGAGCATGTGTGCAATGATTAAGTTTTAGGAAGGATGTAATTGAAAAAGTAAATTAACACTGAACATCAGGAAGAGACATGACATGAGGATAGAACGTTTAGAAAAACTGATATTCTATGGCCGGACAGAGGGAAAAAGAGACAATCGAAAGCAGCGGATAACATATTTGACGAGCTCGAGCAGGTAGATAGAGGAGCAGGTTTTGGATGAGGTAACAAGAAAAAATGTGCTAAGTGCCACCAGGGATAGGGAGACGTGGAAAGCGATGATCACCTACGTTCCGAAGCGATATGACACTTAAAAGAATAAGAATATAATGAACACTGTTGAACTTGAAAACACGGATTTCAGTTTTCTTGCCGTTATCCATGTACACATACAGCACATGATATTCCGAAGCTGTAACACTAGATCAGTATCTAGGCTCGAATTTGGTTTAATTCGGTGATAGGGTGAGAACCAGTGTTTCAATGTAATACGGCCGTGAGACTCTCTAATTTTGGACCCATACAGTTATTACAGTTTCGCGGTCTTCGGCATATTTTGAGAGTCATTATTTGTGATTTTGATGTCTTCCTCTTAGATTGAACTATTCCGGTCATTTGATATCGGCATCTTAAAAATGAGATTTCTTCCCCAAGATTTTCTACTGTTGGCATCATTTTAAAATTTTTTCTGATAATTCTCTCGAAACACGAGAAATAGTTATTTGAGGAAATTTGATTAGGTTGGACACGACAATCTGGTACCAAACGAACATACTAGCATCACCACCCCGAACTACTAATGCATGAAATAAAAATCATCAGTTCACCTTGACTGCTTCTAGATGTTCATAGAGATTGCATTTCTAGAAAATCACGGCAGACTGCTGAATTTTATTTCATGCATTAGTAGGGGGATATAGTGATAATCGTAAAGAAATCGTAAAGACGACGTATATGTTTTCAGAGAACGCGTGAAAAAATTCTAGGAAGACCTTATTTGCTTTGTTTCGGTTAATTTGCACAACGACTTTTCATTTTGAATTAAGGGATCTAATTTGTTTCTTCATTGATGACATGACTGACAGTTGAAATGCTGTCACCAATAAAATCCGCGATCTCTCTTTAAGGTTTGCCAGTGTGTTCATTTTGTTTTTAATCTTTTCACGCCAAGCAAGGCATTCCATTGCCATTATAGCGCAGGGGGTTACATAGGGGAAGTTGTGAGAGAGTGATTGGATGTAGGAAATGTCAGAAGGAGGGTGATAGACGAGTAAGGAAATGTGTTTGAGAGAATGTGTGATGAAAGAAGGTAAAATAAAGCAGTTAATTTGCACAAAGGTGTATATTTATATATACATATTTAATTGGAGTAGATAGACTAAACTATCGCCCGGTTTCATACTCCACCTACGTCTCTATTGAACAAGTGAAGTGGTTCATCCCTTGTTCCCTGTTTAGGATGTGATTTCCGGCTTCCCCTTTTCCAATGTTTTCACTCTTACGTAGCTCCCTGCGCATCAGTGGCGTTACCGCCTTGATTGGGGTGATATGATTAAAAAAAGAAGAAAAAAACATATACCGATATTATATGTATAAAAGTATACAGCCAATAGAGACAATCTGTTTTATGAGTGATCGTGCGATTGATTTCACCCATGAAACATAAAGTCTCTTTTAGGTGAATGTCATTATTTTCACGCTGTTCCTTATATTGAGCAAGTAACCTATAAATATAACATATTTGAAACTATTTTTAAATTATAAACACGTAGACACATGTTTTTAATTTTCTTTACATTGTAATGCTTTCAATACAAGTGAAACATTATTCCACTAAGATTGTTAGCGAATGTGATAAAAAAAAAATATTAAGAAGATACAAAATTTTAAAAAAACAGAAAAGAACAATTAACATTGCATTTAAATCTTTGATCATCGAAGATGACTGGAAAGCAAGAAGCCAGAAGAGAACTTCACAAAAATAAGTGAGATTAACGATACTGTTACCATAGAAATTACACCAATTCAACTGTAACATAATGAGAACTTGACGCCATATTAGTACTGCTTCAATTATTTTCATTTCTACGTCTTTCTGAATCACCCAACAACAGGCTTCCTAAATCCCGCTTTCATAATTTAAAGTAATTTACTTCCCTGTTTAATCTGCTCTTATATTTATTGGGAATATACGTGCCTCAGAGAAAAGCTTTCTTTTTTTACTTTTATAACCCGTGTTTGGCCTGTTTATTGTTAGACTTTTTGCTAATCCTACCATTGAAATTATAACATTTTTTATTGTTAAATTCGTACTTAGCATAACGTTTCATAAATTGAGTTAGTTCGGTTATTTCAATTTTATTCTTTCTTATTGAAGTGTATAATTATTTTAAAAGTAAGATTTCTATTAATTTCATTTTTATTTATTCAGAAAGCTAAACTAAAATGCTAACAAATGATTACATAAATGTTGAATACATGTTATAGTTTTAATTTTTACTATGTAGGTAGAAAACAAAAATAGAAATGTACAATGATGAACACATACAATTATGTCATATCTGATGACCATAGTTAGCGCTTTTGATGGTTTCCGATTGTCATTAATCATTCGTCGCCTCAGATGACGCTGATAAGAGGACTAATGTGATTAAGAAAATCTTTTATCGTACATTTCAGACAGTAAGTAATACCTGTTTAAAATTAATTAAAGTAAATTTAAATTTGCTAATTTTAATAAAATAATGTTTCAGCGAAGTATATTGTATTTTGCAAGATTTTTTTTAAAACCGAGAATTGGCTTAATGTTTATTAAAAGTGAAAATTGGCGGAAAAATTATTTTTCTTTGAAATAAAATAATTTTTAGATTCAAATCAAGATAATCTCGGTTTGAAATAAGCCAGTTAATTTCGCTTGCTGGAATTAGTAAATTTAATCTCTTTTATTTAAAACTAAAATTAAAACACGGAGAACTTTTTTTTTATTTGTAAAAAATCTATTTAAATTTAGGTATCGAAAATGATTGGCATTACCTTATTTTTTAGTTTAAAAGATTTAAGAGAATGAACATTTATTTGTTCCAATAATAACCTAAAATCTCTTTTTAAAGTACTCTTTGATTTTATGGCATTCTATCACAATATTCTTTTGAAATTTCTATCCACTACCATTTCACAAACATGTAAAAAAAAAACAAAAAAAAACACTGATACCAAAGTTTGAACTTTTCGCAGAGGTGTGAAAGAATTTGTAATCAAGTACTAGGTGCTCGCAAATACTAAAAAAGTGTTTTGCGGACCAGATTGCTTCTTTAATATTAGGCATGGTGTTAGGACATCACTGGTCCGGTCAGGACCGCGTGTCAGAGGTTTCCGACACCTGCTCTAAACCTTCATCTGCTGAGTCATCAATACTATCAATCATGTGCAATAAATGACCTTCACTATCATCCATGTCATGGTGGTAATGAATGTAGTAACCAAAGCTAAAAATGTTTCAAAAATAAATAATATAGGCAGAGATTGTGTATACTGAATCAATAATAATAATAATAAGACAAAACAAAATAATCTCACGATTTGAAAGTCTGCTTTTACAAATTTGTAAACTTATCCATAACAAACGTTACGTACAAAAGAATGCAGTACAAATTATTCCTGCTTATTAATAGGTAGCTCAGTTTATATGATGTACAAGATGTTAATAATACTTTTTACGTTATATATATATATATATATATGTGTATATATATATATATATATATATATATATATAAATTCACATAAAACTTAGTTGGGAAATAGAAATTGTCAACATGTCATTTTAAGGCATGCATTCTTCGACCAACTTCGAATGAGGGAAAATTCTAAGCCCAGAGGTTGGCTTAAGTAAAGTAGGAAGTTGGGATGTATTGGTTTTATTTGGGTTAGGTTAGGGGGAAGATATTTAGTAGTAATGTCCTTTTTGGTAGTAGGAGGTATGTGGCTTGATCCTTGAGTTAGTAGTGGTAGGTGGTGGAGAAGTAACTGCTTTGACAAATTTTTGAAATAATTTATTGGGACCAACTTGGAGAATAGGAAGATTATTGTAATTTATACTTATTTCTATGGCGATACATACTTATGATCTCGCTTCCATTGTTCAGTAGTATATTTTGGTCTTGAAATTTTAAAATTGTAATTTTTTCTGGTAAACATAGATTACACCTATCTCTTAACTTATTAAGGGTCCTAGTCTTACCTACGAGTTTCCATTTATCTGGGGATCTAAGTTATTTTATTTTAATTCCCAGTATTTTAAGAAAGGGCTGTTTGGTATTTTCAACTATGTTTGGTGAGGAGTGCCTATGCGTATAAAGTCGTTGCTTCCAATTTACAGCCAAAATTCCGATATAACCATTACACCTCTCCTTATTTTCCTTACGGAAGATGGTAGCTTACTAATAAATTCCTTCCCTTAGCCTAACCCAAATAAAACTAATATATCCCAAACCCCTCCTGTACTTAAGCTAACATCTGGGCTTAAAATGTTTTTCCACATTCTCTGTTTATAAGAAGTGGAATAACGTGTACCTTAAATGACATGTTGAAAATAGCTATTTCCCTACTAAGATTTATCTGAATTTACAGATAAAAAAACAAATATCCTCTCTCTAAATTGAATCGGTGTGCATTGATCTCTCTACTGGATCAGTTTTAATTTTTTAGCGATATTCCTAGGATACTCCTGAAATATTTACCAACATTATCCCGGATTTTACCAATCCTTCTTGGATTTTACTGCCGCCCCGTTGTATATATATGTATATATATCCTTTAGTCATTTTCATGGAGAAATAAACAATAGCAAGGCAGCATCGGCTCAATTCATTCTCTTTACTACTTGTTATTAAGCTTTACTACTATTTATGAAAGCTCTTATTGCGTGCTTTCTCATTAACAGTGCTTTAATCATACCTGGCTATCATAATAAAATTTGTTTTGCATATATATATATATATATATATATATATATATATATCCGCAGACAGATCTGTTTCGCAGCTCATTAGTACGGTTAGACATCCGATTGCTTTTACCCAGAATGGAAAACAGACCGAATTGGCGTCAGTCGGCGATTCTACCTCTGAGCTATGGTCACTCTGTTGAGGAGGCAGACTTCTAAGCGTATGATGTATCATACCCCAGTAGTTAGTGTGCTCCAATTCATTACTGAATGAGCGATATATATATATATATATATATATATATATATATATATCCGGTCAGGTTCAGTGAATTGTATACTTTTTTATACCTTAATGTAAGATAATTATAGGTACATCAATAGCTTTGTTGCCGTCATTTTAGACGGCATGTTGATATAAATATTTTACTGATATTTTTGACGCCACGGTACCACAATAATTCTCAGTGATAATATATTACATATTCGTAATAGAAGAGACTGCATGATTAAAACTTCTTTAAAAAGAAACAACTTATTTGTACCTTGTCATCTTTAAAAGTATGTATATTAATCAGTGAAAAGAAGAAATGAATAAACATATAATATAAATATAATATAATAAATAATGAAATACATAAGAGAACATAAAAGAGTGGTGTTACTTTTATATTTATGTACGATTTTCATTGGTTAAATAAACCACAAAAAAAACAAGCGGCCTTCTCGCTTCGTGGCTAGTAAAATCTAGACGCCCCAGGCTATTCCAATACTTAATCGAGTAATGAACTCAGGAGAAATAGAATCTACATCCCCCAAGAGTATTATTTCGAAACTTAAAGCAACAGACCAGGAAGGAATTTGAACTCGACTCGCCGATTCCTATTTCCGCGCCGATAACTGTCCCACATCCCGCACACCCTTAATAAATATATCGATTATATTAATAAATATATGCAGTCAAGTCCAGCTAGACAAAATACGCATTCATTTGAGTTTTATTTTATTTATTTTTTGTGTAGTCCAGTGAATGCCGTTTCAGGCGTAAACCTTTAATGGCCCATGAAGCAAAAACTACAACAAATGTGAATTGTGTCAATGTTAAAATGTTATTATTTGAATGAAAAGTAAATCATACAAGTAAGCAGCAATAAAAAAATGTAATATATTTTATACAATGTCAAAATTAATTATATAAATGTGAACAAATTCCTGCAAACATATCTGAGCACACACACGTACGCTCTCACATCCTGAAAAAACAGTAGCTACTCTAGCATCTACGCATCGTTCATTCAGTAATAAATTAGAAGAATCTGGCTACTGTCGTATGTTTACATTATATATCACACGCTAAAAATCTACCTCTTTCTACCGAACCCTCAAAGCTTAGAGGTAGAATCGCCGACTGGCTCCAATTCGGTCGGGTTTCAATCCTGTGTAAATGCAATCGGATGTGTAACCGTACTGATCATTTGTTATACAACGAAACATATCTGTCTGCGGATGACTCTATATATATATATATATATATATATATATATATATATATATATATATAAATTTTATGGTTACCCATATTTGTGTAGCTGCTGTTTTTATTATCTACTGGCAGGACGGATATTTCCTAACAAATCTTATCGGTTATTCGATTATTTATATAAAAAAAACTGTGTTTAATTAATCAAATCTGTATTACTTTTTCTGTGTATGGTATCTATCTGCGAACTTGATGTGAGTGCATTACACCCACTCTTCACTCATACGCATGCACCTACATTTAATAAATAAGCAACCATACTCATATATATGTATGACACAACCAGACAACAGTCCATTTCCTGTACAATAATTCTATTGACTGAAGATAAAAAATAATAATTCAGTTGATTTTTGGAAAAATGTCCACTTCAATTCAAAATTTTCTTTAAGTTGTACATCAGTATATTAGAATTGTATGTTTCTCGAGACTACTATAAATTTATGGATGTTTCTTGAACATTATTAAACGTTTTTGAAATTTCTGTAACCGTCTTGGAACTGTATGAATTATTCTAGAATTTTCTGGAAATATCTGACTTGTATTTTGTGGCACTATACAAGCGTGTGGGCTGGTTGGTTTGAAATTTAGATAAGATGAATGGGAGGATTATGTTGTCTTTGTGAAAACATTTTTTTTTGTTTCTGAATATATAATGTACATGGTTGAGAAACGCTCATTGATTTTCCGAAATACTTACAATTATTCATTTTTAATCATGAGATCTCATAAAAGCGCTTCTACTACTGAAAGAAAGAAGAAAATTCGACGACAAATGACATAAGATTTCAAGATTCACATAAAAACAGAACTCTTCCTCCAAAAGTACAATCACTGGTAAACATAAAAAGTAAGATACCACAAAACATTCAGTATTCAGCAGAAGTAGCATCAAATTATTCAACTTACAAATAAGCAAATAAATGAGAGAGTAAATATGAAGAGTTTAAAAGTTCTGAAGAACAACCCACGAAAGAAAAGGAAGAAATATGGCAGCAACAAAACGACAACCAATTTAGTTACATCTTCAAACTTATCAACAAGCAAAGCATCCATTTTTTCTCAACAGCCGTCTCAAGGAAATATACCTTAGTCTGTTATTTACGAATCCACTATTAACTAAGCTGCTAACTTTGAAGAGATGAATAAAACACTACACCTACAAAATTCGTTATTGCATTTTGATAGTTAACGAATTCATCGCCAAGAATATTTTTGTTTGGTTTTAAGAATAAAAAACAAAAGTTAAGTTAGAAGCATTAGAAATGCCAAATAAAAAATCGGATACTGTTTTCAAAACATAACTGCTTTTCTAGATTAATACAATTTATGGAAGAGAATAATTGTGATTTATGCGGATACTACCAATGTGAACGCTGAAATCAAGGATGGCATTGTCATTCAGTTATACAGACTATTTGCTCAAAGGAAATTAGAAGGGAAACAACTAACTTGCTGTCAATATGACGTCTTTGGCCGAATGCTTCGCATAGTTACTTTTGACTAATTTGGAGGAAACAACACATCACCCAATATTAAATATCCGTCTATACATGAACTTGTAAATACCTACAAACAGCTCAAAAACTGCAGGATGGCGTGATGATTTGAAATTTCTAGTTCATTTAACGAGTGTTTCCTTCATTTTCAAAGATACTGGATTTTTTTTCTTAAAGTGGAACTTTATCAATACGTAACTGAAATAATGCAAGATGGAATGGTAGATCAATAATATCCCCTTTGGCATTCAGTCTTCGGTCAGAGAAAATAGAAATTTGCAGATATATCTCTTACCGATGGATGGATGAATGCATGGATGGATGGATGGATGGATGGATCGTTGGTTTACTGATAAAATCTTCTGTACTTATGATTATGAGAAGCTTTTTAGCAGCTTGCTGACTCAAGAAAGAAACCATTAATCTCTTTAAAACTTTCGGAACCAGAATGATCAAGACTGAGAATTTGTAGAACAACTCAGTGTGAATGACGGGCTATCCGATGTCTTTAAAAACTTTACGACGTGTTTAAAAAGGAGAACATTTAAATTACACTTATTTCGTAAAAAATGGCAATAATCACATATTATGTTCTAATTACGCTAAATACTCTATACTCTTTTTCTTTATATACATATTTTTACTTCTAGATGCAATTTTCTAATTGCAGATGCTATGTGATATCTACAAACAGTTAAATTTATTAAAAAAACATAAATGCTATTCAACTACGTGATTTTTAAATTGAAAAAAGAACCCTCTGTATATTATGAAATTCACTTTATTTGTAAACTTGTATGCAATATTGTAACTCTAAACAGTTAACTGCATTAATATATATATATATGCTATCCAATTATATCATTATTCAATTAAAAAAAGAAACCTTCTGCAATTTTGCAATTTTGTTTATTGTAAAATTGGATATTATAATGTTTCTCTGCACAGTTAAATGAATAAAATACGTTAAACTGCTATCTAATTTGATTATCAGTAAATTAAAAAAAGAAGCCTTCTTTTTTTTTTTTTTAATCATTTCACTCCGAGCAAGGCGGAAATGCCACTGATGTGCAGGGGGCTACATAACTGTAAAAAGATTAATTAGAAAAGAGTGAGGAGTACAAACTAGTTAGAAAGGAACAATAGAAAGCTGAGAAAGCAGGTGCGATGACAGATACATAGGTGGAGAGAAAGGGAAGGTTATACGGGGGTGGGGAGAGAGCTAGAGTCCAGTGGTTAGTAGATGAGTATTGACTTTGCATTTAAATTTCTGGAGGTTGTCGCAGTCAGGAAAGCAAGAATACGGGTGCGAGTTCCACAGGCGGGAAATGCGAGAAAAGAAGCTGCAGGAGTAGAATTGTCGTCTACATTTGGCTAACCTGACTGTTGAGGAGCCACCAGTGACTTATGCAGGATGGATTCAGGCGGAAAAACATCCTGGATTCAAATAGTGACCCAACCTTCTTAGCAGTAGATTTTGCTATGGATTCAATATCGTGGTTCCATTTGAGGTCTGAGGACAGGGTAAGTACGAGGAGACGTAGTGTATTACTCTCCGGGAGTATCGTTTGGTACATGCTTATGGGAGGTAGGAGAGGTTGCCTGTAATGGTTGACAGACAACAGCTTGGTCTTAGATGAATTGAAGTTGACAAGCCACTTCTTGTCCCAGTTCACCACAGAGTGTAGATCCCGCTCAAGGTCAGCAGAGAGATTATGTCTGTCCGCCACGATAGGTTTCTTACTTGTGCAGGAGTATATTATAGTGTCATCTGCGTAGATGTCTACTTGGGACTTGATCTGGGAGGTCGTTGATGAAAATAAGGAAGAACGTCGGGCCCAGGATAGAGCCCTGTGGGACACCAGCATTCGTGCTGTAGGTCGAAAGGCACGCCCATTCCAAACGACCTTCATTTTGCGGTTATTTAAGAAAGATTGGATTAGGCCAAGCAGGCGACCGGTAATACCGTAACCCCGTAGTTTGCATAGGAGGCCAGAGTGCCAAACCCTGTCGAAAGCATTGGAGATGTCCAGAGCAACCGCGCGAGCCTCGTCAGACTCATCAAGGGCCTGTAGCATGTCCTCCGTTACGGCTGTTAGCAGGTCGGCCGTGGACCTGGCAAAGCGGTATCCATATTGCCTGTCAGAGAAGAGTTTGTTGGCAGTGAGATGATGAACTATTTCAGCATTGATTATGACCTCGAATACTTTCCCGATTATCGGTAGAAGACTGATAGGTCGATAGTTGGATGGGTCCGAGGGTTCACCAAAATTCTTAAATACAGGAACGACTGGAGATATCTTCCAGCATGCAGGAAAGCAGGAAGCAGAAAGGCAGTTGTTAAATAGTTTAGAGAGGACAGGGGAAAGTTCAGGACCACACCTCTTAAGGACTATCATTGGGGTTCGAGTTTTGAAATTACTCTGGATACTACTGTCGAGGTAATATATACGTCGTGCAGTTTGGCCTCAGTTCTAATAGTGAAGTCGGGTGGATGTACTCCGGACGAGTCAAATGTGGAGTTGGATGAGAATCTGCGGGCAAAGCACTCAGCTTTGTCTGCAGATGACGTGAGAATCTCAAATTCATGGATTAAAGGAGGTATTGAGGATTTCCTATTGTTGAGCACTCGTTTGCAAATCCTGCAATAGTCCTTGGAGCCGAACTTGCGGTCAGCTATGCGCTGTCGCATTCTCTAAGCAAACAACCGTTTGGCGTCATTTAGTGTTCTCTTGCACTCATTGCGAGCAGATATGAACAGGCGCCTATTGTGATCAGTTGACTGTCTCCGGAAAAAGACGGAAGTAATGGTTCCTGTGGGCAATGGCGGCTGAGCAGGCTAGAGAGAACCACGGAGAGGAATGAGGTTTTAAGCAATACTTCCTGGTGGGTATGAAGTCATCAATGCCAGCTTTCACCCATGACGAGACCTCAGAGTCACAGTCATCAACTGATAGGTCAAACACTTTTCCGCAAGGGACGTCGCAGAGGAAATCCCGAAAGGCATCCCAGTCAGTTTTTTGGTAGAGGTAGGAGGTCCTATAGGTAGGAGGCTCCTGGGGGGGTGAGATTGGAAAGAAATACTGAGAGAGACTACAGCGTGGTCGGAGTTGCCGAGAGGGCAAAGCTGCGAGACTTGACAGGCGTCAGGCGCAGAGGTGAAACATATTTCTAGTAGTGAGGAATGACCCGAAGGAGAGATTTGGAAGCTAATGGGGAAGTCCACCACTTGCGTAAGGGATTGGAAAATAGCGAAGTTCATAACCGCTGGATCAGTAACGGCGTTTTCAAGCCACTCAGAGTGATGGGCATTGAGGTCTCGAAATACAAATATGTGGGCGAATGGGTGATAGAAAATAGCCTTATCTATGCCGTCAGCAATGCTATCTAGTAGGGAGCAGTCAGGAGAGGAGGGAGAACGGTAAAGAGAGAATAGGTAACTAACCGAACTGAGGAGAGACAGGCGGAGACATATGTATTGTTGGTCAGTAGATTCGAGTGAAGTCACCCTAGCTATGGGGAGGTGTTCGCTGACGTAGACACCCAGCCCATGCATGTGGACAGTGGAATCCTTTCTTAAAAGTGGAAGATAACCAGGGATAGAGAGGTCAGAGGAGGGACCTCCTGAGTTAAGGTTAGTTTCACAGAGCGCAAGGATGTCAGGGGATTTTTCATGCAGGAACGCTACTACACTAGGAAAGATAGTACGAATGCCCCGGATATTAGTGAAAGAAATGTTAATGGATTTATGTGGTTTTAATTTAACTGGTTTAGGGTCGTTTCTGATTCGTTTAGTCATGACTTTGTTTATAGAAAATGACCTAGGGTAGAGGATACAGGCGGTCATTATCCACGATCTGTGCTGGGAGCGAAACTGGCTAGGGCTGCATCAAGGTGTGGCCTCGGGGTTGCCCACCGAAAGCGCTTGCAGGGACACCTATCTATGCGCGACATGGCACTACAAGAACCCCGATATTATACTACTGTTGATCAGAGCAGCCGCTCTTGACGCTACGCAAGTTTTAGGGCTCCTAGCAGCAACCAGGAAACTGCCAACACGGTACACTCACAGTGATGATCCATTGCCACCAACCGGCCAGATAGCAGGAAACTCACGGAAGCACCAATACCAAGGTCTGAAGAGAGAGAAGAGAAAGCCGGAAACCACATCCCAAACAGGAAACAAGGGGCAAGCCTCTACTCCAGTTCAATAGACGTGGGAGGAGTATGGACCGGGCGATAGTGTGACCTATCTACTCCTATTTAAAAAAAAAAAAACTTCCAAGGGTGGAGAGTTAACTAAATTTTAACTTAGTTAAAGTCCAAATGAAGCATGAACGAAAAAAAAACGAAAAGAAAAATACAGATTTAAGAAACAATTCGTACATACCGCACAGTTTAACACAGGAAATTTGAATTAAGTAAGTTTCACTGTCTTCAACTCTTGCTTTTCCCAAAAATTAACATCGAGTTAAGCTGCTTGGTAAATTTGAATTTGAAGAACAGACCATAGCACGGAGGGTAATAAGTGGCTGCTGATACTTTGGCCAGGATAGCTTCCTATGACAGAATAAATAATTAAATAAAAATCCCAATTTTTTTTTGCCAAATGAAGCATGAACGCAAAAAATTGAGAAAAAAACGAGAAAAAACAATAGAGATTTAAGAAACAATTCGTACATACCGCACAGTTTAACACAGGAAATTGACGATTCCATTTTTTAATTATTTGTTAAGTTGTATGTTATTTTTTAGCTCTAAACTGTTAAATGCTTTAAAATGTATGTAACTGTTATCCAATTACATCATTAGTAAATTGAAAAAAACCTACTGCAAATTTGCAATTTTTTATTACCTGTAAAGTTTTATTTTATGCTGTAGCTCAAATATATATATATATATATATATATATATATATATATATATATATATATATATATAACTGCTATCTAATTATATTATAAACAAAATGAAAAACAAAATTTCTGTAATGTTTACAATTTTTATTTATTTGTCAAATGTTATGATGTTCCTCTAAACAAGTAAATTGGTTTAAATATATATAAGTGGTATCCATTTACATCAATAGTAAATTGAAAAAGACAATTTTGTATTTGTTGTTTATTTGTAAATTTGTATATTATCTTATGGCATGAAACAGTTAAATGCGTAAAAACATATATGATTGCTATTCAATTGCTTCATTTGTTAATTGAAAAACAAACTTGTGAAGGTTTGTAATTTTTCTTTATTTGTAAAGTTGTATGTTATATCGTATCCCTAAACAGTTAAATACGCTAATATAAATATAACTGCTATTCAATTACATTATTAGTAAATTGAAAAAGAAATCTTCTGCAAGTTTTGCAATGTTTGTTTACTTGTAGTTGTATAATATACTGTATCACTAAACAGTTAAGTACTTTAAAACATATAACTGCTCTCTAATTGCATTATTTGCAAGTTAAAAAATAAAACCTCTGAAAGGTTTCACTTTTCTTCCACATTACATAAATGATAAAATCGAATTTTCTTTTTAGGGGTGACTTTTCTTTCAAGAACTAAAAAATTAATGCATTCTTTACTATTCGATTTATGACACAGGAACAGAGAAATACAAAATGTTTACCCCGAAATAAAACGTAGTCTGTGACTTTTACTTCAAAATAATGTCTTTAGGAAATATCAGGAAATAAACTATTACCTTGCGCAACATGTACAGAGAAAACAATCGGGTTATTGGATTCTTTAGCCATGTTTAGTAACCATTCTTTAAAAAGTTATCTTCTATATTCAAAATGGATGTAAAATAAAGAGTACATAATATATTTGCTTGTCATGAAGCCGTAGAAGTTCAGAAATTAAGTAAGGTGTCTTTAAATAATCGATAATATTGGCTTGGTTGAATCGACATAGTATTAAAATTACCAACTAAAACAAAATGTATTCTACAGAGAAACGAATTTCGATTTATAAGCGACGAATGTTTATTGGTAATAACGCATATATATCTAAATATTATTACATTGCTTCTTTTCCCTAGGTTAAAATTTATATGAATTTTCCGTACGCACTCATAATACTGGGTCTTTAACTGCGACTTTGGTTCTCAAATTATATGAACAGAAATCGTTAAGACTCTTGGAGCACATTTGATTGATACATTTGTATTTTATGTCTTTCCAAGTATCAAAATGAACAGTTAAGCTGTTTGACCGGGATGTACATCATATTTCATTCAATGTTTTTGTTAAACAAACTTTGTTATCTTTCAAAGTATATCATGATTGAAAACTGCTATAACATTGATTCCTCGTGGGAGTATATTTTGGTATATTTGTTTTCGAAACTATTACATTTTTTTAGTATTTACATGGCTAACGGTAAAGTCTCACTATCAGTTGCTTCTATCACATTATCCAGGTAACTATCCTGAAGAATTGTGTCCATGAACTCTGTTCTGTCCTCTCTAAACTTTACTATTACTGCCTTTCTGCCTCCTGTTTTCCTGCCTGCTGGAAGCCTTCTTCAGTTTTTCCTGTGTTTAAGGACCCAGAGAACCCTCAGACCTCACCCATTATTGCTCTAATGGCCCTTCTACCAATGTTCGGAAAATTGTTTGAGGCTATTATCAATGCTGAGATAGTTTAAAATCTTAATGCCCATTAACTGTTCTCAGACAAAAAAAAGTCTACTGCCGATATGCTAATGATCATCATGGAGTACATATACCAGGCGCTGGATAAATCCGGCAAGTCTCATTTTTATTGCTTCAAGGCATTTTGATAAGATTTGGGACGCTGGCCTTCTGCGCAAGTTTCAGGGCTATGGTATCACTGGACGTTTGCTTGATCTGATCCAATCTTTCTGATCTTACCAAATAATGAATGTCGTTATGAATGGGCATGCATCCACATTCTACCACACCGACGATAAGGTCCTAGGCTCTTTAGATTCTTCATAAATGATCTCCAAACGTGATCAAATCCCAAGTAGTCATCTACGCAGACGACACCACCATTGACTCCCGCATCAGTAAGAAAGACGAACAAACATAAACTCGCTGCTGATCTTGAGAAAGATTTCAACTCATTGGTGGACTGGGTTAAGAATTGGCTCGTAAATTTAAACGCTTCTAAAACAAAACTCCTATCCGTCAACGATCACAGGCAATATCTCTTGCCACCAATAAGAATGGACCAAGCAAGTTGCCCTGAAAGCAACACACTGCGCCTCCGGGTCTTACCCTATCTTCTGATCTCAATTGGAAAAATTACATTGAATCAGTAGCTAAGTCCACTGCTAGGAAGGTTGGGTCACTGTGTCCGACCAGAAGGTTTTTTTCGCCAAAAACTATTTTGAACATTTACAATACAACCATCCGACCGTACATGGAGTACTGTTGTGATATCTGGTCAGGTGTCCCTGAAGTTCATCTCTGTGATCTCGACGGGTTACAGAGGAGAATCTGTAACATGATTGTTTCCTACCTGGCAGTTAGACTCCAGATTTTTTCTCATCGTCGGAATGTGGCTTCACTCTGTCTCTTCTATAAATAATTTCATGGCTTCTGTTCTGACAATCTTGGGTCATTGTGCCCCCTCCCCAAGAATTTATTCGGGCATCCAGGCAGGTAACAATGCCCCGCCCTTTCACAGTTAGATCAACCAAATACAGGCGACAGTTCTATTCCATCAGCTTTTTTCTAGCGTTTCCCGCCTGTGGAACTCTCTTCCATATACTTGATTTTCTGACGGCTATAACCTCCAGGAATTTAAATGCAAAGTCAATTGCAACCTCTTATCTACTTAACTCATTCCATTTCTACTTCACCCCCTGTATCTTGTTCGTTTACTCCTGTTTTTATATACTTTTGTTGTCTTTCTCTTTTTCCCCCTGTAGCTGGTTCGTCGTTGTCTTCACTCTCCTCCTGCCTAATACTTCAATTCTCTTATGCAACCCCCTGCACAGCATTGGCGTTAACGCCTTGCTTAGGGTGAAATGGTTTAAAAAAAAAACACTTCTCTTTCGTCGAACTCTCTTTAAGCTTCTTGCTTCCCAGTCAAAGTTTTTCTTCAGAGATCTAAATCCAATGACACTCATTATTTTCTGCCTTTTATTATTCTCTAACCTTAATTGCTTTTTTGTCATATTCTCTAACTACGTAACCGCTTGCAGCCTAGTGTTTTATTGCCTTGCTTAATGTTAAATGATTAAAAAAAATAAAAGTAAAATAAACCAGAATTATATTTCTGTCTAAACAGAATAACTTATAGTAAATCATTATACTGCAACTCGTAGTATGTAACTGTGTCTTCTTTGAATCATGGGGAAAAATTGATGTCAAACATCAGACAGAATATAGGTTTATATCTACATTCTTTTATTATTGTTTTTATTTTTAACATTCTTATTTATACGACAATTCTAGTCCTGCAATTTCTTTCCTCGCACTTACCGCCTGTGGAACTCGCTTCCATATTTTTGCTTTCCTCACGGCTACAACATCCAAGAATTCAAATGCAATGTCAATAATCATCTCTTAACCACTTGACGTTAGTTCTTTTCTCACCACCCCTTATATCCTTTCATTTCACTTCTTCTCTTGCTCCTTTCTAAATGGTTTGTCCTTCTCTTCACTCTCTTCTATCTAATGCTTTTACTCTTATATAGCCTCCTGCATATCAGTGGCGTTACCGCCTTGTTCTGGATGATATGATTAAAAAAATATATAACTACAATTTATTTCGTTCCATTTACTCAAAATATAATCAAAACAGTGGCTTCAAAATAACGTCGCTATGTAAAGAGTAAACAGTAGAAAATTTCATTCTAGACAATTATAAAAAATGAAATTAGAAACACTGAATTAGTACTGTTTTTTTGTAATTAATATATGTTTTGTACCTTTTTTCTCATGTGAAATTCTTCTTGTTTTTAATTGATATTGGTAAAACATGTTTTGGCCAATCTATTGAATCAATCAGACAAAATCCTTAGCCATTTTATCAATAAAATAAAATGGTAAGTTACTTTTTAACACAAGAGATTTCATAAAAAGTATTATGTATACATAATAAAATTTTTCAATTAAATTTTTTATTTATTCATTTATATCTGGTTAATCGACGAGTGTAACTGATACAGTGTAACCAAATACTACTCGTCGCATCGTCGAGGGAACAACGACTATAACATTTCCCAGTTTTTCTAATGATTTAGTCTCGCAACAAGATTAAGAACATGACATATAAATTTCGTGTGATATATCTGGTGAGCTCAATGCCTTCTAGCCCAAGGAAATACACTGGGCATAAGCTTGACGGATATTTAGACTGAAGCCAATGGCCAAACAGAGCGTTGCGCGATAGAATCAAAGTTAAAGTGTCCAGGACCAATTAGAAAACATCGGTTGTAGTAAAGATGGATTGTCTTCATCATAAATCTACCACCCGCCCGTGCATTGAATACTGTTGCCATATCTGGTCGGGTGCCCCTGCTATTCTCCTTGGGCTTCTCGACAAGTTACAGCGGAGGGTCTGTAATGTGATCGATACTGACTTAGCAGACCGCCTGCAGTCTCTCTCTCACCGGCGCGACGTGGCTTCCCTTTGTCTCTTCTATAAATACTTCCATGGCTTCTGCTCCGATGAACTTAGATCACTGGTGCCCCCTAGGTTCGAATTTGCACGAGATATAAGATTAGCAACTAGATCCCACCCTTTTACAGAGAAACCGATAAAATACAACCGCAACTTCTATTCCAACAGTTTCTTTTCTCGTACTTCCCGACTGTGGAATTCCCTTCCTCATGACTGCTTTCTCGACGGCTACAATCTCCAGGAGTTTAAATGTAAGGTCAATAGACACCTCCTAACACAATAACTCGCTTCCATTCTTTCAAACACTCTTCCCATCCTCCCAACTACCTATCACCCCCCATTCTGACATTTCCTATATCTAACCACTCTTTCTATTTACCTTCCCCTATGTAGCTCCAAGCGCAATAGTGGCAATGGAATGCCTTGCTTGGTGTGAAACGATTAAAAAAAAAATCATATCTGCTTCCCGAAGACATGGTACGAAGACCTGGTTAGGTGCCTAGCTGAGTAGTAATGTTAAACCCGCTTCAGCTCATCAGGAGCATTTTTATGGATATCTGAAGAGAGTACAAATTTTCATTTGCGTTTTCTGACGGCACCAGATCGTAACCAATGTTCTTACTTTATTACCCAAAATAGGAGGTGCCACTTCAGGTATGGATAAGATAGAACTAAGCACACAATATTTATACGTGCAGGATCTATCTGTTAAATTTATCACCCTGCCACTTCCAGCAATGAATTTTCCACAGCTGGTGCAAAACCCCAGAAGTAGTTTAGTTGATGTGTATATATATAAACAAGAATTCAATAACATTTCACGGAGCAGTATAAAAATGATCACAAACGAACGACATTTAGGCTTGAAATACACCCCTAGCAAAATACAGATAATTATTTCAAATCCCCTATTCTCCAGTAAAATATGAGTGAATTAGCTTCTCCTAACTTAAAAAAAAAATCAAGATTTTTTTGTCTTTTTTCAAGCATTATCAGATATTTCGGAGCGTCTACTTTACCACTAATTACTAAGTTAAATTTACAGAAAAATATACGAAATATGAGTGTGTTCATTATATATAATATTTAAGTCAACAACTAAAGATAATTGAACAATATGTCCAGAAAACTGATACCGATCTTTAGTCGTTTCTGTTCACGCACTTTATAACGCCACATAAAATATGCTTACAATTTTGATTAGAGAACTCTTCAATCTATCTCTTGGGAAAGGAAGTATAAAATCATCCGTGTCAATTTTTCATCCTCATGAAAATGGAAGATTATATGATGCATTTTATACACTTGACGCTTTCTTTCTGACCGAAAGGGCAAAAATGCCTCGCTTACAATAGAATGATATATGCTTTATATGGTAAACGTGTTTTAGCTGACAGAATATTACTCAAGTTTTTTGCTAAGATTAGAATTGGTGATTGGAGCATTATTGATGACGAACGCTCAGGCAGACAGCCACTACAGATGACGATCAAATCAAGATATAGATTGAGAATAACTTGGATTACACAACGAGAGAATTGGCAGAAAATCTACATTTATCAAAATACACCAAACATGAGCATTTATTGATGTTTGGGTACTCAAATGTCTATTAAGTTTGGGTCCCACATGACCTGAATAAAAATAATAATTTGGATCACATATGTATATGTGATTTTCTGTGTAAACGCAATAAAAATTTAAAAAAAATTTGAAAAGAAAATTGTGACGGTTGATGCAAAAAGGATCATTTACAACAATCTTTAGAGTAAAATGGTCATCGAGTAAGCTCGAGTAAGCTACATGAGCTACTTTTAGCCACCCTAAAGTAGGTTTTTGTCCTAAGAATGTGATGCTATATATCTAGTGATGTTAGAAAAGAATCTTGTATAGTGAGTTTCTGTCAAGTACCTTGTCTATTGATTTTAAAAACTACTATCCGCAACTGGACAAATTAATGGCTGTAATTCAAGAAAAAACCGACAATAAGCGAACAGAAAATGTGTTGTTTTGCACCAGGATAATACCAGACGTCACATTTCTTTGGCAACTCGGCAAAAATTGTTGTAGCTTGGCTAGGAGGTGTTACCCCAACACCATATCCGTCAGATTTTTATTCATTAAAATTATTTTAATTGTAAAAAGTTTCATTTTTGGGTGCCATAATAATAAGCTTAAGGTGTTCTTGAGCGAGACAGCACAGAAATTCTGTTTATGCTGAAAGAAAAAGATGCAAAAGGTTGGTGCAACAAAATGGTCCATATTTACTTAAATAAATTCTTTTTAATTGTGTTTTGTTTGTGCATTTCCCTTAAAAAATGGCAAGAGCTTTCCGGAGGACCCAATATTTTTCCTTGCTAAGAATGAATTGATATATATTCAAGAACAAATTGAACAAATCTAAACAGCAGTACTCATTTGCATTATAATTTAAAAACTGAAATTATTATATATATATATATATATATATATATATATATATATATTTTTTTTTTATAATCGTTTAACCCTAAGCAAGGCATTTTACTTCCACTGTTATGCAGTTGGTTACATAGGAGGAATGTCATGTGAAAGAGTGAGAGGTTATAGGGGGTGTCCCGAAGAGAGTATGAGATATAAAAGAATACTGATAACAGTGGTGTGTACGGAGTAAAAAGCCTGAGAGAGAGGATGTAAGTTAGTGACACAGAAGATGACTATTCTATTCACGTTACATTTGAATTCTTGAAGATTGTAGCTGTCGGGAAAGCAAGTAAACGAAAGGGAATTTCACAGGCGGGATGTGCGAGAAAACATATTGCATCCTCGGCAGTATTCTAGGGGAAACTTTCAATTGATCTGACGTTTCTTGCATTCAGACATAGTCGAATTAAACCTCTGGGTTTTTATAATATTCATATCTGCTCTGTATTCTAACGTAAACAAATATAAGGAAAGACATATTGTGATACAATTTTACAAAATTCGTTACGAAATAGATTAACTTTGACATTGTTTAATACATTTGTTTGAATATTATTTTGAATGAAATTAATGTTATTTAAATTTTATGTGTTTATAAGGCTTAAATCGGCATTACCTAACGGCAAATTTCATCATAGTCGCGGGGTTAAGACCCGTTTTTACAGTTTGACTTAGTCCACGGGTCGCAGGTTCAATTTCTGCTAAATAATACATATATTCCTAACAATATTTTTCGAATATTCAAAATAGTATATATGTGTGTGTGCGTGTGTATACCCTTTAATAATAAAATAAGTATAATATTTACTCATATACGAGTATCCATTAACAATACTGTTCAAAAAAATCATATATATATATATATATATATATATATATATATATATATATATTTACAATACACATAAACATGTTTACCAGGCTTGCTGCTGCAGTATTTTGAAATTCACTTAATAAAGATTAAATTCGGAATTTTTATCGCAATATTATAGATTTATCTCATATTTAGCCATAGGGAACATGTCTTTTTGTATATAAACTGTCTTCACAAGTACATTGTCGTCAAAATATTTTTTTATATATTAAAAGAATAAATACCGTTTGCAAGAAATTAGAAGAACACTGTCAATACAAAAAATATTTTTATATTTAGTATAAAGAATTATGTTGCTGAGCATCTAATGAGGTACTATGACGTTTTGACGCAGAAAAGGCGGATGCACTGTTAAAACAAATTTGGAGGGATTGCCACCTCAAAGAAAACGGTAATTTTTTTATGGCATATGATAAGGTAGAACTCACAAAAAAAATCTTATTTTTGTTTGAATACAACTAATCATTTCGGAGAAGCGAATCGTCACCTAAAGCAAAATTTTACATTAATATTTGCCGCACCCTACGTGTCAATTGAAATATTTGTGCGCTTATCAAGACATCATACATTGATCTACCCGTGACTCCATGTCGGTTGAGTTTGAGTGAAACGTCTTGGGGAAATGTATAAAAGTACGCAGAAGAACGCTCGAAATTATGTATGTCGTTGAATTTTGACAAAACCTGTACATTGTCTCGAAAAAAGTTTATGTACATCAAAGATTCAGAAGTTGATCTGCATGTTACCCGATTTTGGTGAAATTTACATGAGGCGGCTCGGAGGAGAACAGTTCTTAAATTCTATGCGATTCGTTTATTTCTGCCGCATCCTTTAAATTCATTCCAGAAACTTTTACGTACATCAAAGGTTCATGTAATGAGCAATAAATGACGCACATTTGATTGAAATCAAACCAAGAGTTAAGTAGAAGTAGGGTTGAGTATAATGGAGACACACAAACACACACACAGATCTATCTATCTATCTATCTATCTATCTATCTATCTATCTATCTATCTATCTTTCTATCTATCTATCTATCTGTATATATATATATATATATATATATATATATATATATATATCTTTGTAGTAGTACAATCAAATTGATGAGCAGTTCATTTTTAGTAGTAATTTACTTTTAGAAGTATGTTCGATACTCAGTAGAAAATATTTATATTAATATTTTTATTATAAGTATTTATGATAAAACATTGTTTACTATGTTTATAATAAAACATAGGCAATTATGTTTTGTATTAAACACTTATAATTTTACAGGATATAACATAGTACCCTTGGTATACAATCCAGGTAAATTCCGATAGAGGCGAACTCAAGAGAACTCAATGTTAAATTCATTTATTTAATTTAACTGGGTTATATTAATTTATAAAATATTTTAGATTATTACAATGGGTAATACATATTTCACCGCGTCCTGATGTTATTATGGCGGCTCGTCAAACCTAAATGTTAATGTTACAACAGTTGGTCCTCAAAATATCTCCTCTAAAACATTCCTTTTCTTTTATTTAATTTTACATAGACGCTCGCATGTCAATATTAAAATAGATATTTGTAACGGTTATTTACGAAAATTTCTCCCTCATTTGAAAAGGAACCCCAAAGACAGAGAAAACAAGGATAAAGAAAAGATAGACGATTAATTAATATACAGAAGAGTTAAAAAAGAAAAAAGAAAAAAGAGAAAAAAAGAAAAAAGGGGAAACAGAAAAAAGTAAAAAGAACGACAAAAGATACAATAAGACGAAATACAGAATAACGAAGAATAAATGTTGACACCATTTCTCGTAACAGCGTCTTTAACCTCTTAAAAATGAAAGTTAATTTCAAATATACTGGCTAATATTTACGGTAGAAAAAAATTATACATCATAACTTTAATGCAATTTGAAAAAAATAACTACTCTTACTATTATTTTACAAATTATTGCTTATTTAAAAAAATGTTACAAATGATTAAAAATAGTATATATATATATATATATATATATATATATATATATATATATATATATATAGTATCCCAGTATCTAGTATCCCCGAAAAATCTGGGATACAGGCTTTCAATACGAAAACAACACCCATAGCAATCTCACACACAAGCAAAAACTAGCACTAGAAAACATCCGTAAGAACAATGATATAATAATAAAGGAAGCAGACAAAGGCGGTGCTGTAGTCATTATGAATAAAACTTATTACAAAACAAATATTCAAGATATGCTAGGAGACAAAAATAACTACAGAATATAGATGAAAAAATCATATTAAAAATAAAAAAAGCTCTGCCTTAGACACAGTAGAATATTAACGAAAAATGAAAAAAGATTTCCTTACAGATTTTATTTCAAAAATTAGTAATGTTTACGGACTTCCAAAGATACACAAATCAGACACAAAACAGCTATCCAGGAACAGAAATCGGAATACATCCACACACCGAACCCCAATGACCTTAAGTTCAGACCAATTGTAACAGAATCAGCCTACCTTACAAGCAGACTGAGCAATTTAATTGACAAAACATTACAGCCTTACATCACAAAAATAAAAAGTTACATCAGAGAGAACTTACATTTCCTAAGTTTCCTGCCAAAAGAAGAAGACCCAGATACACTCTGAGTAACTTTTGACGTAAACAGCCTGTTAGCAACATAGCCCATGAACGACGAAAACAAGCGATTATATTTTGAATAGAAAAACATCCAGAAATACTTCCCACACGATTCTCAAAAGAATTTATTTTACAATGTATAGATCTAATTTTACACAACAATTCCTTCCAGTTTAGCAACAAAAAGTATATACAAACAACAGGTACCGCGATGTGAACAGAAATGGCACCAATCTATGCAACATTCACCCTAGCACATCTAGAAGAAAACCTATTCATACAAACAGGGAATAAATATGGGGAAAACATAAAAACAAAATTCACGAAAACGTGGAAAAGATTCCTGGATAACTGTTTTATCCTTTGGGAATCAACATGGGGAGAAATATAGAAACTACACAACATATAACAACACCTGCACTCCAAAATCAAGTTCACACTAGAATATAGTTATAAAGAATTACCATTTCTAAACATACTCATAGAAAACGAAAACAACCACATCATCACAGACATTTACCACAACCCCCCAGACACGCAACAATACCTCCGCTTCGAGAGTCACCATCCAAAAAGCTGTTTACAATCCACACCCATTCCCTAGCACCACGAATTTACACGATAGTAACTGACAAAACCCTCCGTAAAATAGGCCTAGAAGAATTACGAAAAACATTACAAATAAGAGGATACTCCACCTCACTAATAGACAAGGGTTTTCAACTAGCAGGAAAAATACCATTAACATCCCTCCGGAATCCCAAATAATAACAAGAAAAACACGAAAAAGAAGAAAACATTCTAGCATACATTTCCACTCACAATAAAAACAATCCAGAATTATTCACAAAGATCAAAGTCCACATGGAATTACTCAGCAATAATGAAAAAATAAAAGAAATCTTAAAGACAATCAAAATAATTAACAGCATACGCCAGCCCCAAAATGTAAAAGACATCCTCACATCATCGAAATTCGATCAACAACACACAACACAGGGGGGAACAAAATGCAACAAAAAGATGTGGAGTATGCAACATAATAATAGAAGAAAAACACTTCCAGTTGGAAAACGCAACGACATTCGAAATAAAGTCGGATCTGAGCTGCAACTCGAAAAATATATTTTACACTCTAAAATGTGACAAATGCGCAAAGTTATGCATAGGAGCGACACAATGCTTCATAAAAGAAATATAAAATTATTACGTATCATGGAAATTATATGTTTCCCAACATCTGCATGAATGTAGTGATGGCAAATTTAGTGACGTACTACTATATCAAAACAGAGATTATGAAATATTAATAATGCAGGAAGAAAGATTCATAAAAAGTACAAACCTTTGCTGAACAAAACAACATGAAAAACACACACCAAAGCACATACAGAAACACGCATACATACACACCCACATACACAACCCACATACCTATACACACACACCAACCTCAAAAGATAACTCCAAACAATAACAGAGAACCAGAGATCCCATCAAAACAAATCCAAAACAAACAGTCGAAATAGATAAAAAACGCTCACACACACACACACACACACACACCAAATTTTAAACACCGTCAAAGCAATACAAACAACAAAATTACCGATTATGAGATAAGCTAACGCGACTAAAGGATAATTTTTACTCACTAAAAAGGTCACCCCAGACCAAACGCACTTCAAATTGGGATAAACACTTGATTCTTACATCGGTATATTTATTTATCTGTTTATCCATTTAGACACATGCTGATGTGGAAAAAAACAGACCATTCAACCTGCCAGCATTTGATGTATTTTATTTTGATTTATTTTATTTTGATTTATTTTATTTTATCTTATTTTATCTTATTTTATATTGTTTTACTGATTTTATTACTATTTTCCCCTCTTTCTTATTTGCAAAACAACAAGCTCACGACCAGAGTAAAAGGAACTCAAATGAAAACACATTTATTCGCCTGGAGAGAGTCAAATTTGGACTCGAAACACGCGTAGCGTCGCAACTACCATTATGTACACTTAATGTATCATAACATGTATAATTACAAAAACAATAAATATACACTTTAAAGAAAACGTTCACAGCTTGTCATACATTTTACATTTTATTCTCTCTCTCTCTCTCTCTCTCTCTCTCTATATATATATATATATATACATATATATACACTTCAGTAATCAATTGTGTCCTCCCGGTGACTGGTGTGTGCATACAACCCATATATTCTTTTTCTTAATTGTGCCCTCTCCTTTCAGGACGAAGGCGATCGTGGCTTTCCACGTATCCCTATCACTGGTGGCTCGTTGCACGCTTTCTCCTGCGACTACACGCAAGCCTCGTTCCGCTATACACCTGATCAGGTGCTTCAAATGTGTTATTCACTGTTTTCTCCTGTCTCTTTTCCTCTCTATCTGGCCTGTAAGTATCAAGTTTCCAAACACTTATTCTTCATTGCATGTTTCAGAAACTTCAGCTGTCTCTTCCTGGTGCTCATTACTAATTACTTTTTCGTTTGCATTCTTTCCAAGACCTCATCATTGCCCACATACTCGATATTTGTAGCATTCTTCTGTATACCAACATTTCAGTTGCTTCAAGTTTTTCTTTCATCTTCGATGACATTGTCCGACATTTATTGACATATTTGAGAACTGACATCACATAGCAATCCAGTACCCTCCTCTTTGTTTCTAACGAAATAGTCCTGTTTCTTAATACTCTACTCAACTTCTGGACTGTTTTCTTCACCATGCCAATTCGCCTTCGGATCTCTGTGTCACACTTTCCGTCTTCTGTTAGAACACTTCCCAGATATTTAAATTTTTGTACCTGCTTGATTCAAGTATCTCAGACTTGTATTTGGCATATTGTGCTGCTCTTTTACTACTGACTAAGCATTAGTTTTTTGCAGTTGGTTTGTAATCCTTTCTTGTCCCTCTCTTCCGCTACCTTTTGTAGGAGGTCTTGTAGTTTCCTTTCCGTGTCTGCTATCAGCACTGTATCATCTGCATACATAATGTAGTTTAAATTGTAGCCTCCGATGACGAATCCTGGCATAACATCTAGGTTCCTCAGAATAGTCTCGCTGTACCACTTGAACAGATCCAGTGAAAAGGCACATCCTTGTCTTACGCCCCTTTTTATGTTTTTATATCTGCCGAATTCTTTACCTTTCCGTATGCAGGCGAATTCGATTATTCTTAAGACTTTGCCATATATGTAGAGGCTGTCGAGCATCTCCCTCAATTCTTTGTGGCGTATATGGTCAAACGCTTTTGCATAATCGATGAATCATACATACAAGACCTTGCTCATTTGTATTGCCCTTTCAGAGAGCAGCCTAATCATAATATTGCGTTACTTGTTCCAGTATCTTCGACAAACCCACACTGTTCTCGGCCGATTTCTGGCCTGATTCTGCTTCTCTGTTCATTAGGATTAGAACGATCAGTTTTGTTATATGGCTCATTAAACTGATGGTTCAGTGGAGTTCGCACTAGTTTTCCCCTGGCTTCTTAGGCAGTGCTATGAAGATCGAATTGCTGAGATCATCTGGTATTACACCACTATTATAAATTTCATTTATTTCTGTAATTTTCTATATGCCAAATTCCTCCAGATCTATCAGCAGCTCTACTATTACACTGTTTACTCCAGCTGCTTTGTTTCTATTCAGTTTGGCTATTGCAGAGTCCATTTTAGACTTTAATATTTCCGGTCCGTTCTCATTTTTGTGTATTATCGGTTGCTCTCTCTTGTCGTGGAAAAGATCTTTTCTATTATTCTGCCCATCTTTGGAGTATTTCTTCTTTCTCTAATATGATTGTTCCATACATGGATTTTATACATCCTGCTAAAGAGCAGGGTTTTCGTCCTGTCAGTTCTTTTATTTCTTTATGTATGTCTGCTTTATAATTTCTGCTCAATCTCTCTATCTCTGCATATTTCTTGTTGAACCATTCCTCTTTAGCCTGCCTGCATTTGCTTCTTCTTTCCTTGTGTAGTTTTCCGTATTCTATTCCATGTCTTGATATAATTTTCTGCCTTTTTTGCATTATGTCGAGAATCTCTGCAGTCATCAACTCGTTTTTTTTTTCTTCTGAGCCTGATTTTCTTTTGGGGCAATGTTGTTTGCTGAGGTCAACATCGCTGGCTGCTTTTAGTGAGTTCCATTTTGAGTGTCCTTTTCCAATTCGTTCTTTGTATTTGATTTTCACGCTGTTAGTGTATTCTTTCTGTAGTGTGAAGTCAATCGCGAGCGTCTTATATTTCAGTTTTGGTGCTGCACTAGGCTTCTTCAAACTTCGGAGTTTTACCTTTAGTTTGCAGATGATGGGACGTGATCGCTTCCACAGTCGGCGCCTAGATAGGCGTTGCTTTGAACCACTGCGTTTCTGAATCTACTGTTTATGTGTTATGTAGACTATCTGGTTTTCATGTAACATCCTGGTCTTCTTTGGACCCATAGACGTCGTGGGTGTTTTTGAAAGTAGTGTTAGTTATTACCTGGTCATTTGCTGTGCACCATTAGACCCATTTTTCTCCGCGTTCGTTTCTGATTTCTAAACGAAATTTGCCAGTTGTCATAACTTCCCTTTCTTTGCCTACTTTGGTATTCAAATCTCCCATGATGATTCTAATTTCTTGGCTTTTACATTGAGGCTTGGCATGGTCTAGAGTAGTGCAAAAAGATTGAAATTCTTCATCACTGCTTTGCGTTAGTGGTGCATTGACGACTACAAATTTTATGTTGAACAGTCTCTCCTTCAGTTTGACCAAGAGAAGTCTTTCAGAGAACTGGCAGTATCCAAAAACGCATTTCTTCATTTCTTTATTCAGTATTAAGCCGATTCCTTTTTCGTAATTTTTGCTTCTTGCGTATATTATCCTATGGTTGCCCCAGCTGATGTATCCTTTGTTTGGCCATCTGGTCTCGCATATTCCCAGAATATTGACGTTCCGGCTGTTCATCTCTTGCTTGACATTTTCTAGTTGTCCACAGTAACTGAGCCTTCTAAGGTCCTATGTTGCGCACAGTCGAAGGGTTACGGTCCAGAGACACATGTTGATCAAGTCGTTCGTTTCCGGGCTAGGGAAAAAATTTTGGCATAAAAGTGTCTCTTTTACGCCGTTGTGCTAACAGTCACCTGATGACTGTCAGTTGATATATGTTTCTATGTCTGTCCTTACTGGGCGAGGAATGCTCCCATTAGAAGCAATCCCCTTCACACCGTTAGGTTTCATATATTTATGTTGTACAGCCGTGATTATGTGCAGGATATATATTTAATGGAGTGGTATCGATTTGCCTTCTTCACAGTGAAGCTAACTTCTAGTTAGCTCGCCGTTGACTCCTCAACCTTTGTAGATTTATTTTTTTATCCTACCGGTTTGCTTACATCCCATAAAAGAACGGGGTGGGTGGGAGAAATATTAATACAAATATTAAGTATATACTTAATATAAGTTCAAATAACTAGTCATGTAAAGGAAAATATGTCAATTCCCTCAGTTAGTCCTAACTAGAAAAAGATAACGTCTGTAAAACTAAAGGATAGTATTTCGTTTCTAGAAGACAGAAAAAAGCTTCAATTTTTTTTTGGATTTTCGTAATTTCTCAAAGACAAACTGTTTCCATCTTTGTTGAAGAACTTCGATCCAATGAATCCTTTGTTAAGAGATTTTAAGAAACAAAGCAACAGAGGGAAGAGAGAGAAAGATAGAAGGCTATGCAATATTTTACATTTAAAGATAAAACACAAAATAACATTCATTTATTTTTTAAATTAAACATTATTCTACAGAAATACAACAAGCTAAATTTTTGACTGATCCAATGCGCCTATCTTTAAAAATGTAGGGACTCCCACTGAAACTAAATCGGTCGAGTTTCGATCCCAGCTGAAAGCAAGAGAAAGTCGAACCACATTGATGAGCTGTGTTACAGGAAAACAGGCTTGTACGTGGATGACTTATATATATATATATATATGTGTGCGTGTGTGTGTGTTTGTGTGTTTATGAATGCAAATAAGTGTATATATATATATATATATATATGTGTGTGTGTGTGTGTGTGTGTGTGTGTGTGTGTGTGTGTGTGTGTACGCGCAGAAACATATCAATATATAAATACTTCTTTAGAGGATAATAGAACAGTGCTGAGTACCTAACATTTTTTGTTATTAATTATTTCTTTGAACAATTTTTCTTACATTTATTTTGTTAATGTAAAAGCATTTTATTTTTTAATTACTATTTTTTTAAAAAACAGGATAACAAGCGAATACTTCGTTCCCAATCTAAACAAACTAGTGAAATCCCATTCAACATGGGATTAATAATATTTGTCGCTGAATGCAAAGATTTTTCTCCACAATTTTAGTACACTATTTCATTTTTATATTTTGGCATTAATCTAACTAAATTAGGCATTTAACAGAGAGCATATTCGCACTCTCGATTTACAATTTATAACGATCTAAACTTAAAGAACGCTAATATTTTGAATAATAATTAAAACCTAAAAACGTTCTGATGAAAATCCAAGTTGTGCTTAAAAGGCATGATAGTGGGTATATTTATATATATTTATATATATTTATATATGTATATATATGTATATGTGTATATATACATGAACGTGTCTGACTACCGAGCACACCGGGCACACCGGGCACGGGTCCGGGCCGATCCGTGCAATTATAGTGAAAATCCGGGCAAGTAAAAATGCCTTCGTCAGAAATCAAACGAAACAATTCACGAAGAAATAAATAAATAAATAAAGAAAGAAAGAAAGAAAGAAAGAAAGAAAGAAAGAAAGAAAAACGAAGAAAACATCCGAATGAACGCAGTAAAAATCTGTTTGTTTATTTATTAATTTTGGGAGAAAAGATTGGTTATACTCAGAAAGTCCGAACCCGAATTCCTGCTTTCGTTCACGAAAAAATTCGCAAAAATCATAGTTTCTGGAAACGGATGACACTGATGACGTCATCATATTGTTCACTAATAAATCCGGGGAATTTTCTCTGTGCCCGGTGTTTTTTAGCATCAGCTACGGCCCTATATATATATATATATATATATATATATATATATATATATATATATATACTAATTAGCATCACTGCTTTTATATACCAGACCCTCGATAAGAACGTTGAAGCACGAACTGTTGCCATGCATATCTCCAAAGTAGTTGAGAGGGACTAGCGCACTGGCCTTCTCCGCAACCGACAGATTTATGATATCACTGGAAGCTGACTTGATTTGATTCAATTGTTCTTATCAAGATGCATAATGAGGCTTCTCTTGAGCGGGCATGCTTCCAGATTTTATCACACGAACGCGGGTGTCCCCTAGGGGTATCTCCTATGACCGACGCTCTTTCTTTCAAATCTCCCGGACTTTATCAAATTTAACCTGACGACAGAAATCTACCATGACAGACAAAAATAATCTTGATGCTGATCTTGAAATAGACCTCCAATTTGCAGTGGACTTGGGTAAGAAATGGCTCATAAACTTTAATGCTTCCAAAACAAAGCTGCTAACCGTCAACCACCATAGACAGTCCATCCTGCCCTCTCATCAGCATGTATCAAGCTAGTCTCCCGGAAAGCAATAAACTGCGCCTCCTCGGCCTCACCCCCTCAGCTGAACTCAATTGGAACGACTACATTGAATCAATATGTAAATTTCCTGCTAGGAAATTTGGGTCACTGCGTAATGCTCTGAAGATTTTGTTGTCCCTTCTATTAATCTCGGTGACCTCGACTAGATCCAGAGGAGAATATGCAATGAAATCGATCACGACCTGGCAGCTCAACTCCGGCTACTTTCTCAGCGACGGGATGTGGCTTCCTTCTGTCCTTTCTACAAATGTTTTCATGGCTTCAGCTCCGACGAGCTTGGCTCCATGTTGCCTCCTTTACAAGTATTTATTCGAGCTACCAGACTGACGATGTCACACCATTTTACAGTAAAAGACACCAAATGCAGCCGCCACTTCTACTCCCTCAGCTTCTTTTCTCGCACTTACAACCTGTGGAAACCCCTCCCCACTACTTGTTTCCCTGATAGCTACAATCTCTAAGAGTTTAAAATCCAACGTCTATTACTATATCTTTTCCCCTTGGCTCTCATCCTTCTCTTGTCATTTCCCCCAAACTCTTTTATTTTGTTTATAACTTTTTCACTCTAATCTCACGCAACTCTCTTCACACTAGTATTCCCCGAATTCTCTTTCCCATTCTTTGAGACCATTATAACCGTTTCTCCTTTAGTTCTTCTTTCTTATCTGGGGTAATATGTATAATCAGTGGTGATTGGGGAACTCTGAATGATGGAAGCCACTTAGGGACTGAGAATATCTGAGTAAAACGGGGGCAAACTTAAGCAATGTCTTCATTTATATACTACCCATACCGTATACATAACATAGGAATAGATTTGAGTATAAGTATGATTAGTCAGTTAAGTGCTATACGTGATACACGCTCGAGAGAGACATGACTGACTGGGCAGATTATTTTTGCGGTAGACTGGTTACTAGCCAAGGCTATAGAACCCAACCTGTCCTTTTATTTAAACATAACCGGAGCGAAGAGACGGATTAATACCTTTTCCATGAATCATTCAGTCAGTTGTGTGCCATACGTGATATACGCTTGGGCGATCATGTCTCGAAAGAGACATTACTGGCTGGGTAGAAGATTTCCCGCAGTAGGTTGCCATTACATTCTGCGGTAGATTGGTTGCCAACGAAGGCTCTGGAACCTAATTTGTTGTGTTATTTAACCCATAGCTGAGGAGAAGAAATGAATTAATGCTTTTCCAAGGGTATTTGCGCGTAAGTGATTGTAACGACTTTGCTTGAAATTTTAACTCGGCTCCCCGATATCTCGTTCAGAGCCGATATCCACTGCATCACAGCGCACATGACTGCATTACATTAAACGGAATAACTTCTCCTTCATAGTAAAGGAATTCTAATCTTTTCTTGCCCTACTTTCCCCTCACAAGCTGATGGAACACAAGAGAGATTAATTTCAAAACAAAATGAAAGGGTTAATAATACTAACGTCTATACTACCAGATCAGATTCATTTGTCTGCTCTGATTTTATCTCCGCAGAACTTTTTTGAAGCACAAAAATAAATGGCAAATAATAAATGCGAAAAAAAATGTAAAAATAATTAACGCAACGAAGTCAATCTAAATGTTGTGAACAACACAGCCGTAAAAAATAGACTAAAAAATTAATTTACATTTTCAGCAAGAACCGACCGTACAATTAAAAAGCTACTTTGAAACAAGGAAATAATTTTAAAAAAATATCGTTTCTCCATGGCCCTAAATGAAAAAGAAAACGCAGAGGGAAAAATGATGAAAATCAAATCTTATTAAAATCAGAGACTGATCAGTTTCATAAAGGCAAACATGGGGCCAGATAAAATTCGTGGGGGGGTCTCTACTGCCTCTCTGTATAATCGCCACTGTATATAATATACTACTATATCATTTAAATGCCTACATTTATAAAATGAATTATATTTAAAAATCTAACTGAATATATAAAAGCAATAAAGAAAAATCAACAACTCAGACATTTAATCCCTTTCATTTATTAAGTAATTGCATTACTTAACATCGTCCAGTCTGTTTATTCATTTTCGTAGTAAGTCTGAAAAATAATTATGAGTGAACATAAATTTAAATTTTGAAATCGAAACGATAATTTTTAAAATTCTTTTTATAAATATTAATACAATTATAGATTGCAATACGGCAGAGATATCAGACAAATCGCAAACGTTTATCAATCTAATATGTTTCACTTTTATTAAAGCTTCAACAAAGAATATGTATTCATAGAAGTAAGTGTTTTTACGTTTTTCGTTTGATTTTGAAATGGATAATCAGGTTTCACTTGTTAAATAAGCGATAGTATAATTGATGGCGAAACAAATTCAAAGAGAGTCGACCGTATATTCGAATTTTCAACAAATATATACTATGCCTCACCGAAAAACCGGATATATTCCTTTACGGATGTAAGTGTATAATAATTATGTAGTATTTACATTATTCGGACTATTGTTCTCATCTTTGTTGCCATTTGTACGGCGTTTCGTCCGTTGTACGCTACAGCTTTCTTCAGTTGCTAGATATTTCAAATCGAACCCTTTGTTACAATCACTTCGGTATATCATCCTCAGTCCTTGCCTAAAGCTCCGATTAGAAGTTATGTGTTATCTCCCTCTAAACTTGGAAGTTATTTTTTTACCAGTGCTGTAACCTGGCATTGAAGTCACAACTCTTTGGCTCAAGTCACAGGAAATAAACATTGTCTATATCCATGAGGCCATGTGTCCTTAAGTGATAGTTATAAACGTCTCGGTTCGAATTTCCTAGCATCTGAAGGAGGCTGGGGCGTACAACGGCCGAAACGTCGTGCAAATGGCATCAAAGATAAGGACAATAGTCCGAATAATGTACATACTGTAAATACTATCCCATCATAGAAATATAGACAAATAATATTTCTAGTTTGTCTATGTATGGTTCAGATAGTAATGTATGTTCGAATGTGTGTGTGTGTGTGAGGGGTGCCATGTCTAGTATACATTAAGTCTGTTGGTTTTTCGCATGGAGATTTGGAAAAGTTTTACGTATAGATCCTTTGTTTTAGATAGACGTACGTTAGATTATTCAAGAATTACACATTGGATCGAAGATCATGGTTTGTAAGAAGTCATTAGCTAAATATATTAAGAGTAACATGGGACAGTAAGATGTGAAAACCCATGATCGCCTGCAACCTGAGGGGACACAGCATGTAAAAGCAGAATACGTAATATAATGATTTTATATTTGGTAATATTATTATTAGTCGGTCATTAAATTACTTTCGATGTAAAGCATTATTTTTTTAAAATAATGTTGATTTGTAAAATCAGTGTTGTGACTAGTTTTTTTTCCTATGTATTACAACACGGATTGGATGGTTTTTTAAATATAAATCTCTTTTTATTATCCTCTGTCTTATATTTTTGTGTGTATTTGATACACATTGGATTATACGCTATCGTATATCGGCGATATGCAATATACTGGTCAATAAAAATTTTATAACTCAAATTTTAGCCACATTTGTAATAAGATTTTATCACGCTGCTTTTACATGTTTATTATGATCGTAACGCATACTCAGTCGATATAAATTATAATTTGTTTAATGAAGAATAGGCGTAATCGCTAGCAAGTCTTTATTCAACAGGTGGAACCTGGTGGTCTCTCTGTAATTGTTGAGCGGACTTTCTGTTTGTCCTGGAAGTTATAGACAGTTATTAAACAGTGGAAAAGACAACGAAATATTCTAATTTTGCGTGTAAATTCATTATGGAAACGAAACACAGCCTTAAGTATAATGTGATTTTAACTTTCAGTGAAAAAAATATATATTATACACTGGATTAGGCTGTCCAAAATTGAGAACATTTTTGCTCGGAATAATTGGTTATCGTTGCAAAGCAACAGAATCGAAGACAAATGTCAATATACACGAAATATTAGACCCAAGAAAAGACAATGATTAAAGAAACATTTATAAGACGGTGCAGGAATTAAAGAAAGCATTAAAAATAAGCCGGACAAAATTAATACCATTAAGACAATAATATTCAAAAAATTTTACCAAAGATTGACACTGAAAATCCAATTTCCCAGCATTATTCGATTTAAGCACCATGAACAGTGACTGATTTTATAATACAGAAAAAATATCTCGAAATGATATAAAAACTAGTAGTATAGCGCAGCGTTGCTCGGGTGTAATAGAAGCTTTAAAACTAATCCCTGGTCCTGGAGCTCAGACTCTTTAGACGTTGGCACGAAAGAGTAAAAAGCATTAGTTGTTTCCAGTTAAAGTGAAACCGTAGACTGAAAGAAAAATGAATAGATTAAGTCAAATTTTGATTTCCTTCTGTCGATATCAAATAAGATTTTTCGTCGTAAACTGAATTCTGAAGGCTAAATAAGTCCTCTGAGTAAATAGTATCATGGCTGAGACTAAGAACTACAATTATACCTACTTAGAGCCAAACCCGAAACAAAAACTAAAATAAAAGGGCTGAAAAAAATACAGACATACAGGCAGATAAACAGACACACACACACACACACACACACAAACATCTTGCCTTATATATATATATATATATATATATATATATATATGTATATATATATATGTATTATCGATTTTCTGCACTATTGAAAGAACTGCAACCTTGAAACCGCTGAATATCGTTTCTTATGTCTGTGTCTATGAGTATCAAATTTGATTAAAATCGGACCAGTCCTTCTATAACCCGATTTTTTCGATTATCGATTTTTTATATTTATCGGGATCCCTCGACACAAAACATAGGTAAGAACACTCGCAGACGCTCATAGTACAACTGTGTAAATTTTCAAGAAAATCGGGCCAGCCGTTTCGGAATATATAGGTAACGGACACACAGACACACACACAGATACACACAGACAAAGTTCCATTTATAAATAATTTTAGATGACGCATTTGGTTAATCAGATTATAAAGCAAAATCTCTAACATAGAGCAAGGCGCAACGGTTATGAAATGACACTTCAGACAAATCAACTATATATCAAACAATGAGAAAAAATAAAACAAAAAATACAAAGTAATAGAAAAAAATGAACCATACATATCAAAAGTTAGCGGAAAAATTTCAAGAGAAAAAAATAATCTGGAGACGATACGGAGATGCAAAAATAAACCAGATAAGCCGTTAAATTTGTTACCGAAAATATACAAATAAATATTCTTATTTAGTGAAAAGAAAATGGCACAGATTTAAAGTCACTGACGCAAAAAATTAAACTATATAAAACACTACATAATCGTCTGCCTTATATCTTAGATTTAGACGAACACGTGCATTAGTGAATTTTTGTATAGAGCACAATGAGATCAACTAATTTATAAAAGCCAGAATCCTCAATTCATTAGCAAAGACAGAACAATTTTCCAATTAAGAAAAGAGAAACTTTATAACAAATGAATGCTGGCTCGTAAATACACGCTGATTACATGCTTGAAATTGACGCTTAAAATTCTTCAATCAGTTAAATGTCATTCGTGATACTTTGGATGATTATATCACTTTCGCGACAGGACTGACTAAACAAATGATTTTTAAAGGTAGATTGTCATTTCTTTCTGCGTTAGACTCGATGTCATTAAAAACTATAAAATCAATCTTTCCTGCCATTCAACCCATAGCTGGAGGGAAAATAAATGGATTCATACCATTCCCGAAGGCATTTTTAACTGTTTCAACAGAAACAAAGCGATACAGCAATTGATGAGCGGGGGCTATATAAGAGAGTAAAAGTTTAAACAGGAGAAAAGCCAAAAGAAAGACATACCAGTTACAGAGAAATGGCAAGAGAAGGATGGGAAGAGAGCGTGAGAAATGAAAAGTACAAGATACACGGTGTGATGCAAAAAGTACGAGGGAAGGAATGCAGTCAAGTGGATAAGAGATGGGAAATTACATTGCATTTAAATTCCTCGGGGTTGTAGCTGTCAGGACATCAAGTATACTGAAGAGAATTCCACAGGTTGGAAGTGCGAGAAAAGAGGCTAATGGGATAGAATCGTCGGATGCATTTGGTATTTAAACTGTAAAAGGGTGGGACCTTGTTGCCAGTCTGGTTACTCAATTATATTCTTGTAGATGGGCAGCAGTGACCTAAGTTCGTTGGAGCAGAAGCCATGAGAATATTTCTAGAAGGAAAAGAGGGCAGACACATCCCGACGGTGAGAAAAATATTTGAGTTGAGCTGCCAGGTCTGCACCGATCACATTACAGATTCTTCTTTGGATATGACAACAGTAGTCAATGCACGGCCAGATTATCTATTTTGATACGTGCAAGATGATTTCAGGTTGAGAAAACGTCCTGGTACGACACAGTGACACAAACTTCCTTGCAGTGGATTTATCTATTGATTCAATAAACGTAAGTGAATGCAAAGAATTAAACTAGAATTCGAATTCGACTTTCATTCCCAGAAAATATCCATCGAATCGATATCATTGCACCACTACGCTATTTTAAAGTCCTTACCTCAGATCAAACAGAAGAAATGTTTAACATAATTAATTATTTTATTTTAGTCATTTAAATTATATATCAATATAATATATACAGTGACAATTATGCGGGGAGTAGAAACACACACACACTGATTTTAAAGTTGTCCCTTGGTTATATCCCACACTTTTAAAACATGGTTCATCAGTGACAGGAATTTCATAGCCATGTGTCGAAAAAGTTGTTTTTTATTTGGTTTATTTTGTTTTACGACATATCAAACTCAATGGGTTATTTAATGCGGACAATTGTTTACTATAGATTTGTATGAATAGAATAGTTATTCTTTGTAATAAATCTGTTTATAGATTAGTTTTAATTCACGTATTTTTGTAAAGAGGGTTTTTATCGAGAGTCAAACGTTTTGCTGGTAATATTCTTTTTAAATATTGCTGTTAATTTTATTTAATTTTTAGTATTTTCCATTGCTACCACAATGTGTCGATAAGTCAGTCAGTTAAGTGCCATACGTGAAACACGCTTGGGCGATCATGTCTCCAAAGAGACATGACTGACTGGGCAGAAGATTATCCCGCAGTAGGTTGCCATTGCTTTCTGCGGTAGACTGGTTGCCAGCCAAAGCGATAGAACCCAATCTGTCCTGTTCTTTAACCCATAACTGGAAGGAAGAGCCAGATTAATACCTTTCCCAAGAGTATTTGTGCTTAAGTGAATGCAATGAATTCAACTGCAATTCGAACTCGGCACCCCGATTTCTCGTTCCGAGCCGATATCCACTGCACCACAACACACATCCCATGTGTCGATACCTGAACTTAATTAGAAGATATAAAAGCATTTATTTTAAAGTTAAATGTTTGAGAATTTAGTCGAGATAAATATTAAAATGAGATACTTAGTCGCTTTTAAATATTAACTGGATCACTTAATTTTCCTAGAAATAAATTCGATATTTGCTATTATTATTATTACTATTGTTTTAATCATTTCACTCCGAGCAAGGCGGAAATTCCACTGATGAGCGGGGAGGGGGGCTACACAACTGTAAAAGGATTTATTAGAAAAAAGTGAGGAGTAAAAACTAGTTAGAAGGGAGCAATAGAAAGCTGAGAATGCAGGTGCGATGACGGATACATAGGTGGAGAGAAAGAGAAGAATATACGGGGTTGGGGAGAGAGCTAGAGTCCAGTGGTTAATAGATGAGTATTGACATTGCATTTAAATTTCTGGAGGTTGTAGCCGTCAGGAAAGCAAGAATATGGGAGCGAGTTCCACAGGCGGGAAGTGCGGGAGAAGAAGCTGCAGGAGTAGAATTGTCGTCTGCATTTGGCTAACCTGACTGTGAATGGGTGGGGCCCATTTGCCAGTCTGGTTGCACGAGTAAATACCTGTTAAGGAGGCACCAGTGACTTATTTTAATTTTATTTTTTTGTTTAAAGAGACAGCATCATCCAGTATCTAGAAGATTTACTAATGAGTCGTCTGATTTGGATTGAGTCATCCGTTTGAATTAAAAAGTCCAAAAACTGCTATGTGTTTCATCATCTAGGAGATAATCCATACTTTTCCTTTACTGATTTATTTTTTAAGTTATATCAATCTCAATGTGTTATTTAATGCCCAAAATATTTTTGCGATATGTTCGTATGAATAGATGATGCACTCGTTTGACAAATCAGTTTTTACATTAGGTTTTATTGATGTATTTTTTTTTAAAGTGCGTCAAATGTATTGCTGCTAATTTATTTTTTAATATTTTGCTGGTAATATTTTTTAAAAAAGTATGTCTGGTAATTTTATTAAAAAAACAATTTTTTATACTTTCATAATGTTTTGACACCCGTTCTGGTGATTATTTCTCCATCACTCGGACTGCTACCACCCCAGTGTTTTATTTATTCATTTATTTTGCTTGAGTTTGATGAATGAGGCAACAAAGACGAACAGAGAGATAATTGAAGACTTTCTCAAATAGACACCATCTAAACAGACTGGATTTTTCTTTAGGTACTTTGTTCCACTCAGATAAAAGACGATCATGGCTCTCCACAGTATCATATACTTTGTATCTTTGAATAAATTTTGTATTTATCTTATTTATGATAAATCCTGTTCCGCCATTTATTTACTCAAGCTCATGTTATGGGGTGCTTCTCTTAGATTCTTTGTCCTTCAATCATTCCTGTGATTATTAGATTTTCCAAACCCTCTTTCATTCCCTTGTCTCTTTAGCATTAGTTTTCAGAAACACTCATAACAATTGGTGTCATCATATTTACATTCTTTAAGTTTAAGTTTGAGTTTTGTTTAACTGTAAGAAGTTAAAAATTTTGGCGATAATATGAAGTGGAATGTATGTTTTATTAGATGAAATAAACAGATTTCAAATAGGTCAAAGAATTGCCCAACCATAGAGGCAAACATTAATTGTATTTATGGATGATGTGGTCATATGCGGGATTTGTGGTTATGTTTTAAGTTTTTTCTTTAGTGTTCAGTTATAGTGAAAAGGTTGATTGGGTCAGATTTTAATTATTTTCTTTTGTTTTTATTATTTTTATTTTAGAAAACTGAAAATGTCTTCTAGATTTGTATTCAAAAATCTTTTGATGAGTATATTTTACTTCAATAATGAGTTATGGTCATAATTTTTTCTTCAAAAATGTACTGTTCCTAATATTTTCCTTCAAGAGGTATATTTTTCTTTAAAAAGTGTATTTCTATGTATATTTTCGATAAAAATGTATTTTTATATTTTCATAATGGTTTGAGGGCAAACGTGGTGTAATGGTTAGCAAGCTCGTCTCACTAAAATCATTATAACTGAGTAGTGAGTTCGATTCTCACTGGGTACCCCTTACATTCGGCGGTGTGTTATGTCTAAGCTATGCCTAGAAAATCACCTTTCTCCAGGGTTGGCTGCAGGATTAACAACCCTACCCCAGAAAAAACAGTTTGTCACGGAAACAGCAAAAACACTGCCCTATACACCATTAGGTGTAAGAAAAAGTTTATTTATTTTTATAATTATTTCACCCCAGTTTGGGGGGTTAATTATTTGTTCATATCTGGGACCCTAACACTTACTATAAATCTGAGTTCGGGTGGAACTGAGAACAACAGCAACTAAGAGGTTGTTCCATGGTCTTCACAACCTCCAATCAGAGATTTTGCTGCCGGGTGCAGTTAACCGTCATGCCCAGGACCATTAGACTTCTTTATGTATAACTCATCATCGAATTGTTAGTACAATAAAAATTCAATTCTAATTGCTGAGTTTGTGTCTGCAAAACATATATACAGAACTGTACGGAAGTGGTTCGCTAAATTTAGAGTTGGTAGTTGTAGCTTTAAAGATGAAGAACGCTCAGACAAAAAAACAACTACAGATGACGCACAAATTAAGATATTAAAGATATCAAATTAAGACGACCAAATTAAGATTTAAATTGAGAGTAACCCTCATTAACATCATACGGATTCCAATTCGAACGTCCATCAACACTTACTGAATCTTCGGCACTCAAATCGCTACAATGTTTGTACCACACATGACTTGTTTGAATACCATTTACTTTGCATTTCTATTTGTGATTTGCTGTATAAACGCAACGAAAATGTAACCTTTCCGATACAGATTTTGACGATTGATAAGAAATAGATCAATTTTGAAAAGTGCTGCTCGCAAATGAACACATTAAAAGCAGCAATTCAAGGAAACCACTCAGAATTAGCATCACGAAGGGTGTTGTTTTCCATCCTTTTCTTTGGTGACCCGGGAAAATTTTTGCAGCTTGGCTGGGATGTGATACTCCTCGCAGCATATTTACCAGATCCGGATTTTTCATTTATTCAAGTCCTTGTAAAAGAATCGCAATTTTTGTATGACATAAAAAAATCAACTTAATGTGCTTTTTGTCGAGAAAAAACGAAATCTTTAAGTTGAAGAAAAAATGAAGAAATGTCGTGCAACAAAATGGTTCATACTCAGATGAATAAAAATCTAATACTACAGTTTTATTTTGCATTTAAGTTTCTTTAAGAATCATCAAGAACATTCCGGACAAAGCCAATATTTAATCTTATATATTCTTGTATGTAATATCTAAACTTATTTATAAATGGAACTTTGTATATGTGTCTGTGTGTGTGTGTGTCAGTTAACTCCGAAACGGCTGAACCGATTTTCTTGAAAATATACACAGTTTTACAATAAGCGCCTGCAAGTGTTCTTAGCTAGGTTTTGTGTCGAGGTAGCCCCGATAAATATCGAGAATCGAAAAAATCGGGTTATAGAAGGAGTGATCCGATTTTAATACACTCATGATACACTCATAGACAAAGACATAAGAAACGATATTCAGAGGGTTCGTGGTTGCAGAAAATCGATAATATATATATATATATATATATATATATATATATATATAAAGCAAGATGTTTGTGTGTGTGTGTGTGTGTGTGTGTGTGTGTGTGTGTGTGTGTGTGTGTGTGTGTGTGTGTTTATCTGTCTGCATGTCCTTTATACAAGTCCACAATTCCTATCCGATTCTCCCCAAACTTCACACAAATATTCTTTAGGCTGAGTCTGAGCTCCTGGAACCTGGATTAGTTTTAAAGCTTTCATTACACCCGAGCAACGCTGGGCTATACTTTCAGTCTCATAATAAAAGTGACTATATAATACTAGGTTGCAAATTATGTTTTTGCTATGCCATGACCCGCTTAAGATTTTCGAGATCATGGATTTCCACAACAGTAAGGTTGCCTCACTGTCTCTTCCTTATACATAATTTAATGTTAAATGTACGAATAATCTCTTACCTACTGTATCTAGATTTTGAAACACAGTTAATAAAGTCATGTCCTAAAAATATTTCAAGTGTCAACCTATCCTTTTTTTTCTTCAGTTACATATTTCAGCGTATGCTGAAAGTAAGTCAACATGTATTGGGTGCTTAAATGAAAGAACCACGGCCAGCCTCACACATAGCCACAACATTCATAAATGCAAATAATTATTGCCTCTCTGTCTACAGTACAAAACCGGGATCGAAATCTCAAAAATTTATATTTACGCTGGCTAGATCTAATGTGAGCAATGATGAGGTGTTGGAAAGAATGGCAACAAACAAAATTAATAGTGAGCATCAGGAAGAGAAAACTGAAGTTCCTGGGACATGCAATGAGGAAGAAGGGCTTGGAGAAACTGATACTGACAGACCAGATAGAATGAAAAAGAGACAGAGGAAGACAGCGGATAATATATTTGTAGAGTCTGAGCAGCTGGATGATGGAACGGGGTTTGCGTGATGTAACAAGAGAAAACATACTCAGAGCCACCTGCGATAGGGAGACGTGGAAAGCCATGATCGCCTTCGCCCTGAAAGAACAGGGCACATAGAAGAAGAAGAAGAAGAAGAAGAAGAAGAAGAAGAAGAAGAAGAAGAAGAAGAAGAAGAATTAGAAGAAGAAGAAGAAGATCTAGCCGTAATATCTATACTGACAGTTTTTCACACTTCTTGCTTTTACAAATCCCTCCTTTATGCTTTTTAACTAAACTTAATCTGCAAAAATTTAAATGCAATCTAAATTGCTATCTAATGTCCCACTGGTTATTCTTTTTTCTACTCTCTCATTATTAATTCGTCCACACTCAATAACACCCTGTTTTTTTGTGGCATTACCATTTTGCATAGAGAGATCCAGATTAAAAAAATCTAACATAAATCCTGATTAAATTCATTCACTCAATGTACTGAATTGATTTTCTTAAATATACAGCATCACCCAACATGATTAATTGGTCAGTAATTATTGACGTTTGAAAAATTACGTACTAAATTATATTTTCATTTCCTTCACTGGATTTACTCGGACGTAGAAGTCTTAAAATGAACAAATAGACTTCGTTGGTCGGCTTGACTGAAAACAAACAGATGTTTGATTCATGTCCTTCCGACAACGTTGGTTAAAGATCATTTTGCACCAACTGCAAATCGATAAGCAATCACAAATTAACTAGAACAAAGCCATGAGAAGAAATGTCACGACGAATTCTTATTCACGATTCTTACCTACTTTATGACCACCACCACCACCACCACCACCACCACCTCACAAGAATGATTAATTCGTTTGCTATAAGATTCGAGATGTTTATAACATTTACACACATACGCACACACATATATTTATAGACAGAGAGAAAGACAGATATAAAGATAGGGGGAGAGCGAGACAAAAGTGAGAAAGAGCATCAGATACCTATCAACTCACAGGTAGGTAAATATATAAATTAACAGAATTAGACACGAAGAGAATAAGATAGATAGATAGATAGATAGATAGATAGATAGATAGATAGATAGATATGAACATACTTTGATAGATAATAAACAAACTGAAAGATAGTAGTTATGAAGAGACTGAGACAGATAGATAGATAGATAGATAGATAGATAGATAGATAGATAGATAGATATGAACAAACTTAGATATGAACAGAGTTAGATATGAACAGACTTTGATAAATAATTAACAAACTGAAAGATAGTAGATACGAACAGACTGAGATAGATAGATAGATAGATAGATAGATAGATAGATAGATAGATAGATAGATAGATAATGAACAGAATAAGATAGATAGATAGATAGATAGATAGATAGATAGATAGATAGATAATGAACAGAATAAGATAGATAGATAGATAGATAGATAGATAGTGTGAGAAATATATTCACATAGCTTAGCGCTTAAGCAGTGAAAGGAAATTATCAAACATAACAAGACATACCTGGTATAGAAAAAACAATTTATTTGTCTTGCAAAAATATGCTGAATTTTGCTGCTACAGTGTAGCTTGGTATAGTCTCTTTTCTCTGCTTAGCTTGGTATAGTATCCTCCGTCTAGGAGTGGGATGAAAAGGACACAAGGAACTGCGATCCGCGACGTACAGGAACTTTCTTCTGGGTCAGCTTCTTTCACAGTTTCTTATCTTGGTATAAGATGATAGTGCTTAGAGAATTTTTCTCTAGGAAGGCAAGGCTTTGCCCATAGGGTATCCTTTTTAAGGTAAGAAGGGTAACAAGAGATTTTCTCTGTTACAAAGTTGTGGCATTAGCCTAAAAGATTACAAAGAATTGGTAAGATGGTCTCGATATAGCGAGACAAGTGGGCGCCAATTTAGGCCCTGCTGCAACAAAAATCCGGAGCGGCACAAATACGTCCGATACTGTTCGTACTAGCTGAAAAAAAGGAGAGAACAAAACCATCAGAAAAAAAACATAAAACCTCTGGTAAAGCCCGCCTAAAGTTCAAAACGAGGTTCGGGTTAAATCAGCCAATCAGGAGACCCGTTACATCTGTAAATTTCCGACAATAGATAGATAGATAGATAGATAATGAACAGAATAAGATAGATAGATAGACAGATAGATAGATAGATAGATAATGAACAGAATAAGATAGATAGATAGATAGATAGATAGATAGATAGATAGATAGATAATGAACAGAATAAGATAGATAGATAGATAGATAGATAGATAGATAGATAGATAGATAGATAGATAGATAGATAGATAGATATGAAAAGAAGTACATGTAATTTTCCTTGCTCTATGATTTTAGACTTAGACATTATATCTTTATTAACAAAGTATTATATTTAATATGTCATTTTAACGAATATGTGAGACGACTTGATTTATAATACAAGATATGATTAGTCAGGTTGTATTAATGGACATATATTACAATAATATATTGGTGATAATATGAAGTGGACATTATGTTTTATTAGATGAAATAAACAGATTTCAAGTGGGTCAAAGAATTGCCTAGCCATAGAGGCAAACGTTAATTGTATTTATGGATGTTGTGGTTATGTGCGCGACTGTCTCCGGTTTTTTCACTTAAAAACGGAATACATGTTGACTTACTTTCGTTGCTCGCTACGCTGAAATAAAATAGGTAAAAGAATGAAGAGACTGAGAGAGCAGAAATATTTTTTAGGACCTGACTTTATTCAATGGGGCGCAACTATCTATTGAAGGAAAATGACTTCCCGAAGAAAAGGCATGTTTTTTTTTTCCCGAGGATACTCACCGCTAAAAGATAGATTCTCTTGCTTTCTTTTTCGTGACAGGAAGCCCCTTATTAGCGCGCATGCAAGGATGGTATTTCCTGTCGGAGGCCACCTAGGAGATTATTATTTTTTGTGTTTAATTTATTATATATTATTTTGCCTTCATATTTTAATCATCACAAATTATAGGATGTAATGTTATTATTCTATATTTTGATGTTGTGTATATTTGATATTAGTCAAACGCTAGTTAATCAATGAAACTGAAACAAAATTATTCTATTGACAAAAGTTATTAAGCTTCGTATGTCATTTTACTCACTCCATTGTTAGCTAGATAGATTAATATATATATATATAGAGAGAGAGGGGAAGAGCGAGGGGGAAGAGTAACAGATATCGATACATAGGTATGGAACTTGAACAAAAATAAAATAGACAGATAGATTTTAACGTAATGAGATAGATAGATAGAGAGATAGATAGATAGATACTAACGAAATGAGATAGACAAATATGAAAAGATGAAGCAGATACATAGATATGAACAGTATGAAATAGATATAGATAGATATGAGCAGAATGAGAAAGATACAGTTAGATTTGAACATATATATATATATATATATATATATATATATATATATATATATATAAAGATTGATAGATATGCGCAGAATGAGATATATAAAGATAGATATTATCAGAAAAAGATAGATAGATAGATAGATAGATAGATAGATAGATAGATAGATAGACAGATAGATAGATTAGATATTAACGAAATGAGATATACAGGCATGAAAAAAGGGATAGATACATAGATATGAACAGTGTGAAATAGTTTCGATCCATATGAGCACAATGAGACAGATATAGTTACATAGGAAGACAATGACACAGACACAGACACACACACACACACACACACACACACACATATATATATATATATATATATATATATATTTTCATATGCCAGCCTCGACGATAACAAACAAGATGGTTACACGTCGATTTGGGAATATTTACATTTCCACATTTATAGACAGATACGGGATATCTGTTCTAGATCATAATAAATGGACTATGATAAACAAATATAATAAAATAAGATTGCTGTTCGATCGATATAACTGAATTGCACTCTTTCCAGGTCTGCTTCAATATCAACACATGCGCTGACTAACAATTCAAGGATGAACGGCAAGACGAGATGATTTTTGATATAACACTTTAATAAGTAACAAGATATTAATAAAAAATGTATTTAAGTATGAATAAAAATGTCCAATGACCTGAACCTCAAAACTTATATTCGGATACCTTAAGTAGTCGAAATAACGATTTACAACACATATAAATAAATACGAATGAATACAGGCGAATACGAATGCAAGAGATTAACACAAAAAAAAAAATTGGGAGAACCATATAATTCATAAACACGTGTTATGGTGTATGCGGTAACACAATATTCGTGGAAGTGTATGCGTGTTCTAACATGGGTCTAAGAATATAATAACTTTATATCAGTTCATTATCTCTTATTTTTACTGTTTCCTTTTTTTCTCTCTTCCTCCTCTTTCTTTATGCAACTTTGGACTCAAACGCAGTCCACTTGAAATGTATGTAGTTACGACTGTCACTATTTTCTTTCAGTTGACTGTTTTACTTTCAGCATAAAAATATCCTGAAATATCCGCATTCTTTTTTATTCTTTTATTCAAACAAGCGTCGTATTTTCTGCACTGGAACAATTCTGCTTTTTTCCTATCTTCAAAATCTCTTCCTTTATATGTTAATTTATCTGCGTCGCTATCTCTCTTTCTTTTCTTTTCTTGATGAACAATTTGGTTTCACTTTCTTTCTTTTCTTTGAACAAACGGGAATCAGCGTACAAATAACATTACGGTTTCTTCTCTTATTTTCGTCCCTATCTTTCTTTCTTTTTTTGATAAACAACTAGGCTTCGCTTTCTTTCTCTTCTATCAACAAATAAAAATCAGCATACAAATAACATTACAGCTTCTTCTCTTATATCCAGCGCTATCTTTCTTTCTTTCCTTAATAAAAACAATTCGGCCTCGTCTTCTTTTTGTTTCAACGAATAAGAATTTATAAGTTCGTTTTTTTTATTCTGAGTTGCTTAAGATGAATTGGTCAAATTACGCTATTATATCAAATGCGTTTTTTCTTTTTATTCATCATTTATCAGCGCCCAGGAATTGTGACTTGCTCATGAAAGATTTAATCTGCAACTGACTTCCAAACATTGTTTTCTACGTGATTCGTTTTTGGCGCGAATTCTAGCTTCTGCTCTTTCACGACCCCATGTCTAGCTTCTGTCTATTTCCTGTCTCGACATTTGTTACTAAGGGCGTCTAGGTCAACCAACCTTGACCTACTATCCCACGCGGAGACCAATCTCAATATATGTGTATAGGTGTGTGTGCGGTTATCTATATCCGTACCAATATATATATATATATATATATATATATATATATATATATATATCAGCATGCGGTGTGGGTATAGAAGAATCCAAAGGAGTATCCTGTACATACGTTGGTGGGATAAATCTATATAAGAGCCCTAAATATATATGTATATAAATATATAGAGAGCAAAATATAAAAAAAATTAAAACAGACACGTTGTTTCATGGTAAATCAGTAGGCCTATTTCAGGCGAACCATCCTCAGCTTCCGTCTTTATTGTACAAAGATTTATACATATGCGCAGAATGAGACATAAAGATAGATATGATTAGAATAAGATAGATAGATAGATAGATAGATAGATAGATAGATAGATAGATAGATAGATAGAGCACTCACTCGCACAGGTGTTAACACAGATATTTAATGCCTTGTTTCTCTCTACAAACAAAGACAATTAAGTCTTTCATAATTAAATAAAACTACTTTGCTGCAGTAGTTTTAGTTGTTAATGACAGTTTTAATAGAAAGAATTCACATTCACTTTAGTCCTGTATCAACTTTGACCTGAATCTCTTGTGAATTGTAGATGGCAAAACAGAATGCCATCGTTCTGAGTCGGTTATTGATAAAATCTTTTATTCTTTCATTGTTTACGCAAAAGCAATTACATTTTTTTCGTTGTTTTAAAATAAATAACTTTCAAATATTTTGTTTTGTATATTGTCTGAAAATAAAAAAGCGATTAATTTTTTTCTTTTTTATTCTGAAAACTATATTGTAACACTACAATGGAAAAATTTTTATCAATGTCTGATGGTCTTTTATTTATTTTTTCTGAAAATACAAATTTATTCCTGAACTAAAGTTTGATATAATGCTGAAAGATACGACTGGGCAGTAATATATGTATACCAACTGGTTTATTTTCTCACTCATACACACACACACACACACACACACACACACACACACATATATATATATATATAGGAAACAGAAATAGCGCTGTTCCAATGAGAGAAATTGGTAGAGAATAAAACGTGTGAGAGCCCCTAAAAGTTTTGTTTAAAGTTTATATTTATTGTTATTCTTATTATACATGTTATGATACTTTAAGTGTTTATAATGGTATTTTTAACGCTACACGTGTTTTGAGTCTAAGATTGACACTCTTCAGGCGAATAAATTTGTGTCGAGTTCCTTTTGTTTGTGATGTCGAATTTGTTGTTTTATAAATAAGTATGTAAGTAGAAAAAAATAAGAAAATAAATCAAATCAATAAAATACGACAAAATAAATCAAATGTTGGCGTGTAGAATAGTTTTTGTTTTCTCACATCAGCACGTGTATAAATAGATAAACAGTTAAATAAATAAACAGATGAATGAATCAGGTTTTTATCTCAATTTGAAATGATTTTGTTCTGGGGTTACCTTCTTAAGACTTTAAAATTATCTTCTAGTCACCTTTGCTTATGTACAATCCTTTTCATCGGTCTGTAGGTTGTTTTTATTGCTTTGACGGTGTTTTGAATTTGGTGTTGTGTGTGGGGGGGTCTGTGTGTCATAGTGTGTGTGTGGTGGTCTGTGTGTCATAGTGTGTGTGTGTGTGTGTGAGAGAGAGAGAGAGCGTTTTTTTCCATTTCGTCTTTATGTTTTAGAATTGTTTTTATGGGTCATCTGTTTTTCTTATTGTTTGTGGTTATCTTTTGAATTTCGTGTGTGTGTGTGTATGTATATGTGTATATGTATGTGTGTGTATGTATGTGTGTCCATGTATGTCTTTTGGTGTGTTTTTCATGTCGTTTTGTTGAGCGAAGGCTTGTATTTTTTATGAATCTTTCTTCCTGCATTATTAATATTTCGTAATCTGTATTTTGATAAAAAGGTATAACTTTGGATTTTTCATGATTACATTCATGCAAATGTTTGCAGACATAATTTCCTGATATATGATAATCTTATATTGCTTTTATGAAGGGATATTCTATTATTCAAGCATTGTGTCGCTCCCACGTATAGCTTTGCGCATTTGTTTATTTTAGAGGGTAAACTACATTTTTCGAATGATCCGAATTTATTTCGAATGTAGTTGCGTCTTCGAACTGGAAGTGTTTTCCTTTTATTATTACGTTGCATAAATCACATCTTTTCTGTTGCATTTTGTGAACCCCTGTGTTGTGTATTGTTCGAATTTCGATGCCTTTTTAAATATTTTGGGCTGGCGTTTGCTGTTAATTATTTCGGTTGTCTTTAAGATTTATTTTATTTTTTCGTTATTGTTGAGTAATTCCATGTGTGTTTTGATCTTTGTGAATAATTATTGAATGTTTTTGTTGTGTGTGGAAATATATGCGAGAATGTTCTTTACTTTTTCATGTTTTTTCTTGTTGTTATTTGGATTCCGGAGAGATTGTAATGGCAGTTTTTCTGCTAGTTGGAAACCCTTGTCTATTAGTGAGGTGGGGTATCCTCTTATTTGTAATGTTTTTCGTAGTTCTTCTTGGCGTAGTTTACGGAAGGTTTTGTAAGTTACTATCGTGCACATTGCTCGTGCTAAAGAATAATAATTTAAGGCATCTAAAATAAAACTGCTCTTTCATCAGCATGGCTGTTACTAGACTACTTCGCTTTTTTAGACTCATATTTTCAACTGACTCTAAGAGGAACGGCTGCATCGTATCTAAAGCTGTGTTTTTTTTCTGTAATAGGGTGGGATCTAGTTGCTAATCTAGTATCTCGTTCAAATTTGAATCTAGGGGGCACCAGTGATCTAATTTCATCGGAGCAGAAGCTGTGAAAGTATTTATAGAAGAGACACAGGGAAGCCACATCGCGCCGGTGAGAGAGAGACTGCAGGCGGTCTGCTAAGTCAGTATCGATCACATTTGAGACCATTCACTCTACCTTGTCGAGAAGCCCAAGAAGAATATCAGGGGCACCCGACCAGATATGGCAACAGTATTTAATGCACGGGCGGATGGTAGATTTATAAATGTGTAGGATAGATTCAGACGGAAAAAACCTCCAGGCCCTACACAGAGAACCGACTTTCATAACAGCGGATTTAGCAATGGATTCGATATCGTCATTCCACTTGAGGTCCGCTGAAAGTGTGAGACCAAGGAGGCGTAGTGTTTTACTCTCTGGGAGGCAAGCCTGTTCCATGCTAATAGCAGGTAGGTTTGCTGCGAAGAAAAGTTGGATCACTCTGTCGTACCAGATGTTTTTTCTCGTCACTGTGCATCTTGCATATTTACAAATCTACCCTTCGTGTGTGTATTGATTAATGCTGTTATATCTGGTCTGGTGCTTCTACTATTCATCTCGATGTTCTTGGAAATATCCAATGAAGGGTCTGTAGTGTTGAAGCCTTTCGGAGCTGGTTAATGTTTCTTTAATTCGGTCTTGTATCACACTTAAACAAACTCCCTACAGCTTAAAAGTTTTATCCAGAATTATCATCATATAATAATTCTGCTTGTTCCTTACTTATTTAGTTACCTAGTCCGTCCGTCCGTTACGCCACTTACTCTCTATACGAGCTTTTCCTTTCCCTCTTTCTTTTTAAACGCTATTCTCTCAGCCTTTCTCTCACCTTTGCCAAACAGAATGATATTAAAAGGTGAGTGAGTAGGAGGAAAATGTCTATAGCATTACCATAGCAGCAGCAGCTTAAGCTGTGTCTATATGTGCGTGTGCTTTACAATATATTAAAAAGAGATAGGTTTGTTGTATCCCGGGACCTAATAAAATATCTGGCTTCGTTTACACCCTAGGCCATTAGTCATTTGATCTGTCTGTTTACAATGGACACAGTAACATTTAAAGTAACTTTTATTATTTAAAAAAAAAATGTAATCCCTTCTAACATTCTTGAAATTTTGTCACAAATTTTTGTTTTCATTTGACTTCGCGGCTAAAGAAACGTTACGACTGTTTTATAATAAAAACGTAATGATTGTATCACCTACTTTTCTTTGTGACAAACGCATTAATTTGAAAATTCTCGCAAAAATCAAATAATTGTCAGATAATAATGAAACTATCAGTATCCATTAACAAATGAATGAAATTATTTCTGAGATTTATTATTTTTAAAAAATCTTAGTAAAAATATCTTTTTACTTTTGTTACCCACACGTAAATTCATAAAATCTTAACAAATTTTATACTGATGACTCACCTTTGTTTTATTTGTTCAACGCGGGAATCATTGAGGAATATAAATACTCTATTTTGTTATTTTAAGTTTGCAATCATTATCAGAAACTCTTCTCCGAAAAGTAAAATTAAAAATGCAATAAAACTCTGATATAATTTTAATTGATAAGCTTTTAATTGCTGATATAAATAATAACTATTAAGGACATTATACTCTGAAGGAAAAAAATCGATTAATAATAAAACGATTTTTATTAAACTTTTCAATTTTAGATAGGCAATATAATCATCAATTCTTAACTATAAAGTGTACTCGCAATCGATTCTTTGAAGATTTTAAAAATATTTTAAAATCTTTATATATTATTAAATTATTTTATAATAATAGTAATAAAAATGAAAACAATTCTTTCAAAATTTTATTATTTTATTAATTTGTTTTATTTATTAAGACTTTACTATCATTTGTAGTATGACAAAATCAAAATATTTCCAGGAAATCATAATTATCCTTCCGTGGAAATTCCACGGGTTACACTAGTTATCATTATTATTAGAAGGTTTTCATCAGAAGTTTGTTTGTCTGCAAGTTGGAATGTGTGGATAGTGTGGAATAGTGTAAGAATAAAAAATATATCTTTTTCATGTTAAAATAGAAATTTATTAGAAGTTAATATCCTATTAGAAACATTCTTAAGAAGTTTAAGGTAGAGTTCGGGTTTAATGATAATTTGATGGGTATCAAGATTTGTAGAAAATGTTCGTAGTAGTAACATTTGAAAGAGTATATGCGTACGTACGTATGTATGAGTTTGTTTGGTAGGAATGTCTTTGGATGGAGAAGAAAAAGAAGTAAAAGAAATCATCACACCCGAGGGAAAGAGAAAGATGATGAATGAAGCTTCTCTCGTTACATTTTAGCTTGTCGTCTTTGATGCTTCCCTCCCTGAGTGACTGATTGACGCTGACCGGGGCCTTTTATAGTATTCAGATTTTTTGCACTTGATCGCGATTTCCCTTCTGTTCAAGCAAGTCCCTCCCATTGGTCAGCAAATCAGTTTAACACCTACTAGCAAAATCGGGTTTCGACTTTTTCTTTAAGCACATGTTCAATTGTTTTTCTATTAAAGAAAAATCAGGATTTAACACGTCATTGTGAATTTTTGTAAAAGTGAAGAAGGAGGTTGATTTTAATTCTTAATGTCTTATCTCACTACAATGTAATCGATTCTGAACTGTCATCTTGCCTTCACTCCTATTCCCAGTGATGTGATGTGGTTTCTCTCTGTCTTTTCTACAGATATTTCCATGGTAACTGCTCTGGCGAGCTCTTTTTGGATGTGCGTTGTGGTGAAGTGGATATCGACTCAGAATGACAAATCGAGGAACCGAGTTCGAATTCCAGTTGAATTCTTTGCATTCACCTACGCGCAAATACCATTGGGAAAGGTATTAATCCGTCACTTCCCTCCAGTTATGGGTTAAATAACAGGACAGATTGGGTTATATATCCATGTCTGGCAACCAGTCTACCACAGAAAGAAATGGCAACCTACTGCGGGATAATCTTCTGCCCAGTCAGTCATGTATCACGTATGGCACTTAACTAACTAACTAGATTGTTATCAAGTTCCCAACCTTTTAACTTTGACACAGCCAAATGAAACTCTCACTTAGTACCTGTCTATATTTTTGAGATGATGTAGTATTTACATTATTTACATTATTCAGATTATTGTCCTCCTACTTGTTAACATTGTACGACGTTTCGGCTGTTGTACGCTACGGTCTTCTTTAGGAGCTAGGAATTTTGAACCGAACCTCTTATTACAATCACTGGGGTATATGATCGTCATTCCTTGCTTAGTAATCCCTCGATTGGAAGCCATGACTATCACTATTAACCTTGCAAGTTACTTGTTCACTATTGCTGTAGCCTTCGATAGTTCCTGTGACTTGACCCAAACAGCAGTGAGTTCAATACCAGGCTTCAACAATGGGGGACTAGTAAATTGCAGGATTAAATCGAGATAGCTCATGAATTTCAATTGAGGCGTTAGAACGCAAGGAATGAAGATCATGTGGTCGTTGTACGCTCCGACCTTTTACAGGTGCTAGCATTTTCGAACCGAACCGTTTATTAATATCACCGGGGTATATCATACTCATTCCATGCGCGATGTTACTTCTGCTAGCCTTGTACTTATCTCCTTTTAACTTAACTTTCTAAGTTATTTGTTCCCTACTGCTGTAGACTGGTATTGAACTAACAACTATTTCAATATAATCACTGGCATTAACCAAAGACAAATGGCCAAGTTGATACAGACGATGGTTAGTTTTAGTGACTTAACCCAAAGAAGAAAGAGAATCAGAGGATTTTAAGAGACGATCAGAATTTAAAGAATAGCTTTCAGGAAGACAGAATTTAGCGATTAAAATTGCATTTTATTTTTGGGGGAATCACAGGTAGCATGGAAGCAAAGAGTTACAGAGGCGAGAATAATATGAAAACTAATTGTTAGAATATGATCTACGGTTACATCTTGCTATTTCAACGGTAAAATGCTGGGAACTCACAACCAATCTAGTAATATGCTTCCATTAATGCGTTCGAGATACCAAATCCATTAGTAAAATTAAAATATTTAGAAAGACAAAGGGTATCGAGTTCAAGTCAGTGGAAGCATGTCTGAAGACGAGATGCCTGCTCAGGTGAGAAAATTTATTTTTTCTTTTCAAGATTATTTTTATACCACCTCTGCTGGCGTATGTCATCAGTATAACCATGTTTGATCTTCAGTCACAATATAAAGAGGAAATGAAACCAACAGCGTTGTTCTCTGTGTGTAGAACCGTTTATTATAAAAAATTTTCGTCTCCGCAACAATTTTTTTTTTTATTCATTTCACCCAGAGCAAGGCAGAAATACCACTGATGAGCGGGGGGGGGCTACACAACTGTAAAAGGATTTATTAGAAAAGAGTGAGGAGTAAAAACTAGTTAGAAGGGAGCAATAGAAAGCTGAGAATGCAGGTGCGATGACATATACATAGGTGGAGAGAAAGAGAAGGTTATACGGGGGTGGGGAGAGAGAGCTAGAGTCCAGTGGTTAGTATTGACTTTGCATTTAAATTTCTGGAGGTTGTAGCCGTCAGGAAAGCAAGAATATGGGAGCGAGTTCCACAGGCGGGAAGTGCGGGAGAAGAAGCTGCAGGAGTAGAATTGTCGTCTGCATTTGGCAAACCTGACTGTGAATGTGTGGGACCCAGTTGCCAGTCTGGTTGCACGAGTAAACACCTGTTGAGGAGGCACCAGTGACGTAAGTTCGTACGAGCAGAAGCCATGAAACTATTTATAGAACAGACAAAGGGATACCAGATTTCGACGGTGGGGAAGTGGCTGTAGTCGAGCCGCCAGATCAGTACCTATCACATTACAGACTCTCCTTTGGAGCCTGTCAAGAACACTGAGGAGAACGGCAGAGGCGCCTGACCATAAATGGCAGCAGTACTCCATGCACGGACGGATGGTTGACTTGTATATATGCAGGATGGATTCAGGCGGAAAAAACATCCTAGATCGCTGTCTGATAATTATATTATGAATAAAACCCCGAAGATATCCTATGAACATCACCATTCTTCGATAAGGACTAACGTTGAGTAATCTGTTTCCATGTAGTTTGCCGAATTTATATATTTCTCTTTTGGATATTTAACTGATATGTAATTACTTCCATTTTATTTCATAAAATATTATTAAAACATGAGTCTTTTTTCTGTTTTTTTATATTCGTAAAACCAACCACTTTAAAACCTATCTTTCTTTGTGTCATTTGAATTTAAGCCCAGGCATTTTTCAGATAATTGTTCAACCATTACGTTTCTCCATGTATAACGTATATTTTCAATCTCTATTTAAATTTTTCACCATTCGAAAATGTGTGCAACCATCATACAATAACTTTGAAAGCCATGTTTCTTTCTAAAATAAACACACACACACACACACATGCACACAAACACACACACACACACGTATATATATATATATATATATATATATATATATATATATATATATTCCACGAAAGGTATATATTATACACTTAAATCTAATTGTATTTGTCTATACGTATGAGATGAGATAGTATTTACACTATTTACATGATTACCAAAAGAGGCTTCATGCCAGAAAAGTAAATGATACACACCCGTGCTTGTGAAAAGGTACTGAATTCGAAATTGCAAGCACCTGAAGATGGCTGGAGCGTACAACAGGCAAAACTTCGTACAAATGGCAAAAATATTCCGAACAATGTAAGTAGTGTTAGGACATAGATATCATAGTGCTCCCTATACTTCAAATCCATCATGACTTTACCCAGTTAGGTGGCAAACCTCTCTCCCTCTCTATATATAGGATTGAGCAATTGTGTAAGTCCATGAATATATAAAAGAAGTGATTGTTTTATAGCTCTGTGATATCTGTCCTTCTGTATGGAAGAGAATTTTGGACGATTTCCTCAAGGAAAAAGGAGATGCGTGAGACAACATAAATGTGATTATACTGAAGGATGCTGAGGAGTCCATGGACGGAGCAGGCTAACAACAATGAGGGGCTTCAGAGGAAGCAAACGGAGATGCGTGAGACAACATAAATGTGATTATACTGAAGGATGCTGAGGAGTCCATGGACGGAGCAGGCTAACAACAATGAGGGGCTTCAGAGGAAGCAAACGAGAAGAAAACTCATACTGAACCTCAAGAAGGGACAGAAGGGCCTGCAGAATTTAAAGCCCACATGATGGATATAAGAAAAGTAAGACACGGTAAAGCAACGTGATACATATTTTATAGGTTTGAGCAATCGGATGACGGGGCGAGATTTGGGAGAGAAAGAAGGAGGAAAATATTAAGAGTGACTAGGTATAGTGCCAAGAGGAAGCCTATGATTGCCTATGTGCTGAAGAGACACAGCCCATGAAGAATATATATATCTTGTGCTTCCGTTTGAAACACTGTTTCGTGTATGATCACCGAAATTATGCAACGTTGAGCATGGTCAGTACCGAGATTGGGAATCGTCTCGAAATACCAGGTACTTCAAACTGTGGTTGCTGTAATGGATAATGGCTTAGAATTTTTAATTAGATGGCCGCGTTCCAATTACTTTCAGGTTCTGCATATTCACGTACACGTAAATACTCTTCTTCTATCTCAATGCTTTGTTTTAATTAGTAAAACTTGAATAAATAAACAGTTAAAGAAAAAAAATTTTAAATCTTAAATATGTTCTGGCTTTAAATAATTATCAAAATATTGATAATACGGAGAAAAAATCATTAAATAGATATTTATATAACTTTCAATTTCTTCAACTTTAGTAGTTAAGGTGAAGAGATTGATTACGCATGCACAGTTTATTCTCTTCCGGTGGCGGATAAAATTTTCCTTCACTCACAGACACACATTGAGGCATGGATTGGGGATCCATAATTGAGAATGTCAGTATGATTATGTTCTATCCCGATTAAGTAGAAATAGCAAACATTATGTCAATTCACGTTTCCTGTAACCAGCGAATTGGTATGAAACTATTTGCCAATTGACATTCTATGGGTGAATGGGTTTGGTTTAATAAAAGGCTCCTGTGTACTTATTATGTGTCGGCATTAGCAATTCATTCAGGCAAATTCATTGAAGAAAATGGGTTGCGTTGTATATAAACAGCTGCAAGATTTGAGTTTGAATTCCCGTAATTAAAAACCTTTAAATGGATACACTGCTTATTCGCGTCGGAGAGGCGTCTACCAGCTAACTGTATACGAGGATAAATATTTCAAAAATCCAGGTTGCTATGCATTGTTAGATGAAGCGAACTGAAACGATTATATGTTTTTTATTAATTTCTATTTTCTTTACACTATTTAACGATTAGAATTTCACTCAAGCATTTCTGTTACGGTGAATCTTATACAATCATTGGTCAACTCTAGTTTAAAAAATGTTTTTTTTTAACAAAAGAAGCTAAAAACAGGATCAGCTTTATGATAAATTATAAAGTGATATCAAACTCAAGGCGAGTTGATTTCAAGTCAAAACTGCATAATTCTCTTATATAACTCTCTTTTGATTTTCTATCTACATGTTCATGGTAATTTTTCTAATGAACGTTCTTTTATCCCCGATTTTACAAGTTTAACCTCAGTACAAGATTGGCAATTAGGTTTCATCCTTCTACGGTTGAAATGGCAATATTTTACCGTAAATTCTATGCAAATGGTTTATTCGTTTTTCCGTCATTTGTTTTCCAGTCATTTTTCAAAATATTAAATGCGAATTCAGTGATTAAAGTTTGCTTTACTAAAGACTGTTCTTTATACTTCTCTCTTCGGAATAATGTTTTATTTATTTATATTATTTCATCTTCAGTAATATTCTACTTCTTTGTAGATTTATTGCCTTGTTTCGAGAGAAATAATATTCTACATGAATTCTTGGAAATAGGCATGTAGAATTAAAATAATTGAATGTTTAATTAAGTCCTTTAATTTTTTTTCTCCTCTTTTTTATTTTTCTAACGATGATGAGAAACTTTTTTATGTGCTTTGAGGTATTGGCCATTATAAATCAATGGCAACAGTTGACATATGACACTTTGTTTCAGGTTTGAATATATTCTCCAAACCATGACCCGAAGATTACGTTTGAAGTAAACAAAAACATGTCGAGATTCGCTGTTGATCGCAGTGTTCAGGTTTACATAAGCTCTGTCCCACATATTGTAGACTACTAAAATTAATATACCAAACCTTAAAAATATATTTTATTACAAAGACACAGATATATTTATAAATTAATGTTTATACGCAGCAGTTATATGTCAGAAATAGATTTTGATTTAAATTAGACTAATAAACATACGTATCAGAAAATGGTACTCAATATATGTTTGAAGGAAAATGAATCTTTAACATATAGAGCTAAATATATATATATATATTGTAAGAATGTGACAGAACACGTAGATTTAAACCCACGGTTCAAGTATTTACTTTTATAAAGAGTGCACGATAGAGAGTAGAGCGTTATATTGAAATAGTTGTTACAATGGCTTATAAAGGTATCGTATCACTACACAAAAATTTTCATGTTTCAGAGCAGAACTGCTCGTCTTGGGCTGATATGTGGAACTGAAAATAAATGACGGAAAATATTTATTTTGGGGAATGTGAGATGTAAGTGGCGGTTGTAAGGAATCGGTTGTAAGGAATCGAAATTTGGTGTGTTTAAACTAGTTCATCAGCAGTTTGTAACCATAGACATACACATTTGAGTTAGGAGAGAAGGCAAGATGGCTTAGATTTGAACAGGCCACTTTTTAGTTTTGTCTAGGTAAATTACATAGGACCTTAGATTTTTAAAATGAGTAGACAATTTATATTTGACTACTATCTATGAGTACATGAGATAGAAAGTTTAAGTCAGAATTTGTGTTCAGTGATTGTAGTATTCGAAGTTATATTGTGTTTAGAGTGAGATTATTTGGGTTGAATATATATATATATATATATATATATATATATATATATATATATATATTATTATTATTATTATTATTATTATTATTATTATTATTATCCGCGATTTTCTGTTGTAATCAATTTTTTCATTTCTGCTGTATGTACATTTTCAGTAGTCAAAAGTTAGAAATGGCTTTATGCACATTTCAGCTTATTCATTTTTTCATTAATAACCCCCTTCAAGAAAAAGTAATATCACACATTTTAAGTAATCATGATCTGCATTTCTGAGTATATGTTTTTTTATTTCTTTAAGCCATGCGTTACTTCAATGGTTCTATCGGAACCTTTTCTAATTAGTTCGTAGTCTCCAACTAACAGTGAAAAATATTGATGTCCTCATGTTTATATTTTAGATCTCCCCTTCAAGTTCCTTGTGTTTTGATATTTTGTCGAAGAGATTCAGGGCTTCGTCTGCCTTTTGCTACCTCTGCAGATGATACAAAATCCCAAAGGAATGAAAACGTTACAATATTGCGTTCACTAAATGTGAAGGTAACCTTAATCTGCTCAGTAAAGTGATAAACCACTCCACATTAATTCAACTGATACTTTATCTCTTTCTCGATATCTAGAACTTTATGACAAAATCTTGTTTACCAATATGCCTTTCCACCAGAAAAACATCATTGCACTAAATTTCATGACATCCGAGCACTATATATATATATATATATATATATTTCGGGTGGGGATTAAACGCAGTATATCTTGATAGACTAACTTCTGTCTAGAATCCAGTGTTGTTTGACAATGAACAAATGACTGAATGTGCATTTGAAAATACTACTATATTATTTGCAAAATTTGTTTTGAGATATCCCTATGGATAGATATGCATGGCCTTCACTAAATGCATTCATTCAATTTGATTCTTAAAATGTAAAATGACGAACGGTGGTTTGTACACTAATTGTTGAATATAGATTTGCCCATTTACTATGAGTGGAACGTCTACTCGTAGGAACGGCTTTTAAAAGCGAGTCGCAAGCAGTAGTCTTCAGAATATTTCACGCTGAAATACGATATCTGCTATTATTGTAGCAGTAATCCACTGATGTCATGTTATTAAGTCTTTTTTTCATTATTCTTCTGTTTTTCTGACAGTATTATTAGCCAGAAATTATGAGCTTTAACTAGAACTGTAAAGCAATCAGTTGAAAATAACTTCATGAATTTGTTTGTTTATGAAATTTAGAAATTGCACAAAATTGACACCAAATGATGTACTGATTGACATGAAAAATATGAGTATAGCAATTCATGTCAACTGAAAACATTTTAACTACAATTTTATTTTAAATACGTCATTTCAGGTCATAAACGATCACGTTTTCACTCTTTCCTGTTATTTAGTAATTTTTATCTTGGTGATACATGTCCTGATCCAACTCCTACCAACAGTATTCACAAAATTGGTAGGCATGATATATATGCTTTCCCTCATCTCTCTTGCCTTCAATATATCCTGCGAGTTTCAAATTCACGTTTTCTTTCGTGAACAGTAATTTTTATCTCTTTTTTTTGTTTTTAGTTTGGATAAAATGTCCTCGTTATTCATACATTTGAATGTATGGCATTCTAAGCATCCTTCTGTAGAACCACATTTATGTTGTCTAATTTCTCTTTTTCTCTGTATTTCTTGCTATATAGATAGCCCGTCGGTAAATATTTTAGCACAACTTTAGTTTTTTACAAGTTTTAGTATAATAGCTATCGGCTCAGACTGAGAAATCATAAAGCAAATTTCGAATTCTAATTGAATTCGTTGCATTTACTTACGCGCAAATACCCTTGGGAAAAGTATTAATCCGTCGTTTCTCTCTCCAGCTATAGGTTTAATAACAGAACAGATTGGCTTCTATAGCTTTAGCAATCAGTCTACCGCAGAAAGTAATGGAAAACTACTACGAGAAAATCTTCTGCCTAGTAAGTTGCCTCCCTGAGAGTAAAACACTACGCCTCCTTGGTCTCACACTTTCAGCGGACCTAAAATGAAATGACTATATCGAATCTATTGCTAAATCCGCTGCTATGAAAGTCGGTTCTCTGTGTAGGACCCGGATGTTTTTTCCGTCTAAATCTATCCTGCACATATATAAATCTACCATCCGCCCGTGCATTGAATACTGCAGCCATATCTGGTCGGGTGCCCCTGCTATTCTCCTCGGGCTTCGTTGCATTTACTTACGCGCAAATACCCTTGGGAAAAGTATTAATCGATCTCTTCTCCCTCCAGCTATGGGTTCAATAGTAAGACAGATTTTGCTTCTATAGTCTTGGCTGATACCCAGTCTACCGCAGAAAGAAATTGTAACATACAATAGAAAAATCTTCTACCTAGTGAGTCATGGATTGAAAAAGACATGATCATATAATCGTGTATCATATCTGGTACTTAACTGACTGACACTTGATTTATGTTAAATTTGATTTGTCCTGTTGGGAATAAATGTAGGATGTCAACAGAAACTCATTCGAAATTACGTCTTTGTAATCATTAATGGCTCATATAAAAACCAGTGAGAGGTTTTATGAGCACAAGTGTGGACCTCTGAGAAAATCCGTCTTACGACATAAATATATTTTCAACAGGGAAATACGTTAGCTATTATTAGAAATGATGTCAATGAGAAGTGTACATTGAAAATGACTGTGGCCATCACAAAAACTACCAAATATAAATAGTGACGAATCAACCCAATTGACTGTAAAATGCCACAGATTTATGTAATGAACCGGCAAGCAAAATTCTAATTCGCCAAAGACGATAAAATTTAGAGCTTTAAATTACGAAATAGATTGACGCATTGAATATATATATATATATATATATATATATATATATATATATATATTTTGCTGTTCAGGATAGATTATAAAAATGACAGGTGGAAAATACATTAAGAACAACACAAGTGCAGCATTTATACACAAAAAAATGAGCCTCAAGTTTGTATATCTGAGCACCATTGTTTGTTCGTAAAATAGTAAAGGAACCATAAGTCTTTTCCGGGAATATATAATAGTACTCTGAAAACTGATTCTGCAAGCTAAACACAAGAAACAAATCATAAGCAGAATATCGAAGCGTAATGTTTTGACTGTGTTTATCGAACGTCAGTCTTTTTAAGAAATTTCGAGAAATATTCAGCACCACACGTTTTACTGTACGAAATTTATTCAAGTTAAAACATGTATACTAAGTTTAAAAAATCAAAATATATTATTAAAATATATATCAATTGTTGTATGTGTTATGTCTTGAAGGCCGTCACAATGAAGTAAAGGAAGGGTGGGAGGTGTTTGTATGACCTGTTTAATATTTCGATACTATAATCTCATCATCAGACTGGAAGAGAAATCCTTATAATGACCGTGCTTTTAGCTGCCCATCTATGAATGGCTGGCTTTTACCCTGCTGCTGTACGTGTGTACGTGTGTGTATGTGTGCGTGTGCGAGTGTGTATCTGTGTGTGTTCTAGTTGGGGTTTTTATGGTCCAATGGGGTGTGTGTGTGTGTGTGTGTGTGTGTGTGTGTGTTCAAGTTGGGGTTTTTATTGGTCTGATGGAATCAGTTCGTAGGATCTGGGAGTTGATGTGACTTTGACCGGGTCAAAGAACATCAGTTACATTGCTGTAACATCTGCCTGATTTATCTGGCGGTGTTTGCTCGCTGTGTGTGCTGTAATTGAATCTACTTTTATGTGTGTGTGTGTGTGTGTGTGTGTGTGTGTGTGTGTGTGTGTGTGTTCTGTCCTGGTACGTGGTTTGTTATGGGCACCTCTGCTACTAAACCCCGGCGGGGGGAGAAAATGTGTTAGCGTGTTTACTGTAACTATTTTTTTTATTTTTCTGTGTGTAAAGGTTATGTGTAGTATTGTAATTAAATCTACCTATTTAATTTATCTGTGTGTGTGCGTGTGTGCTTTAGCCTGATTAGCGGTTTGTTATAAGGGAGGAAGAAGTGTGTGTGTGGTTATTGTTACTGATTGCGTGTGTGTGTGACCTTTGTTTTTGTGTTAAGTGCATGTTGTGTGCGTCTTGGTGTTGTCTATACTGTTTTGTAATCTAGGTTTAATTCTTGGCAACTATTAATTGGCGGCTGTAATTTAGATATTATTAGGGACTCTTTAATGCGTAGGTTAACTATGTTGCGATCCTTAGCCAAGATATTAACGGTTATGGTCTTGTCCTTATTTTTGCATTTTTTAAAATGTTTTTGGAATGACGACGCTTGCGTGTGTAGATGTTCTATTATTCTAATGTGTAGATGTCTTGTAGTGCTGCCGACATAGAATGCATCGCATTAGGAGTTTTGTATGCGGTATACAACATATACCTGGTTGCATATGCCGGAGCCTGCAATAGGGCAGTTGGTTAGTGTGCATGTGGTGTTGTTGTTTGTTCTGTGGTTGGGTTTGAGGTGTCTGCGAAGAGTGGCGCCGTATTGTGCCAGCTGTATGTCTAATCCCTCTCTGCGGATAGCTCGACGTATTTTTGATGTTATGTATTCGCTGAAGTGTGGTAACTTCAGGAAGCAGGTGTTAGATAGGGCGTGGTGCCTTGGGCCCCTACTACCCATCCGTTCTAGGCGATCCACAAAGGAATGTGGGTAACCGTTAGTCACCAGTGTTTTCTTGAAGAATGCAGTGTGGGTTTTAACGTGTTCGTCTTTGCTGCATTTCTTTCGGATACGTGCGAGTTCGTTATTGATGTAGCCGGTCTTAGCGCTGAGAGGGAGGGCTGATCAGTAGTGGGTAAACATATCCCTGCTGGCAGGCTTTTTGTAGAAATCAGTGTGGACTTCACCTCTAACCGATATTTTAAGCTTGAAGTCCAGCAGTGATAGGCATCCATTGGCATCGGGGTGTCGATCGTGAAATTAATTTTACCGTCCATTCTGTTGAACGTCACAGCCATTCTGCTTGCCTCGTCGCGTGAAGAAGTAAGGATGAGTATATCATCAATATATCTAGTAAAGAAGGCGTATGAATGGCAGGTGCTAAGTGCGGGACGCTCCAGTTGGTTCATATATGCGACGGCAAGTAGTCCCGATAGGCTGGACCCCATCGGAAGGCCGGTGGTCTGTAGGTGCGTCCTTGGAACGTGAAGTAGGTGTTGTCTACTATAATTCCCAGGAGCAAGCGTGTGTCGTTTGGGGTGAAGTAATAGCAGTATATGCTTGAGGTGTTGATGTATTCTGTTAATAAGTCCACCGCTGGGTGGGCCGATACTGACGTATATAGTGAGACGACGTCAAGGCTAAATGCATATCGGTTATGATGCAGCTTGTTTTGGTGAGTACCGTGTAGTCTGTGGATGACTTCGTCGGAATTTTTGACGTGTCCGGGGAAGGTGGAGAGTATGGGTTTAAGGATTTGTGATAGTAGCCATGCTATTTTGTATGTGGGGCCTTCTATGCTAGAGACCATGGGTCTAATTTGTGCTTTCCAGAATCTTTCTTATATATCTATAAGTCTACCAATCATCCATTCTTTCAATATTGCTTCAACATATGATATGATATTTCAGTTATTTATTTAAATGTTTTGGCTAAATACAAAGAAGAATCAGTAATTTAATTTGATCATGATCTGGCGTCTAGGATACACTCATTGGCCCACCACCGTAAAGAAGCTATTCTGTGCTTTTTCTAGAAACATATTATTGGTACCTGTTCGAATGATTTTAAGCGCAGACAATACCTCTTAAAACAGATAGATGAAGAAAGTTGAAATAAAGGACAACAAATCAATTACAAGAAAACAGTTTGTATGGTCATCAGCAAATGGAGGAACCCAAAATGCTCTTTACAAGTTGGGGATACTAAAATTAGTCAGTCACAAAAATGTAGGTACATACTTGGAAAGTGCTTTAACTGAAGACGCAAAGGGCAACACTGTTATCCGAAGGTGAATTGTAATAGCCAAAGACGCATTCCTGAAACTGAGCAGACTATTAAGAGACAGGAAAGTACTGGATTGCTATGTAATGTCTGTCCTTCAATATGGCAGTGAATGCTGGAAAATATCATCAGAAGTGAAGGAAAAAATTGAAGCAACTAAAATGTGGATCTACAGAAAGATGCTGCGGATATCATAGATCGAGAATATGAGCAATGATTAAGTGTTAGGAAGCATGGAAACGAAAAGGAAATTAATACTGAATATCAGGAAGAGACAGCTTGAAGAATCTCATACTCACAGGTCAGATAAAGAGACAGAGAAAGCAACGGATAACATATTTGAAAGGTCTGCGTAGCTGGATGGCAGAGCGGGTTTTGGGTGGGGTAACAGGAGAAAGTGTGCTAAACGGAAGAAGAAGAAGAAGAAGAAGAAGAAGAAGAAGAAGAAGAAGAAATTTGCGTTAATGTAATCTTAAAAAAAGACTAAGTGATCTTTCTTCTTCTATGTGCCGTGTCCCTTTAGAACATAGGTGATCATGGATCTTCACATCCCCATATCTCTTGTAACTCTTAACATATTTCCATTTGTTATTTCTCTCAAACCCTGCTCTTTTGTCGAATTGCTAAAGCCTATCAAATACGACACTTGTTGCTTTCCTCTGTCATACGTTTATGTCTATCCAACCCATGAGTATCAGCATCTCAAAGCCCTTCTTCTTGATTACGTATCTGAGAAACTTCAGCTGTCTCTTCCAGATGTGAAGTATAAAGCAACATTTCCTTTCCATTCTTTCCAAAATCTCGTCGTTACTAAAATGTTTGACCCATGGTATTCTCAGCATCCTTCTGTAGAAGCATATTTAGGCTGCTTCAAGTCTTTCCTTCATAATTGATGAGATTTTCATCATTCTTTTCCATATTCAAGGACAAAGATCCACTCGATAATAGATTCAACACTGTAACGACCACCTGATATTTTTCCGATGGCTTTGATAAGGCTCCGGAGAGATGTTTCCTACATATATAAATGCAAGCACGTTTACGCACTTTACCATCCATAATATTACTAACACATATATTTAGATATTATCCATTGGATTAATACACATACCATTTGTTATAAAACCCACACAAGCACAGGCAGACACACACACACACACACACACTTTAACGTTACCGTCCAAAATACTCAAGCGCCTTTACACAAACATTAACGTACACTATTTTTCACTTTACGTCGATGATATTACACACATGTACTTAAAAATTTTCTTTTTTACATACACGTTACTCTTATCTGAGCAAGAAGATCTAATACCACATTATAACATACCATTATAGTGTCTCATTTGTTTTTTTAATTATTTTCATGGCCTCTGATGAAGCTTTAATAAAAGTGAAATATGTGACATTGAGATAACCTGGCTATTGTTCGTGTGTAATGATAATATACACGCTAAAATTCCTGCCTCCTTCTACAAAGCGCCAATAGCTCAGAGGTAGAATCGCCGACTGACGCCATTCCGGTCGGATTTCGGTCCTGGGTAAAAAGCAATCAGATGTTTAACCGTACTGATGAGCTGTGATATAGCAAAACAGATCTGTCTACGGATGACTCTCTCTCTCTCTCTCTCTCTCTCTCTCTCTCTCTCTATATATATATATATATATATATATATATATATATATTATTAATCCACATACAAGCCTGTTTTGCTGTATCACAGCTCATCGGTGTGCTTAGATATTCACATACTTTCAGTCGGGATTGAAACTCGACTGATTTCGAGTCCTTACTCCCTAAGCCATTAAATAATAGGGAAAAAAACTTTTCACGTGTTAGATAGATGTGTTGTATACTCACCCCAGCCACCGAGAGAAATCGCAAAAGTCGTAACTGTTTTTAAAATTTTCCACTCTAGAGAGGTCAATAGTAATGAAAACATCCTGGCAACTAGTAAATGATGTTCGATCTTACTGCTTATACGCGTACAGGAAGTCCTCTGTGGAGTGACTAAGATGGCAATAAAATGGGTTTGTGTAGTGTTAGAGTAGATTTCACCAGAGCAAAGAACCCACACATTTGTTTTATATCGTCCAGAAATTTTGGCTCTGGGCGCATCAACCAAGGATGTCAGTTCATCAATAAAGTCAATATTTTAATTCCCTATCCGTTCTAGTACCTTTTAAATGCTAACACCCGACTGAAATGGATAGTCATTTTAAAGAGTTGAGGAAGATTAATGATAAGACGATGTAACAAATGATGCCAAATAAAATAGACGATTTAATTTTCATGGTAGAAGGGAACCTACGAAGTCTATATCTAATAATATCAAATAAAACAAATAATATATATATATATATATATCAGCATTAAATCCAGGAGAAAACTGGTAAATAATCTTAATAGATCCTATTAATATTAAGTCAAATATTAAAACTGTTCCTATAGAGGCCTTAATGTAAATTTAATTTGCAGAGCAGATATTCATGTATTTTACATGTAAATACAAATGTTACATTTAGGGAATATCTAAGTCAACAGGTAGTAAGAGACAGGAAAATTTCACTAGAAATAAAGAAGAAAGTATTTGATTGCTATGTGATGTCAGTTCTTCAATATGGCAGTGAATGCTGGCTAATCTCAAAAACGATGAAAACTCGAAGTAACTGAAATGCGGTTCTACAGAAGGATACTTCAGATATCATTGAACGAGCATGTGAGCAATGATGAGGTTTTGGAAAGGACGGAAACGAAAAGGAAATGAATAGTGAGAATCAAGAAAAGATAGTTATGGGACATGTAATGAGAAGGAGGATGTGCATTGTGGTACAGTGGATATCGGCTCGGAACGAGAAAGCGGGGAGCCGAGTTCGAATTCCAGTTGAATCCATTGTATTCACTTACGCGCAAATACCCTTGGGAAAAGTATTAATCCGTCTCTTCCTTCCAGTTATGGGTTAAATAGCAGGACAGATTGGGTTTTATAGCCTTGATCTCAACCAGTCTACCGCAGAAAGCAATGGCAACCTACTGCGGGATAATCTTCTGCCCATTCAGTCATGTCTCTTTCGAGACATGATCGCCCAAGCGTGTATCACGTATGGCACTTAACTGACTGTATGAGAAGGAGGGCTTCGTGAATCTGATACTCACAGGCCAAATATAGAAAAAAAGGACAGAGCAAAATACCGGGTAACATACATGACAGGTGAATGGAAAAGCGGGAGTTGGGTGGTGTTAAAAAAAAATGCTAAGAACTACCAGAGACTGGTAGACGTTAAAGGCCATGATCGCTTACATCAGGCACATATTACAGAGATAAAGTTTTGAAATTGCTTCAAAACATTTTCCACTTCAAGATCTGTGTATCTTAATTGTCTTTTTTAATCTTCAAAGCTAAATCCTAGTCTGCAAAAACTGCCCTATCAAAAATAAAGGACAACTCTGTTTTTGTAGTCTTTGATAACGATATCTAGGTGGTCAGATTTGATTGTTCTAACAACGTGTTTTGTAAAATCGCATAATTTTTTAAGGGTCCTAGGACCGAGTCTGGGTTGTATTCAAAAATTTCTCGAATTGAATCAATGCAACTCCTCGGATACACTCTCACATCAGACCTCAAGTGGAATAACTATATAGAATTCATAGCTAAATCCGCTGCTAAGAAAGTGGGTTCTTTGTGTAGAGCCAAGAATTTTTTCTCGTCAGAAACAATCCTGCATATATACAAATCTACCATCCGCCCATGCACTCAATATTGTTGCCATATCTGGTCAGATATCCTGCTAACCACCTACGTATCCTCGACCAAATCCAACGGAAAATCTGTTATGTGATCGATCACGACTTGGCAGCTAGGATACAGTCACTTTCTCACTGACGAAGTGTGACTTCACTGTGTCCCTTCTACATATACTTTCACGGTTTCTGCTCCGATGAACTTAGCTCACTTGTACCCCCTATATATGAATTTCCTCGATCAACAAGATTAGGAACTAGGTCCCACACTTTTACTGTGAAACCCATAAATTGTAAACGCAAATTCTACTCCAGCAGCTTCTTTTCTCGCAACTTCCCGCCTGTGGAATTTCCTTCCGCTTACTTGCTTTACGGACAGCTACAATCTTCAAGACTTCAAATGTAAAGTCAATAGTTATCTCCTATCTCACTAACCTACATCCTCTCTCTCATGCTTTTTCCTCCGTTCACCCCACTCTCATCAGTATTATTTTCCTTCTCATACTCTCTTCCTGACACCCCCTGTAACCTGTCACTCTTTTTCATAACATTCCTTCTATGTGACCAACTGACCAACAGTGGCAGTAAAATGCTTGGGGCCACACGATTCTGAAAATTAAAAAAAAAAAAACATTCCATCATCTATATAAGTTTTCCTGTGGCAATATTTGCTCACCCCGACATGCCAAACGTATATATTCGATGGATACTAATACTCTGTAAATTGAAAGATATTCAACTATTTTTGGATAGTCATCAGTAAAATTACAATTGAGGCCAACACAGTTATTATATATATTTCTCTGATAACTTTTATTTAGTAAGAATTGAACCTGTGCAGTAATGATACAATTTTTCGGTATTAGTTTTTAATGCTGCACTACATAATCCTTGATGGGGCGTCTGTCGTAATCAGTTAATTTTAACAGACAAAGGCACTGGCCATGAAGAGATTTATCTTGTCATCTTTTTTGCATTCATCTATTGTATTTGCTTTTGCCTTGCTTTACACAAGTCGTTGTTTGGCGTTGAAAGACATTAATTTGAAAAATCTTGCAAAAGTCAACTAATTGTCTGATTTTAATGAAACTTTCAGGACTAATTGACAAATAGATGAAATACTTTACGCAATTATTTTTTTAGAAAAACTTAGTAAAAACATTTTTATATCTGTTACCCCCAGTCCAATTAATTTCATAAAAAATTCAGAGATACGTTATTTATCCCAATTTTTTTATTTATTAGTTCAATGCAGGACACATTGGGGAATGCAAATCATATATTTCTTTTTTTTTTGAGAACATTTTGCTGAAAATCTACTCCAGATAGTAGAATAAAAATGCATTAAGACTATGATACATTTAATTTCGATAAACATTTTGTTGATTTTATAAATAACATAATTTTAGGATATCTTATTCTGAAGAAGAAAAACATTTCGATGAATAACAATTTTTTATAAAAGTTGTTTTCAATTTTTGCCTATTTAATTTTTTTAAATAATTTCTAATTATTTTTTTATGCCAAACTGCACATTTTCTTTTAGTGTGAAAATATATAAGAGACTTATTATTAAGAGGTCACATGTTTCAAGGGTTGTTCGCCTTAAGAAGTGCTAAACTGGGTTTTCTTATCTTTTGGTCACCATACATCTAGAATGATTGACAACAGGTGCTGTCATCGCCTACTTAAAAGGTGAACGAGTTAGACTTTTGTAATTAATAAATATCTTGTTCTAAATTTTACCCACTAACAATTAATATTCGGTTCAAATCAGATTCATTTAATTTTAAACTTGCTAATTTTCCAAAAAATAACGAGTGAGAGATGTACATTATATTGAAAGATTTCTTAAAACGGAGAATTAACTTTTGTTTATTAATGTGTCGATCACTCAAAAGCTGGCCGAGAAATTGATTTTTTTGCGAAAATCTTAAAATTTTACATTACATTGAATGTAATTTCTGTTTGAAATACACCCGATTATTTTGCTTAGTAGAAATAGTAAATTTAATCATTTAATTTTCAATTAGGTTAAAATTAAAGTTTCGAGAAAAAGTTTTTATTTTTAAAAATTCAGTTTAAAACTTAGGTATCGAAAATAAAGTGGATGTACCTATACTAAAGAGTAAATGCATTCATTAAAATTTCTATGGCTTCGAGCACTGCCACCAGACGATTTTGGAATCTTCAGCACTTCTTTTGAACAGTTTTTTTTTTTGTAAACGTTGGTGAATGTGGCCATAGTGTTTGACTTCAGTTCATCTTAATATGTTACAAAGTGTTTTGTTGGTCTCTTAATCAACTCTGCCCCATACATAATAATCATTAGAGTTGCATTATGGGAAGTTAGGAGGCCAGATATAAGAGGTGGTATGATCGCATGATTAAGTTCTTACTGCTTGTCGATCGTGTTAATTCCTCTTGTCTGATATAGGGTCTTCCAGCAGACACCTAGGGCAGCACTTCCTCCCAAAGGCACATGATATAAGAGCCTGTGTTCAGTCTGAGGATCTCAACTACAAATTTGGGAATTCTTTTCTTAGAAAAACGATAAGAATCAGTTTTCTGAGCTGTTGTAACTTTATAATCACCATTAAACTCATCGATCTCTTTCGGAATCTTCCGCTATGACCAAACAATCTGACATAACAATATTAGGGCTTATGGCACGAAAGTTATGCTGTACAGCATGCTGTTTCCAAATTTCTGACGTGGTGAAGTGTGTCATTTCGCTCGATTTCCTCTCAGAACGTGCCCAACTGACCCTACTATACTGAGTATTTGACAAAATTAAGGATAATGTGCTTTTAAGAAAGTAATATATATAATTTTAAAATATTAAAATATATAAATTAAAAATGTTAAAAGCTGAATATTTACCCATCGCACCCTGTAGTGTTAGCGTTTTTTTCGAACCACTCAAAAAGGTTATAATTCGTATTCGAGTATTTGTGCTAAAAAATATTACATTTTTTTAATTGATAAATGCTGAGTACCAAATAGTTTATTATGTTTTTTTTTTTTGTTTTTAATCATTTCACCCAAACAAGGCTAGACTGTAGGAGGTTACAGTGAGACAAAAGACTAGATACAGGGCTATTGAAAAAAGATTAACAGGATTGAAGAAGATAGTAGATGGCAACTGACATTGCATTCACAGTTTTTTTTTTTTTTTGAGATTGTGACTATCATGGAAGTAAGTAAGCAAATGGGATATCTACAGACGGTAAGTACGAGCAAGGAAACCATTGAAATAGAAGTGGCAGTTACATTTCACTATTTCAACGGTAAAAGATTGAGACCTAGACGCCAGTCTAGTGTCACGCTTAAATTCCTGTGGTCGCAGGACCAAAGATAAAAGATAGTCTGAGCATTTTCATTAAAATATTTGTAGAAGAGACAGAGGAAAATCACCTTAATTCGGTGAGAAAGTGTCTGGAGTTGAGATGCCAAGGAGGGGCAGAGTATATCCTCCTTTGAATATTGTTGAGAAACCCGTACAGCAAGAGCACCCGACTTGATATGGTAACAGTATTCAATGCACAGACAAATGTTAGATTTATAACTGTGAAATATAGATTCTGACAAGTAAAACTTTCTGGCCGTTCACCGACATCTTCTGTGCAGTAGATTCGATGTAGTCGTCCGCATCAGCTCGATTGAAAA